>CM040435.1:68055803-68435803 GCA_022702705.1 Papilionanthe hookeriana x Papilionanthe teres | reverse complement strand
AGAGCGATCTCCTTCCTCGCACTCTCAATTGAATCGCTTCCATGGATTACATTCCTGAAGTGATAAAGACAAAAAAATGGATTCCATTAAAAAATAAAAAAGAAATTTATGAGCATGAGAGGAAAACGAAAGAGAAAGTTAATTAATCACCTCCCAATTTCAATTGCATAATCGGCCCGAACAGTTCCGGGTTCCCATTTAGAAGGGTCAGAAGCCCCAATAATCTTCCGGCAATTCACAATAACATTGTCACCCTCCCAAACCATGGCCACCACAGGGCCAGAGGTGATGTCTCCCACAAGCGCAGGGAAGTAGCGCTTTCCCGCCAAATCCTCGTAGTGTTTCTCCGCAATGGACCGCTCCGCTTTTAAAATCTTCAACCCTAAAATTTAAATGGATGATCGTTTGTCGTAACGAAATATATAAACACAAAAGAGTTGAGGCAGGGGGATTTGACAGAAAAACCAAATACCTTTCAGGTAGAAACCGCTGCACTCGAAGCGTCCGATTATCTCAGTGATCTGTTTAGATGCGGGGTATATAAATTTGAGTAATTCAACTTGAAAATAAGAGGAAAATTAGAGAAAGAAGAGATGAATTGATAGATTACCAGGTCGCGTTGGAGGCCATCAGGCTTGATCATGATGAAGGTCCGCTCCATCTTAATTGTTTCACTAAGATCTATCTATCTACAGTTCAATTAAGAGAGTGATGGGGTTTCTATTTATAGACATGAATTTGTATTGTTTTTATTTTGGAAAGGGAATTTTGAAAATTTCTTATAAATTAAATTTATATTTATTTTTGGAAGGGGGTTGTTCTTATTTTTGGAAATACGGCTGTTTTATTTTTGGAAGCCGTTTTTATTTTTGGAAGCTGTTGTTATTTTTGGAAGAGAATTTTGAAAAATATATTAAATTCAATTTCAGTCGCTAGCATTTGTTCTCCATCGAATGCAGATTTGATAAATTCAGATTTATTTTGCATCTTAAATAAATTTAACAGAAGAATATAATATATTAAAAAAGTCTCCTGCTTAGGGTTAATGGGAAATCGCTCAATTACGTGCTATTATTAATATTTAAAATTAATCGGATTGGGATGAATAATAATATTAAATAATTATAGAATTAATAATAACTTTTCCTGTAAATATTAAGCAAAATTTAATTTTTTTCATATGTTTCAATGATAATAATAATAATAATTCACATATTAAGTATAATGGTTTGCATGATTTTTGTTTTTCAAATTTTGAATACTCTATTATGAATTACTTGTAAACAGTAGCTGACGGCCATTAACCATTATAATGATGTGTTATTGTGTTATTATAACACTGAGAATATTCTCATAACAGAATAACACCTGAATAACACACAATAACACCTGAATAATACATCATAACACTTGAATAACACGAAATTATACGGGGGGAATATTCACTGCATTACCGAACAAAAGTTTTTCTTTGTCACGCGCCAAGTGGCGCGATTTCACTGGACTCCGCACGTAGCTATACGTGCGGAGTACTGATGTAATATTTTCTCCTGTTCCACATGACCGACCTCCGCCTTTGATCCTCGCGATCCGGAACTCCTGCTCTCAACGGAACGGCTTCCTCACCGGGAACTCCCCTTGCCGAAGCCTTGCCGTGAACTCCACCTGCGGCCCTAAGCGAAGCCTTGCAACGAACTCTGCCCGAACTGCGGCGCAGAACTGCTTTCGCATCGCGCGATCCCGATCACTCGCGCTCGCTCCGCATCCACAGAAATTCAAAGGAGGAATTCCTTTTTCTCCTCCGATTTTTGCTTCTAGATATGCTGAATCTCTGCAGCAATCTAAGATATAGCCTGGTGTATGCCTCTTCCTCCCTGCTGCGATTCTTGGATGTCGAATTCTTCTAGCCAAGAAATACCATTCCCACAGACGGGACCAATTGTTATGGGAAAACTACTTGGGAAGAATAAATCTCAAAGAGGAAATGAAAGCAAGAATACAAGGATTACGTGGTTCGCTACATAGGATCTACATCCACAGGAGGGGATCAAGAATCCAATCACTAAGACAATCTGGAAGAATACATAGCTTTACATTGAGAGAAATGAGCCTTCATCTTGCCTTGGCCTCTCTTTCTCACAAGACATCCAAGATCCTCACCCTCTCAATTATTTACAAGCTATCCCATTCTAACACAAAGAAGACTGATTTTCTTTCGTTTGTTCCTCTCCCCCCTAACCTCTCTACAAGCAAGTAGACCCAGTTGTAAAACCATAGAAACTTCCATCCTTCTTTAATTACAATATACCATACCTTAATCACATAATTGAGAGTCACCACAACAAGAGCCATTCAGAATACTTTTAATAGACGATACTGTTGGTGCAGTAACAGTAAATCTACTGGCAGTGGGTATGACGACTCTCCTTGGCGCAGGAGCGACAGATCAAACAAGCACAGGAACGACGGGCCTGACAGGCGTTGCGGTAGTTGAGATTTTCACCTTCTTGGCAGAAGGAAAGTACTAGGAGTAGTTCAGGTCGAATTCAGTTGACGGCTCTTGAATAAGATAAGTCTTAAATCAATATTATAAGTATAGAAAATTAATCAATTTAATCAAACTCATTAAAATTTAATTAGAAAAACTTCATAATTATAACTTTTTTAATAATAATATATTCTATTATTAATTTTTCAAAAATAAATTACGTACTTCTCTCCAAAAATTCAAAAATTATTTTTTATTAAAATTTGCCTAAATTTTTGTTTGAGATGCTTATGTTGTTATGATATTGTCTTTCATATGTGTTTGATTATTAATTCAATACATATATTATTTTAAATTATTTTTTAACAAATTTTAAGAGTTTAATATTCGTCATAAATAATGTAATGCCTCTGCTGTTGGTTTAATCATTAATCACTATTTGTTGGATCAAAGAACATAAGATCGAGAAATTAATTTAAAGTTTGCGTTTAAATTTAATGTATTTTTTTATTTTAGCTTTATGTAAAGCATATGAATGTATATTAAGTTTAATTTTTAAAATCAAATGTTCAATATAATTATTTTTTAAGTTTTGATTTTTTTTTTTTTTTGAGATTTACTTTTTTTTTCTCTTGTATAGTTTGTAAATTGTAAATTTTGTAATAAGTGGGTTCTTATTGGGTGAAAATTTGAAAAATTTTTTTAATAATTTTATTGTGTAGAAATTTAAATGAAGTTTACTCTTAAAATTTTTTTTAGTTAATCAATCTTTTATAGTTTAAAATTTAATTTTTAATTAAAAAAATTTAGATTAAAATATTATTTTATTTTTATCGAAAATAAAATAATTATTATAATAATTTTATATTCTAACGAATTAAATTTGAGCGGAACACAAATAAAAAAAATATTATTTTATTCTAATATGAACATATTATTCACAAGCTATTTTAAACACAAGTCAAATTCGAACGAGCAGATCATCGGCTCATTTACAACCCTAATTATATATATATCCTGAGAGCTAACAGCGCATAAGCAGCGGCTTTGCATGCAGCAATGGTGGGCAAGTTATCGGGATGCTGATACGACGCCTGGGCTGCGATTTACATATACATACATACATACATACATACTAAAAGAAATCAGTTTTTTAGGATTAGACTAATTCGTCCCCTTAATATACCGGTTTCCCATATATGCTAATTCGACTCATGGGGGATACAAAATTGTGACAGAGGGGACTTACGCTTAGGCCATCTTCCAACGGGCCATAGTTGCCCACGCGCGCACACACACACACGTTCACGCCAACCCACACTCATGAATTGGTGATATGCATGTAAATAGGGCTGTCAAAAAAGCTTGTTGTTCGCGAACAGTTTGTGTTCGACTCGTCAAGGAGTTCGTGTTCGATTCGTTCGATAAGTAAATGAGACGAACACAAACAATGTTTTTTCATTCGGTTAATTAAACGAACCAAACACGAACAAAGATGTGTTCGTTCGTGTTCAAATCATTATTGTTCGAAATATAAAATATTTAAAATAATTATATATATATATATATAAATTTATGATATTTTACAAAAATAAACTTTATAAATTATAATATATAATAAATTATCAATTATAATATATTAATATACTATATTAGTAATATAATAATATAGATATTGTGTATTTATATAATATAAGTTATATAATTAATATAATATATTATTTATATATATTAATATTAGGGCTGTCAAACTGGCTCGTCGTTCGCGAACAGCTCGTGTTCGGCTCGTCAGTTAATAAACAAACACAAAGAGTGACTTCACGAACAATTTTGAACACTAGCTTATTTCAAAAAAATTAAATTTCAAATGAACCAAACACGAACACAAGCTTCTGTTCGTTCGTGCTCAATTCGTTTACACCCTACATGTAAATGCCCTTGATCCATAAAATTAAATTTAAAAGGTTATTTGTTTGGACAAAACTCGTGCCCTTGATCCATAAAAAAGTCCTTATGTAGGGTTGTAATCAAGTCGAGTCAAATAAGTACCTTGTGTTTTAGCGTTGGCTTGATCATATCATGTTTGGCTTGAGCTAAAAGTGAGTTTTTGCACGTATGTTCATGTTTCACTTGTTTATTTTTTTAATAATCATAATTAACTTGTATTTGCCTTCTCTTTAACGAGTTAACAAATAAATATGACATTTGAACCAGTATTTGAATTTTGTATAAAATTCTTAAGAAATGATTTTATATATCTAAAAAATAATTAATTGAATAAAAATAACTTAGTATCCAGCTACTTCACACCAAAGATTATATATATATATATATATATATATATATATATATATATATATATATATATATATATATATATATATATTGTTGTTGAATCTTGTTATGTCTGTGATGACACCCAAGGAATAGAGCGTAAGACATGAAAGTGAGAGAGTGTGTGTGTATTGTAATATGATAACATTTCTCTTGAAATGATCACCTATTTATACATGCTTGCCCCTGCTATAAAGGGGGCATTACAGGATATTTAGGTATTTTAAATGTAAAGTCTATCAGCTCGGCTATCCTCTGGCTCGGTCGACTGGGATCAATGGGCCAAGATTGACAATATTTGCTTGTCTGACCATGTTAAATCAATGTTATTGTTCAACCTTTGATGTCCTTCAGGTTGCCAATACTTGAATCGATCGACTTGGCTTTGTTAGTAGGCTATTCTTGTTTGATTGCCAACTATTGATCTCATGATGAGGAACACTGGTCAACAAAGTAAGAATATACAATTGTTATTTACAAATCTAGCACCCTCTTTTATCCATTCTTAAATTCTCACTCGAATATCAAAATTCATGATAGAACTCCGACCCATATTTTTTATGTTTATTGAATTCTCTATGTTTTGATCACAACAGATGTAATATATATATATATATATATATATATATATATATATATATATACACACACACTTACTTATAAGGTATTATTCTTAAAGTGATTACATACAACACAAGTCATATATACATTTACACATCTAATACCTAAATTTGTTATATTTACGTACATAATTTTGTATTTTTTAACAATACATAAAAAAATCAAATTGTCATAAATGTAAATATCAAATTTTAGGTGTATATATTTAAAAATATATAACAAATGTGTGGTATTATGTAAGTTTTTTCGAAAAAAAAAGTTTGTTCAAAAAACTCAGATTGAGAACCTCCGCTGGGAGCAAAAGTGGAACTCTTTTACGTTCCATTTTTAATAGGTAGAGATTTGAAAGAATAAGAGGAAAGCAACAAATTTTATTTTTTTAATTTGACCATCTCTTAAAGTAACCGGTATGTGGTTCAAACTTTGAAGGCATAAGAGAATCGTAATTAAGGGTATCGAATTTGGTTTGTCAGCGAGCTTCGGGATTGTCCCGAAATCGATATGATCAGAATTACTCGATACAACTTCGACTCTAATATCAAGCTGGTCGAGAAAATGAACTGAATCACCTTCAATCCGTCGACCCAAATATGACATATATACCTTTTAACATGATTCATTTTCATTATTTTTTGGAGGATTTACATCAATACCACCCATTCTCATCTATTTAAATATATAACACTTCAATCAAAATTTTATATAGGGGTGTAATCGTAACTAGGGGTGTAATCGTCTTTAAATCATTTTTATTTTGTATTATATTTTTTTTGTGTTTGACATATATTTATCTTCTTTAGATGATGAAGAATATAGATGTAGATCTCGAGTTGGACATTTTCTTAATGGAATGGAATACAAAGTTTGTGAAGATCCAATTTCTTCAAAGCGAATATAAGCAGATGTACGATGTCATTGCATGGAAGATGTTATTTTTGAAAACAAAAAATAAAAGTATGTAAGAAAATAAAATAAATAAATATATTTTTAAGATAAAAATAAAAATTACATAAAAAAATCAATTGCATAAAAAGCACCCGAAACATTACTATTTACAAATCAAACACCCACCTGTCCGGAAGTAGAATTAGGTGCGGACTATAATTAAATTTTGCCACAGAGATCTAATTTAAAATATTATTTTATATTCTAAAATGGTGTGAAACCCAAAGCCCAAAGCCTGAAGCTCGGCTCGATTCATATTTTTGAGCGGCAGAAGTAAAAGGCCGATTTTTGCGTGGGAAAAGTAAAAAATATAATTTTTGCGCGGCAAAAGTAATTTTGTTACAAAACAAGTAATAAAGTAGAGAAATGAAAGGAAATCAACATTAAAGAAAAATAATATTCAAGCTACTATTACGTCAAACTCATATGTAGTTAATATTCTCACAACATGAAAAGCTAATATATACATAAAAGAAACAAATTGAATTTCTCAATTGCAAAGAGCGTTTTTCGATCCGGACAGGCCTTCTGGAAACCACAGAGCGATCTCCTTCCTCGCACTCTCAATTGAATCGCTTCCATGGATTACATTCCTGCAGTAACAAAGACAAAAAAAAAATGAATTCCATAATAATAAAAAAAAGGAAACATACGAGCATGAGAGGAAAACGAAAGAGAAAGTTAATTAATCACCTCCCAATTTCAATTGCATAATCGGCCCGAACAGTTCCGGGTTCCCATTTAGAAGGGTCAGAAGCCCCAATAATCTTCTGACAATTCACAATAAGATCGTCACCCTCCCAAACCATGGTTACCACAGGGCCAGAGGTGATGTTCTCCACTAGCGCAGGGAAGTAGCGTTTTCTCGCCAAATCCTCGTAGTTCTTTTCCGCAATGGACCGCTCCACTTTTAAAATCTTCAACCCTAAAATTCAAATGGATGATCACTTGTCGCAACTAAATATATAAACACAAAAGAGTTGAGGCAGAGGAATTTGACAAAAAAACCAAATACCATTCAGGTAGAAACCGCTGCATTCGATTATCTCAGTAATCTGATGAGATGCGGGATATATAAATTTGAGTAGTTCAATTTAAAAATAAGAGGAAAATTAGAGAAAGAAAAGGTAGATTGATGAATTATCAGAACGCGATGGACGTCATCAGGCTTGATTATGATGAAGTTTTGCTCCATCTTAATTGTTTCACTAAGATATATCTATCTCCAGTTCAATTAAGAGAGTGATGGGATTTCTATATATTGACATAGATTTGTATCGGGTGGCTGTTCTTTCTTTGGAAATAATATTTTGAAAATTTCGAAATAATTTCAGTTCTTAAAAGGATGCTTATAATATTTTAAATTAGATTCCAATTATTTAATTAATTTTTTGTTGACTTTGAAATTTTATGCAGGGAGATGTATTAAATTTACTGCATGGCAACAATTTTTATGTATTTAAATATCTAATAAATTAAATTTATATTTATATTTGGAAGGGGGTTATTAGGTATGGCTCATATACGTAATATGAGATAAATGTTAGAGCGGAGCGAGTGAATTAGGGTATATGGATAATTTGGTAATTACATGGTATCAGAACATAGGAAGATATTTTGTATTATGTACTCTTTTCTTTTTGAGGTTATAAATCTCGTGGTTTAGTACATGGGTAATTTGGTAATTACATATTGTACTTAAATGTTTCTTTTTTTGTTCTTTCTGTAAATCAGACTTGTTGTAACCTTAGGAAGGTATCATGTATTATGTACTTTTTTCTGAATAGTGGAAAGAAAGTCGTCGCTATGCTCCCGAGGACGTAGGCATCTTTGCCGAACTGCGTTAAATCTATGTGTGTTCTTCTGGATTTGTGTTGATTCTTGTTTTCTTCTATCGAATTTACTCGATAAGTGGTATCGAGCGCGATTATAAGGCGGATGAGCAAAATCGACCGCACAGGAACAACGAAGAAGCTCGGTGGCTAGGGTCTCGACGATTCACAGCGAATTTGGCGAAGGATTTTGGCAAGGTTCGCGGCATTGATTTGGCGAAGACCCCGGCAGTTTCAGCGAGGCAGCATCTCGGAGAAATTGTAGGATTCGGTTTCGCGAGGGAGGTGCTCGGGCGAGGCAGCTTCGTGACAGACCAGGCCAAGGGATTCTGCGGTTGGATTCCAGCAAGGGCGGTGCAAGTTCGGAGGAGGCCGCGGGGAAGAAGAGGAAAATTCTCTTCTAGGAAAAAAATTTTTTTTTTTTCCTTCTGGATCCGTGGAGGAAAGGAAAGGTTCTCGGATTAAGGAAATCTTAATCAAGGAAAGTTTAATTAAGGAAGTTTAATTAATTTTCTACGGTGCTTTTCTGTAAAATATTTAATTAAGGGTCACTGCTTAATTAAGGATTTGCTGAATTAAAGAATTTATATTTAAGGAAGCCGCTTAATTAAGGAATTTCTGATTATTTTAACTGAAAAAGCTTAGTTAAGGAGTTGCTGAAGGAATTTTCTGATTGCGTTAATAAAGGGAAGTCCTTAATGCTTAATTAACGAAATTAAATGGAAATAATAATTTTGTAGCTTCAAAAATTTTCGAAATTTAACAGAGGAATTTGTAGGAAAAGATTGTTGCATGATTAATTTTTAGATGACGATTTCTGGTGCAAAATTCGAGGTGGTGAAGTTCGATGGAACTGGTAACTTCGGATTATGGCAAACACGGGTGAATGATTTGTTAACACAACAAGGAATCCTGAAGGCTTGCTAGCAACGAAACCAGATGTCATGGAGGATGAAGATTGAGAAGAATCGCAACAACGAGCAGCAACAATAATACGTTTATGTCTGGCATATGAGGTTATGTACCAAGTGATGAATCTGAAATCTCTAGGGGAGGTATGAAAGAAATTGGAAACCCAGTTTATGGCAAAATCCATAGCAAATAAATTTTATCTGAAGCAAAAGTTGTATGGGTTGAAGATGCAAAGAATGTTATGATAATGACACAGCACGTTAATGACTTCAATCAAATAATCACGGATTTATCAAGGCTTGATGTGAATATTGAGGATGAAGACCAAGCGATGATTCTATTGTGTTCGTTGTCTTCTTCACTATGAACACGCAGTGACTACTACGACGAATGGGAAAGAAACTATCGAAGTTGATGAAATTCTTGCGGCGTTATTGGCTTACAAACGAGTGGAAGCAGAATGCCGGGGAAAATTCTCATGGCGACAGTTTATATGTTAAGGGTAATCAGGATCATGGAAGAAAGAAAGAGAATGAGGGTTCTGAAAGGCGAAATTCCAGATCCAAGTCTAAAGGCAAAAAAACAATTCGTTGCTACAAGTGCAAGGAGCCAGGCCATATGAGGACGAATTGTCCAAAGCTGAAGAAGCAGACTGAGGAGAAAGATGATGGATCATCGAAGTCTGTAATGTGGTGCATGGTGACAATTCAGATGCTATTAATGGTGATATGCTTTCAGTTTCATCAACTCAGTTCATGGATGCATTGATTCTTGATTAAGGGTTCTCTTATCACATAACACCTAACAGAGGTGCTTTACTTCATATAGGTCAACTAATTCTGGCTCAATTTATCGAGGTGATGATAGATGCCGCAATATTGCTGGTATTGGAGAAGTCACAATTAAGATGTATGATGACACAGTTAAAACGTTATGTGATGTCAGACATATTCCAGATTTGAATAAGAATCTAATTTCTTTGGGTACTCTACATCGAAATGGTTTTATTCCTAAGGCAGATGAGGATTGTGAAACCATTAGAATTGTTAAGGGTGCACTGACTGTGATGAAAGGAAAGCTAACCGCAGGTAATAACTATAAACTGTTGGGGAGTACAGTTGTAGGTGGAGTTCATTCTATTGAGTCATATGACGATAATACAAAGCTATGACATATGCGTCTGGGTCATCTCAGTGAACGTGGGATGATAGAATTGCATAAAAGGAATTTGTTGCATGGTGTGAAAACCTGCAAGCTCGATTATGTACAAAGTTATGTGTTCTTGGAAAACATACCAGAGTCAGTTTTATGACTGGAGAAAATAAAAATGAAGGGATTCTTAATTATGTACATTCTGATGTATGGGGCCCTATCAGGGAAACATCAGTGGGAGGATCTTGGTATTATATTACTTTTATTGATATTTTTTTCAAAAAAGTTTAGGTGTATTTCTTGAAGCAGAGATCTGAAGTTTTTTCTAAATTCAAGCTGTGGAAAGCTGAGATAAAGAACCAAATTGACAGAAAGATCAAGTATCTGAGGTCTGATAATGGTACAAAGTACACAGATTCACAGTTTAAGAAGTTTTCCGAGGAGCATGGCATTCAGAGGCATTTTTCATTGTAGAAGACACCACAACAGAATGGCGTAGCAGAAAGGATGAACAGGTCATTAGCTGAAAGGGCAAGATGTTTGAGACTGAATGCAGGGCTTCCTAAAAGCTTCTAGGCAGAGACTGTGAATATGAAATGCTATCTCATCAATAAATCACCTCGAGCATCATTGAGTGGCAAGGTAGCGGAAGAGGTATGGACAGGTAATCCAGTTAAGTTTGATCACTTACGAATTTTTTGTTGTCCTGCTTATGTGCATGTACCTGAAGATGAAAGATCAAAATATGATCCAAAATCTAAGAAGGGCATCTTTCTGGCCTATAAGAAAGGTGTGAAATGATTCAAGTTTTGGGATCCTATTGCAAAGAAAGCGGTGATCAGTAGAGATGCAATCTTTGATGAGTAGTCAATGTTGCAGCAGAATTAAGACAATGTGCCAAAGAACAGTTCCAGTTCAGAGACAGTGCGGATGGATCTAGAGCATCATCCAGTAGCAACTGAGAGAGTTGAAGGTTTAGATCCAACAACCTGGTAATTCCAGTACAAATGACTTGCAGAGTTACAATCTAGCCAGATATAGACAGAGACACACCAGTATAAGGCCTCCTAGCAGATTGGGCTATGAAGACTTGGTCTCTTTTGCATTTCACGCCAGCAGTGATGATCCAGCCACTTTTCAAGGAGCTATCACCAGCCAGGAGAAAGAGAAGTGGACGAGTGTAATGGTTGAGGAGATGGAGTCTTTGCAAAAGAATCACACTTAGGAGTTAGTTTAGCTTCCTGAGGGAAGAAAGGCTATTGGGTGCAAGTGGGTCTACAAAAGGAAGCCAGCAATATCAGAAAAAGAAAGGGAAAAGTTCAAGGATCGACTGGTAGCAAAGGGATTTTCATAGCAGAAGGGGATATATTATGATGAAAATTTTTCCCCTGTGGTCAGACATACTTCAATCAGGGTAGTGCTTGCATTGGTAGCTATTTGAGATTTGCATTTGGAGCAGATAGATGTTAAAACTGCTTTCTTACATGGTGATTTGGAAGAACAGATTTACATGAAGCAGTCATAAGGGTTCACTCAACCTAGACAGGAGCACCTGGTTTGCAAGTTAAAGAAATCGTTTTATGTGTTGAAGCAGTCTCCAAGACAATGGTACAAGCGGTTTGACATCTACATGATTCAGATTGGCTACAAGCGATGTGTGTATGATTGTTGTGTTTATGTTAAGAGCCTTGATGATTATTCTATTATTTTTCTGCTATTTTATGTTGATGATATACTAATTGCTGCAAAGAATATGAATGATGTATTTGGTTTGAAGGCTTTGTTAAGCCAGGAATTTGATATGAAAGACTTGGGTCCTACAAAGAAGATTCTCGGAATGGAGATTCAGTGGGATAGGGGCTCAAGGCGACTGTGTTTATCTCAACGAGGCTATGTTGTGCTAGACATGTTCGAGATGAGCAATGCTAAGCCTGTGAGCACTCCATTGGCAAATCACTTAAGCTTTCTTCAGAACAGTGTCCGAAGACAGATGAAGAAATTGAAGACATGGAAAAGGTTCCTTATGCCAGTGTAGTTGGCTGGTTGATGATGTATGCAATGATATGCACTCGTCCTGATTTGGCTCATGATGTTAGTCAAGTCTGCAAATACATGTCTAAACCAAGAATGTGACATTGGGAAGCAGTCAAGTGGATTTTCAGGTATCAGAAGAGCATTGTCGGACATGGAATTATTTTTGGCAATCAACAGAATGATCCTTCAGTTGTAGGGTATGTTGATTCAGACTATGTAGGTGATTTGGATAGTAGAAGGTCTACAACTACGTATGTGTTTACTCTTGGTGGAGGGCCTACATGCTGGAAATCAACAGTTCAGTTTATTGTGACATTATCTACAATGCGAGGAATACTTGGCGATAGTTGAAGTGCTTAAAGAAGCATTATGACTTACTGGGCTAGTGAAAGAACTGGGCGTTGAACAAGGTGGAGTTCAGTTGCATTGTGATAGTCAGAGTGCTATTTATCTGGCTAAGAACCAAATGTACCATGCGATGACCAATCACATTGATGTCAGATATCACAAGATCAGAGAATTAATTGCTTCTGGTGAGATACTGTTGCAGAAGATTCATACTAATAAGAATGCAACTGATATGTTGACTAAGCCAGTTACTATCAACAAGTTCTTGCATTGTTTGAATATGTTGAACATTCACAGTTAGAGAAGCATGGTGGCCGAACCCACATTGGTGCATGAGAAACTCCAGGGTATATTTTCTCCAGAGAGTTGGATATTCGCCGAGTGCGGATTTATTAGGTATGGCTCATAACCTAATACGAAATAAATGTTGGAGTGGAACGAGCGAATCAGGGAGTTTTATTATGTGGATTGGGGGTGCGGGGGCAACACCCGCGGTTCAATACAAGGGTAATTTGGTAATTATATATTGTACTTAAAAGTTTCCTTTTTTGTTCTTTCTGAGATTATAAATAGGGCTTGTTGTATCCTTAGGAAGGTATCCTGCATTATGTACTCTTTTCTTAATAGTGGAAAGAAAGTTACTGCTCTGCTCCCGAGGATGTAGGCATCTTTGCTGAACCTCGTTAAATCTCTGTGTGTTCTTCTGGATTTATGTCGATTCTTGTTTTCTTCACTCTAAATTTCTCAATAGGGGTTGTTCTTATTTTTGGAAGCTGTTCTTATTTTTAGAAGTTATTATTTTTGGAAGGAAATTTAGAAAAATACATACATACATACATAAATACATACATTTATATATATGCATACATACATTTATATATATATATATATATATATATATATATATATATATATATATATATATATATATATATTATAGGAAACAAAACTTAATAACAGCTCTCTAATATAAATTGCGGTAAAACTAAATTAAATTATAAACACAATAAAAAAAATTTTGACTAAAATTTTTTCATATACTGAGAATTTTTTTAAGTTTTACATTGAATAAAAATATATATTTTAATCAACATCTTTGTGCGAAGAAAAAATTAGAAAATATATTATTTTTCATTATTGAATGTTCTATTATTTAACTAAATAATAAAAGTATTTCAATATGTTAAGTGAATTCCGCGATTATTTTATTTTCTTGATAATTAAAAATTATGTTCGCATTATTAACCAATATTATGAATCATAAGTTTTTTATCAGTATATATTATATCCTATTATATTAATATATTGAAAAAAATAAATCACTGAACTCGGACTTAAGCTAAAGGAAAGAAAGGTACAGATATTTTTTTTAAAAAAAAGCCATAAATTAATGTATTAAATAAAATTTTAATTATTTTGATGGCCACGATTATTTTAAGTGAATGTATTTCAGTATTTTATTTATTTATTTAATAGTAATATCTTATAGATTTATTTGAATATAAATACTACTATAAATACTCTTTTAATTGACAATAATTTTAATATTCTTTATGTTTCTACTTTTAAATAAATATATTAAATAAACATATTTTTAAGAAAAAAATAAAATATGCATAAAAAAAAAGTTAATTACATAAAAGCACCCGAAACATTGATATTTACAAATTAAACACCCGCCTGATCTGGACATTAGAATTACCTCCGGACTCCCTTTTAAAGGTAAGAAGGTAATTTGGCAAAGTTAATTTTGTTATAAAACAAGCAATAAAGTAGAGAAATGAAAGGAACTCAACATTAAAGATAAATAATATTCAATCTACTATTACGTCAAACTCATATGTATTTAATATTCTCACAACATGAAAAGCTAATATATACATAAAGAAACAAATTGAATTTCTCAATTGCAAAGATTGCTCTTCGATCCGGACAGGCCTTCTGGAAACCACAGAGCGATCTCTTTCCTCGCACTCTCAATTGAATCGCTTCCATGGATTACATTCCTGCAGTAACAAAGACAAAAGAATGGATTCCATTAAAAAAAAAAAAAAAAGAAACTTACAAGCATGAGAGCGAAAATGAAAGAGAAAGTTAATTAATCACCTCCCAATTTCAATTGCATAATCGGCCCGAACAGTTCCAGGTTCCCATTTAGAAGGGTCAGAAACCCCGATAATCTTCCGGCAATTCACAATAACATTGTCACCCTCCCAAACCATAGCCACCACAGGGCCAGAGGTGATGTCTCCCACAAGCGCAGGGAAGTAGCGCTTTCCCGCCAAATCCTCATAGTGTTTCTCCGCAATGGACCGCTCTGCTTTTAAAATCTTCAACCCTAAAATTCAAATGGATGATTACTTGTCGCAACGAAATATATAAGCACAAAAGAGTTTTGGCAGGGGGATTTGACAGAAAAAAAATAAAACCTTTCAGGTAGAAATCACTGCACTCGAAGCGTCCGATTATCTCAGTGATCTGTTCAGATGCGGGATATATAGATTTGGGCAGTTCAACTTGTAAATAAGAGGAAAATTAGAGAAAGAAGAGGTGAATTGATAGATTACCAGGTCGCGTTGGACGCCATCAGGCTTGATCATGATGAATGTCTGCTCCATCTTAATTGTTTCACTATGATCTATCTATCTGGAGTTGAATTAAGAGTGTAATGGGGTTTCTATTTATAGACATGGATTTGTATTATTTTTATTTTGGAAAGAGAATTTTGAAATTTCTTATAAATTAAATTTATATTTATTTTTGGAAAGGGGGCTGTTTTTATTTTTGGAAGCCGTTTTTATTTTTGGAAAGGGGGTTGTTCTTCTTAAAAGGCTGCTTATAATATATTAAATTGAATTTCAAAAAAGTCTCCTGCTTAGGGTTAATGGGAAATCGCTCCATTACGTCCTATTATTATTATTATTTAAAATTAAGCGGATTGGGATCAATAATAATATTAAATAATTATAGAATTAATAATAACTTTTTCTCTAAATATTAAGCGAAAGTTAAAATAATCTGCATGATTTTTGTTTTTTAAATTTTGAATACTCTATTATGAATTACTTGGAAACAGTAGCTGACGGCCATTAACCATTATATTGATGTCTTATTGTGTCACTATAACACAGAGAATATTTTCATAATTCGGTTATAAATTTGGGATATAAATTTTGGGAATATTAAAATCTCATTTGAATAAAATAAAAATGAAATTGAATGAAATATGTAATTTAGGAATGAAAAAACTGGAAAGAAATTTTAGCTAAAACTATTGTTTTCATGTTCCTTCAAAAGTAAATATGTCGAATCCTGAATTGTCTTTTGGAAATACAGTCCTCGAGAGTTAGAGTTGAGGGAAGGAGAAATAGGGAGAGAAAAGAAAGACGTTAGGAGCTTCTCTGCAGAGAGGCCGAAAAAAAGTTCTCAAACTTGGTGGTCCCTTTTTTCATCGTTGAGTCTAATATTTATATGAGATCTTCTTGTACAATTACAGAAGGGAGAAAGTGATTATAAAAATAGAGATTTAAACATATAGAAATTGAGTGATATACGTGCAATATCTTCTTAAATCACAGGGTTTTATTTATTTATCCCGTCATTCTCCTTTTTATGCAGGTGAGATCTGATTTTATTTACTGCTTCTCTGAATATAATTCAGTTTTTCTGTTGCTTTATTGCCAAATCTAATTTTTAGAAGCCGGTTAAGATTATTATTTATTTATTTTTAACCTTTTTACCAATTTGATATGTTATAATAAATTTAATTATTTTTTGAGATATTTAAAATAATTTGAAGATATTTTGAATATTTTTAGAAATAAATTAATTTATTTTTGAAAACAAATATAAAAGTATGTAAAAAAATATATTAAATAAACATATTTTTAAGATAAAAATAAATAATGATATAAAAAAGGTTAATTACATAAAAAAACACTCGAAATATTGTTATTTACAAATCAAACACCGACCCCATCCGGACCAAGAATTAAGTGTGGACTCTAATTAATTTTTACCACATGAATTTAGTTTAAGATATTATTTTGTCTTCTAAAATGGTGTGTGAATCCCAAAGGCCCGCCTAACTCATATTTTTGTGCTGCGAAAGTTAAAAAGTTCATTTTTGCACGGCAAAAGAAAGAAAAGTAACTTCTGTGCATTAAAAGCAATTTTTTTTTTAAACAGACGATAAACAAGATGATCAATCAGTACTCCTTCTGAATTCCTACGTCGTTGCTCCCATATAACTCTCTCTTTCCCTGCACTAGAAGAAAAGAAGGGCCCTCACAACAAACAAAATCAACTCAACAACCCGCTAGCATCAACATCTCTAAGTCCCTTATAGACTCTTTATATTAGCTTAAACAACTCCCCAACATGCCTACATGAATCCCCACATGATCCACATGACAAAATTCTTGAACTGCATCAACCGCTCCAGGTAGTTTCTAGCACTTAGGCGCTGGGCTCTCAGTTTGCTGAGAAATAAACAGGTGCCTAAGCACCCAGGGGTCCGGCGCCTAGGGGCCCAATGGGTGTTGTGTAAGTGCCAGCCACTCGCAGGGATTGGCGCCTAGGCGTCGAAGGGTTTGACGCCTTGGCGCCAGTGTCACTTTAACCCTTTAAGCTCTAAGTCATCTCCAGGTTCCTCCACTTCAATTTTCTGTTGGACCTACATAATAAAAAAAAAAAAAAACCATTCTTAAAGTACAATCTCATCAATAACCATGTATAAATTCAATCAACAATAATAGCTAGCTTTTCCATTCATCACGATCTAACGAGGAAGGTCTTAACAATTAATTCTATAGAAAGAGTTTTAGTTTACTAATTTAGTAAATTTAGCTTGGCGTTATTGCAGAGAAGGTTTAAGTCTTAAGGTTCTATAAAAAATAGAAAAAATTGCAAGCAAGATAAAATTGAAATAGTGTAAGAACTTATTAGTTTCTTCAAGGATGATGAGGCTCGTGCCTAAGTGATTCAAGGATCATGGCGATCATGGCTTTTCGAGTTATTTTCATATATGATCATTGTCAATCGAGGATATATTACACTTTATGCTTATGTCAAGGTTAAAAGAAGCCTAGAAGCTGAGAATTTAAAACTTCCTCAATCACCATGACATTCCGCATAAATGTTCTGATCCTCTGGAATGATTGTAGAATTTCACTGAAAAATGTCTATCCTCTTGAAATTCTATGGTTAACCATTTATTTCCACTACGCAATGGTTAGAGTTCATAGTTTCATGAATATTAACAACCTAGTTGGCTTGACTAAGATTAAATGACGTTCATAAGTTAACCAAAAACATAAGCCATGAAAGCACAAAGAAAACACTAACAGAAAAACTTTTTGTAAAAAAATCATGATAAAAATCTACTACCCCAACTTCACAAAGATATGAGGAAGAAATTAGCCTCACATCATTGAGAAACCATAGCAAGAGAAACTATGCAGGATTTCATTGCATGAAACAAGAACATGTTAGACTTACAATAACTCATCTTCTCCACAATAACAACAATCCTTCCTCTCATACAACAATTTCTCACAACTCACAAAATAAAGGAAAAAACTCACCCTTGAAGGTTTCAACCAAGGGAGGAATAAGAGCTTGGGAAAGCTCTCAAATTCTCTATAATTCCTGCCTCTAATAGCCTCTAACTTCTCTATGCTTCATAATCCCTCTAAAAAGCCCTAGAAATCCTTTTTAACGTATGAATCATAGATTTGGCAAGCAAACTTCCCTTCAAAAATGTTTTCCTGCTCATTGTCGTGGTCACGACAGTGTGCTGTTTAGAGCATTGTAGTCAAACCACAAGTGTGCAAGCTATAATGTGGTTACGCTAAATGTGGCATGGTTACACCACTTCTTCATGATATGTGGTGCGGTCATTCCACTTCCAAGCATGGTCATGTTGCTGCAGGTCACTTTTTGTTGGTTTTTCTCATTCCAAATTGCTCGTTTTAACACTTACCACCTGCACAACTTCAAGAAAAATTTTTCTCAAGTGTAAATCTGTGGTAAATAAGTTAAAAATACATGTAAAATTGCAGGAAAAATCATAGGTAAAATCAAATAAAATTGACTCATGTCATTCATCTTCAACATGAACATGAAGATGATCTTTTCAAGACTTGACACATGGGTTAGTTTAATCTAATGCGAAATATGCCTCAACTTGGGGAGAATGAATTTAAAAGTAACAACTAGCAAATTTCCAAACATCATCCTTGAGTATGATTGTAATCATATTTAAAAAAAAAAGTACATTACATTTCAACCTACACCTTATCTTGAGAAACAAAAAAACATTTTCTAACACCCCATTATAAGTTTAATTGATCCCAGGGGATTTAATTTGACCTCTTACATCACAAGCTACAATTGTCAAGCAAGATCTTTGACTAACAACCTCAGATATATCCAAAATACTTGGTGGATTCCCATCAACTTCATGCATTATAATCTATATTTGTCAAGAAGACGGGCTTCTACAAACAACCTAGGAAAGATCAAACATGATAGTGGCAGACAAAGTCTCAACCTATACGTCTAGAGACAAGCCTGAAAGGCAAGTCTTGAGGTGAAGCTAGAAGTGAATACATTCCTCACTAGAAATGCTCCACGAGGGCAAGTGGTAAATAAGATCTACACACATACCCCTTGAAGAAAAATTATATGAGGCAAGTCTCAATGAGAAGTTAATGGTGGATACAATCCTCACTAGAAATACTTATTGAGGGTAAGTGATAGACAAGGTCTCCACCCATATTCTTAGAAATTGAGCCAAGTAAGCAAGTCTCAATAGGAAACTATTATATCACTAGAAACGCTACATCAGAGCAAGGGATTGATAAAGTCTTCAATAAAAAACCATACAAAGCTACAAGCCTTAAGTGGTACAAGTATATCAAAAGCTAAGAAGGAACCCATCTTAGAAAGCACAAGTCTTAGAAGGTTACAAGCCTTTGTAAGTATAAGAATATTAAAAGCCTCATAAAACCTAATTCTGAGAAGGCACAAACCTAAAAAAGAACGAACATCAAAAGGTACATGATTTTTCTGTACATAAAGCACATAAGCTAACTTTGATTGTAAAATTTGACATATTTGAGAAGAGAAATAATGTCAGAAGGTATAAGCCTCAGAAGATTTTGATGACATTATGCTCCTACTATGGATATGAAGGCAACAACATCAACATCACCCCTGAAGTGGGGGCAAAAGAATCTCAAAAGAGGGGCAAATATAGCTCGGAAGGTAAGATAAAAGCAACCTCAGAAGCAACATTGAAATTTTAAATACATCAAGCAAAAAAGGAAAAAAAAGACATACTTACAAACACATTATTATCATGTATAAATTATACATCAGGCATATGAAAAGCTATAATGATCAACACACACTAGTACAAAGGCCATAACAAGTCAGCAGAAGAAAAGACATGATCCACTACAACACCCTCCACATCATCAAAGGCCCACTTGTTTAAAAAAGAACATACATGCTTGAAGAACCTGCAAAGTCTGTGTGTTCTTATTGAAGAATTATCCTTCTTATCCTAACCAAGAATGTGGGCTATCATTGCAAGCTCGGTCTTCCAAGCTCTTGAAGTAAGGGTTAGCTCATCTTTAAATGGTGTCAGTATAACCTCCTCAAAATCTTGGTACTTTACCTAATTTTTAGGAGTGATTTTTCAATATCGGTGCATCGGCAGCATGGAAAAACTCTTAAAAAAAGGGTGACATCAACATAAAAGATCTCCTCTAGAAAGTGCGACAGTAATGCAAACAATATTCTCTAGAAAATGACACAGCATAATGAAGAATCCCTCCAGAATGCACTATTGGGAGACTCCAATTTTTCTCCATGAAAAATTCCATTTGGAATGTGCAATAAGGAGACTCTATTTTTTCTCCTAGAAGAACGCTCTTCAGAAAAAATGGTTAGGAGACTAGTAGAACCCCTCCAGAATATATACCTAGGAGGCTAGGAGATGTCCTCTAGGATGCATGGTTAGGAGAATCCAATTCTTTCCCCCTAAATAGGCTCAACATGGCTAAAAAAAGAAATTTATGAACTGTCTAATTTTAGTTTGACTAACAAATCCCTACATTAAATATCCAATTTTGTACAATTGTACAATTCAAGAACATGATCTGGGTGATTTGAAGCACTCTCGCCCCCAAAATCTCATATCCATGCTTTGATATTATGGTAGGTGATCGTTGTTTGATCTGAGATCTAAACTATATGTAGCAACATCTCCCTGTTGTCTAATCCCAGTCGAAGTAGATCCATGGATTGTTGATGTGGCCAATGATGACCACAGTCTTATAACTTGTTAGAGAACCAGTGCTGGCCTATATGGCTCACTCTAATCCAAACACAACACCAACCAAGGGCTGACTTCATCACAGTCGCTTTGCTAGGCTTTTGCATATATATATAAAGAAATAAGTATTTGACTCGGGGGCGCCTAAAAGCTGATTTCCCTTTGATCTAAAGCCCCGATGGAAGCTTGACGCCATGTACAATTATTCGAGAACCCCGCGTCACGGAATCGACTCCTTGACTTGAGGGGACTTACAGTGAACCCCGCCAAACAACAAGCTAAGGCTTGTGTGCGCCGCACAAGTATATATATATATATATATATATATATATATATATATATATATATAAAGGAAAATTCAAACATTCGAATTTCTGATATTTTCAGACGTTCAAACTAGCCTCACCAGAAAATATGGTGGCAACTGATACTCCATCAAAAAATTTTCATCATCCAACATGAATCTCGATGTAATACTTTAGCAAGCAACATTTAGACTTAAATTAAATATAATTTAGAATTCTGATTTCAATGAATATACATTCTAATCGAGTAGCTCGTTGAGATGAATAAAACGATTCCAAAATTTGTCCATCCAAGTCATATCAAGACCTGATTAAGTTGTTAAGCCATTTTCAAATGATTATAGTTTTAAATCTGACAAGCTTATGGTCAAATATATAATTTCAACAAAAAGAATCTAATAAGCTCAAAATCACTCAATTCTAATATCTTTAGGGCACTCAAATGTCCATAAAATACTGTTTGTTCGAGGGAACTTCTTTGGACCATCCGATGGAGTGTTCTAGATTCATTCCTTATTTATAGGGAGACATCTCTCATACTCTATAAATAGAGCCATATCTCACTGATGAAAGTGTTTTAAGCCTTGAATTGGAGGAAGATTGGAGCTTGGATAATCAAGAGAATGATTAAAGTCTAGTTTTTTGCATTAAAGATCCACACAAATGTTGTCGGCCGCTGAACGTGCATCACTTTGCTTTTGAAAAGAAATATGGAATATGTAAAATATGGTTTTGGTTTAATTTAATATATATATATATATATATATATATATATATATATATATATATATATATATATATATATATATATATATATATATATATATTGATTTAGAAAATAATATTTTTAAATTTGAAAAATGAGATGGGCAGATCTCATTCATTTAGCAGTTTAAATAAATGAGCACAATATCGCAAGCAACACACGTAACCCTAGAAACGTGCACACTACTTGATGATAAGGCTCGATTAAATAAACTACAAAACTAATGATATCTGTTTGGTCTGCGAACTGATCCATGAAAAAAATACCTATTTTTATTGATTTTTATCAAATTTGTAAGGATATTATGCTTTAATGAAAGGTATTTTTGTGTTTTGGATGTAGGTGACGCAAAAATGTCCAAGAAGGAAAAAAAGATGAAAAAGAAGCAAAAATGGGCAAAAATGGAGCCAAAATACAAAATTGTCAAAATAATTGGCCTGGCGCCAGAATCCGGCGCCTAAGCGCCAGTTCGATACAGAATTCTGTAAGATTTTTTACGACTTTTGGACGGTTATTATGACGGTGTTAGCGGTTATTTGACCATCTTGAAGATTGACATTTATTCCTGGATTATAGGACATGTGATACATTGTATTTGGATGCTTGGAAACGGTTAGGATCGTGAAGAGGTGCGATCCAAAGTGAAGAGGTGCGAAGAACTGGACGCAGAGTTCGTGGCCTAGGCTCCAGATTCCGACGCCTAGGCGCCAGACACACCTTCTAGAAGATTCATTGAACATGGACACATTTTGAAGAGGTGCCTCAAGGCAACCCTTGAAGCCTATAAATAGAATGCTGCTTCTTCAAAGAAAAACGCCCAAAAAAACCACCAACGCCTAACCTAGTCCCCTAGCCCCATAGTTCCATTTAGAGAGAGAAATTAGAGAAATATTTTAAGGGCCATATTTATAGTTTCTTTTATTAATTAGTGAGTTTATTTTAGAGTTTGTATTAAGAGTATTTGAAGAGTCGGTGCTTTTGAAGTCTATTTACTTTGGAGTAAGAAGGATTCAGAGGTTCAGTTGGAGAAACAGTTGAGATAAGTATTTGTATTTTGATTTAAAGTTTTATTTATATGTTTTGTTGTTTAAATTCAATGTGTTCTGAGTAGTTACTTTACTTTCTTCTTTCAATTATGAAAAGATAAATAAGATAATATAAAATTCGTTGGAGAATTAAAAAAAAATATATATATATTTTAAACACTGTGATGATATTAATACCGGATCTTAATTTACTATTTAAATTGGTCATTTAAATTGTTAAAATCTGTTGAAGAGTTTTGAGACCTAGAAGGAGATGAATTCCTAACTAGTAGATATCACATGAATCCTTGGGTAGTCGAAGGCCTTGCGAGGGTTATTCAAGGTGAAGTGCAAATAAATAGGAAGATATTATTTAATGGGCGTAGAATTGATAAGTTTCAGAGTGACGAAGCTAAATTCTTGTAATTTGGTTTATAGAGAAGGAAAGGGTCACCGGTAGGGCCGACCATAGCCACCCTTGGACATCTAGTAGTGTGAGCCTAGATTAACTCATTCTACTAACAATACATCCGGACACGATCTATATATTAGCCAATGTTCTTTATACTTATCGAGCGAAGGTAAAGAATATGAATGCTTCATTTGGCACAATACCATAAATTTATATTCTCTACGAATATTACATTATCTAAAAAGTCTTGGATTAATTGAAATGAAGAAAGTTGTTTGCTTTTTTTATTTACGACAATCATTACTTTATTACTTGCTTTATTTACGCATCTAGTAAATTAAATATCAAATTTTTAACTTTAAAAGAAATACATAAAAATAAAATTAAAATATTAAAAAAATATATAATCCTCCTCGTGGGATCGATACTGGGGTATTTATTTAAAGCCCTATATTATTTGAAGTGATACGTATACTTGCGTAGTACCCCTAGTGTGTAAAATATTTTCCATAAAATTATATTTATATACACTAGCCGCTATTA
The DNA here is from genome assembly GCA_022702705.1 of Papilionanthe hookeriana x Papilionanthe teres. NCBI lineage: Eukaryota > Viridiplantae > Streptophyta > Magnoliopsida > Asparagales > Orchidaceae > Papilionanthe > Papilionanthe hookeriana x Papilionanthe teres. Next base: position 68,411,742 of record CM040435.1, on the reverse strand, counting down.
TTATTTGAGTCAAGAGATTGGCTATAACATATTTTTGATAGCATAAATTACTTGCATTGTTTGGCGATTGCAAACCGAGTTTTTGGTGCATTCGTTGCAGTTCGATGGTCAAGTTTTTGGCGCCGTTGCCGGGGAGGCAAAATTTATAGATTTTAAATATTTTATTTTATTTATTTCTTTTATTGTCAAAAATATAAAATACAAAAACATTAAAAAAAACAAAAACAAAAACAAAAATAAAAATAAAAATAATTTTATTGCTTGCTATTTTACTTTTTATTTACTTTTTATGCGTAGTTCTGGATCTGAAGGATTATTACCTTTAGATTCTGAATTAGAAAGAACTGTTAGAAGAATTAAAAAAGGAAAACAAATTCAAAAATATCAAGAAATGGCTAATTTACATAATAATTTACAAAATCAATTTGAAATTAATGAACAAAATGTTTACGAACCATTAAGGGATTATGCTAACCCTACAGTTGATGAACATCATAGTAGTATTCAAACACCTACTATAGATGCTAATTCTTTTGAGCTTAAACTGTCTATTATTCAAATGGTTCAAAATAATTAATTTGGGGAACACCAAATGAGGATCCAAATTTACACCTTGCTAGTTTTTTAGAACTTTGTGCTACCTTTAAATATAACAATGTTTCGATGATCGTTATTAGACTTAGACTCTTTCCTTTTTCTTTAAGAGATAAAGTAAAGATGTATTTGAACTCATTAGCAACAGGTTCTATTAAAACATGGGCTGAAATGACACAAAAATTCCTTGCTAAATATTTTCCTCTTTCTAAAACTGCTAAATTGAGAAATGATATTACTTCATTTAGTCAAATTGATGGGGAGACAATTTATGAAACTTGGGAAAGATTTAAAGAACAATTAAGAAAATGTTCTCATCATGCTTTACCTGATTGGTTAATTATTCAAAAATTTTATAATGGACTAACTGGATCTCTTAAATCAATTATTGATGCTACTGCTGGAGGTTCTTTAATGGTTAAATCATTTGAAGAAGCTTATACTTTAATTGAAGAAATGGCTAACAATAATTTTCAATGGCCTTCTGAAAGGATTAATCCTAAAAGAATGGCAAGTATTCATGATAACGAAGCCTTTTCTATCTTAGCTTCACAAGTAGCTGCTATATCTAAGAAATTAGATAATTTTGCTATCAATATATCACATAACAACTCTCCTAATATTGAAGATTCTCAAACTATTGAAACTTTACAAGCTATTGTTAGTAAAAATAACCCTTATTCCAATTATTATAATCCTGGATGGAAAAATCACCCTAATTTTAACTGGAATAATTCACAACAACAATGAGGTAATAATCAATCCCATCCAACTGGAAATTAGAACAATCAAGTAAATTCAAACTATAAATCAATTTGGATTTAATAATCGACGAAAAAGTTATCTATAGAATAATTAATTTTACAACTAAGTAATCGATTACAAAATCAAAACACTGCTATTTGTAATATTGAGAATCAAATGGGACAAATTGCTAATTTAATTAATTACAGACCTCCAGGAACACTTCCTAGTAATGTTGAAGTCAATCCAAAAGAAACTGGAAAAGAACATGAACATGTTAAAGCTGTGCAACTTAGAAGTGGAAAGGAATTAAAAGAAAGAATGCAGAATGAAATTGAAAATGATATTGAGGTTGAAGAGATTGAAAAACCTCAAGAAACTCCTTCTTATTCCTATTAATATGGAAGTTGAAAAACCACCACCACCTTTTCCTCAAAGACTAAAACAGCAGAAGCTTGATCATCAATTTTCTATGTTCTTTGAAATTTTTAAGAAACTTACCATTAACATACCTTTTGCTGAAGTTTTGGAACAAATGTCAACTTATGCAAAATTTATGAAGGATATTTTAAGTAAGAAACAAAAATTTGAAGCTTTTGAAACTGTTGCATTAAGTGAAGAATGTAGTGCAATAATTCAAAAGAAATTACCTCAGAAACTTAAAGATCCTGGAAGTTTTACTATACCTTGTGCTATTGGAGAAAAATTTTGTGGAAAAGCTTTATGTGATTTAGGAGCAAGTATTAATCTCATGCCATTTTCTATTTTTCGAAGGTTAAGTTTAGGAGAGATTACTCCCACCACTGTCACCCTTCAGTTAGCTGATAGATCTATCACCTACCCTAAAGGAGTTATAGAGGATGTTCTTGTTAAAGTGGATGAATTTATTTTCCCTGTGGATTGCATTGTACTTGATATGGAATAAGATAAAGAAATACCAATTATTTTAGGGAGACCTTTTCTAGCTACTGGACAAGCTATGATTGATGTGCAAAAAGGAGAATTAACTATGAGAGTTAATGATCAAGAGATTAAATTCAATGTTCTTAAATCAATGAAGTGCCCTGATAAAGAAAAATGCTATCGAATGGATATTATTGATTATATAATTGAAAAACATTATCAAGAAAGATGTAAAGTCATTTCTGAAGAAAAAAATTGAATTATTAACAGATGAAAATGAAGAACTAAAAGAAGAAGAATTATCTAAAGAAACTCATTATATTAAAGATAACTGGGAAATTTTGGACGTAACACAAAATGATATACTTTTACCCTCAATTAAAGAAGCCCCTGAACTGGAATTAAAAATGTTACCTACACATTTAAAGTATGCTCTTCTTGGAAATCCATTAACTTTACCTATTATTATTTCTTCTAAACTAAGTTTAGATCAAGAAGAAAAACTGATAGGAGTGTTAAATAATTATAAGAAAGCTTTTCGTTGGATTATTGCTGATATAACAGAAATAAGCCCTTCCATCTGTATGCATAGAATTATAATGGAACAAGATTTTAAACCTACTATTGAACCTCAAAGAAGATTAAATCCTATCATGAAAGAGGTTATTAAAAAAGAAATTTTAAAATGGTTAGATGTTGGAATTATTTATCTTATTTCGGATAGCCAATGGGTAAGTCCTATTCATTGTGTTCCGAAGAAAGGAGGAGTAACTGTCATTGTCAATGATAAAAATGAACTAATTCCTACAAGACAAGTTACTGGATGGTGAATTTGCATTGATTATCGGAAATTAAATGACGCCACTAGAAAGGATCATTTTCCTTTACCTTTCTTGGATCAAATGCTTGATAAATTTGCTAGACACTCATATTTCTGTTTTCTGGATGGATATTTTGGTTATCATAAATTATCTGTCGCTCGTGAGGACCAAGAGAAAACAACATTTACAAGTCCTTATGGAACATTTGTGTTTAGAAGAATGCCTTTTGTTCTATGTAATGCACCTGCAACTTTTCAAAGATGTATGATGTCAATATTTTGTGATTTGATTGATAAAGGAATTGAAATATTTATGGACGATTTTTCAGTCTTTGGAACTTCTTTTGAATCTTGTTTGGAAATTATTTCCAAAGTTCTGAAAAGATGTGAAGAAACAAATTTAGTTACGAATCGGGAAAAATGTCAATTTATGGTCACAGAAGGCATTGTACTTGGTCACAAAATTTCACAAAAAGAGATGGAAGTTGATCGAGCAAAAGTGAAAATTATTCGTTGAACTGCAACCACCTACTATCATTATCGATGTGATAAGTTTTCTGGGTCATGCTGGATTTTATAGAAGATATAAAAAGGATTTTTCTAAAATTACTAAACCTCTTAGTCATTTATTGGAAAAAGAAGCCAAATTTAAATTTTATGAAGACTGTATTAATGCTTTCAATATTTTAAAAGAAAAATTAATAACTGCACCTATAATTATTGCACCTAATTGGAATAAACCCTTTGAATTAATGTGTGATGCAAGTGATTTTGCAATTGGAGCTGTATTCGAACAAAAATATGAGAAAATTTTTAAAGTTATATATTATGCTAGTAAAACTCTTTCTGAAACTCAAAGAAATTATACTACTACTGAGAAAGAGCTTTTAGTTGTAGTCTATGCCTTTGATAAATTTAGACCTTACCTTCTTGGTACCAAATGCATAGTTCATACTGATCATTCCGCTATTAAATATTTAATGAAAAAAAAAGATGTTAAGACTAGACTGATAAGATGGGTTTTACTTCTACAAGAATTTGATTTTCAAATAGTGGATAGAAAAGGAACTGATAACAAAATTCCTGATCATTTATCTAGAATTAAGAATGATGTTATTACTGAGGAAAATATAAATGAAAAATTTCCTGATAACCATTTATATGTTATTCAAGGATGCCAAACACCTTGGTATGTGGATATAGTTAACTATTTAGTTAGAAATATTCTACCTTATGGATTGAATAACAAATATATTAAGAAATTTAAAAATGATGCTAAATCTTATATTTGAGAAGATCCTCATTTGTTTAAATTAGGAAGAGATTCTGTAATTCGAATATGTGTACCTTATGAAGAAACTTTTGCTATTATTAAAAAATGTCATGATTCTGATTTTGGAGGACACTTTGGAGTAGATAAAACTGCATTTAAAATTTTAAATTCAGGATTTTATTGACGTACCATGTTCAAAGATGTGAGACATTATGTGAAAACATGTGATCGATGTCAAAGGATGGGAAATATATCTAGAAAAGATGAAATGCCTTTAAACTATATATTGGATGTTGAAATTTTTGATATATGGGGTTTTGACTTTATGGGACCATTTGTACCATCATCTGGAAAGATTTATATTTTATTAGCAGTTGATTATGTTTCAAAGTGGATTGAAGCTGTAGCTTTACCTAACTGTGATTCCAATAGTGTTTCACAATTTTTAAAGAAAATGATTTTTTCGAGATTTGGAATGCCTAAGGTAATTATCACAGATGGTGGAAGTCATTTTAGAAATATAAGAATTCAATTATTACTGGACAAATTTGGCATCAAACACAGAATTGCAACTGCGTATCACCCTCAAATAAGTGGAATGGATGAAGTATCAAACAGAGAAATTAAAAGAATTTTAGAGAAGACTGATAATCCTAAAAGAACTGATTGGGTTGATAGACTTGATTCTACATTATGGGCTTATAGAATAGCTTATAAGACACCAATTGGAATGCCACCTTACCGGTTAATTTATGGTAAACATTGTCACTTACCTATTGAACTTGAACATAAAGCTTATTGGGCGATAAAGGAGTTTAATTTTGATTTGAATAATGCAGGAGAAAAATGATTATTACAATTAAATGAGATGGAAGAAATAAGAAATGAATCATATGAAAATGCAAACATTTATAAAGAAAAAATAAAGATGTTACATGATAAAAAGATTTCAGGAAAAATATTCGATCCTGAACAAGAAGTATTATTATTTATTACTCGTTTAAGACTTTTTCCTGAAAAATTAAGATCTAAATGGATGGGAGCATTTATAATTGAGAAAGTATACCATTATGGAACTGTGGATATTAAAGACCCCAAAACAGAAAAAATATTTAGAGTTAACGGATTAAGACTGAACCCTTATTTGGGAGACATTAAAATTATTTATAAAGAGGCTTACGAGTTGAGTCTATCTGATTAAAGATTTAATTAGGTCGGGCTGACGACGTTAAACCAAGTACTTTGTGGGAGGTAACCCATAATTATTTTTGTGTGTTTTTACATTTTTAATGTAAGGTTATGCCTCGGTCTTGACTAATTTTATATAACTTTAGAAAATTAGACGCTAACAAGTCTTCATTGACTTTAGCTAAAAAATTATTTCGAAGTATATAAAGTTTGGACTTTGGATCACTCCATTTCATATGTGAGTAAAAAGTAGATCAAGCTAAGCTTCATTATGATTGTTTATAATTTGTGTTACTAAGTCTATATTGATCTTACCATTCTAATTTACTTATTTTGGAGAATGAAACTTTAAAATTTGACGATAGGCGAAACGGAGTCGAACATGGTTACGACGCCTAGGCGCCTAAGCGCCAGAGTAAAATTATGTATCGATAGGTCCGGCGCCTAAGCGCCACAGTCACTGGATCGTGTAAAAACTGAAAAGTTTCAGTTTTTCACACGATTTTCTCCTTTAAATTACCCCATCTTCGTCCCTAATCCCTAAGCAATCAAAATTACGACCTAAACACTTCATTCTTGAGAGATTAGAGAGGATTTTTGAAGAAATGGAGAGAAGAAATCTTGGAGAAGAGGCTAAAGACAAAGGTTCAAACGATCCTCAACCCTACTTCAATGGTTTTATCGCTGTAAGTTTGGAGAAAATTTCAAGTCGTCTAGATAAATTTGAAGCAGAATTCAAAAGTATTGGAGATCGCCTCCATGAGATGTATCATCAAATTGAACATCTGGAATGGCAAGCGAAGCTTCAATTTGATCATCTAGCGGCTTATCAAGATGCTCAAGTGGAGATGTATGTGAAGAACAAATTATCGACGAGAAAACGACTACGGATTTTCCGAGGGCATTAGTATTCTTCCCAAGTAGGCATGGTAATCTTCCTTGTGAAGAGAATGGAAATTTCTAATTTGAAGATTAGATAGTTATTGTGGTGTGATCTAGAATTTTATTAGTGTGTCGTTGTATCTATTTAGTAAATCGAATGTGTTGTTGGTGTGTTTGATTTATTGTTCAATGTGTGTTGTATTTGCTTTGAAATTATGTAGTTTGATTGTTTGTTAGGACTTGAATCATATTACTATACTTATTTGTATTGTATTGAGCCAAAATTGAAGATTATGACTGGAATTAGAAGAGTTTGATTTAAACCTTGTGTTTAATTGGTGAATTTAATTTTTAATTTTTTAAATTTTTGGGAAATATTTTGGAAGTAAGAAACTGAAGCACTATTCTAATATGAGTAATTGAAAGTTGAATTTATGAGTTTTGGTGGAAAATAAAATTTTTAAAGTGATTTTTGTGAAAGGCGAGTCTGGCGCCTAGGAGACGGAGTCGGCGCCTAGGCGCCGGTTCGAGCTACGCTACCGAAAATTAGCATTTAAATCCCATTAGCCATGGTTGACGCTCTAAGCTTCATCCCCTTCCTCTTTTTCATGAAAATACACCCCCTAGATCCATCTTGAGGTCAATACATCAAGTTTTTGAGCCCAAAATCACTGGATTTCTTCATCTCGAGGTCAGATCTACATTCTAATCCATTTATTTTTTACTCTTACCATAGTTTTTCCTATTTTTTGCTAAAAACCAAAATTTTGAGAAAAATTTTGATTTTTAGAGTTTCTCCATGGATTTTTAAACTCATTATAAGTTTCTCAAGCTTAAAAAGAGTTTAAATATTTGATTCCTAAATTTATTTGTGTTTTCTTTCACGTTTAGATGACACCAAAATCTAAGCGAGGAAAGATATGAGAAAATTTTGACAACAACAAGTTTTCGACTGCGGCAGAGCATTTTCGTTATCACAAATTTGCGACGTCAAGAAAGTTTATCTCGGAGCCCAGTTTTTACAATCCTGGCGAAATGATCGAGAACACGATCGTTGCACACAACTGGCAACGATTCTGTTATTTCACTGCTGTTGTCGTTATTCCTATTGTACGCAAGTTTTATGTCAACTCTTTGCATGCGGAAGACTACGAAGTCTTCGTTAGAGGTGTTGGAGTAGGATTTACTCCAGAACGGATCAATATTTTCTACGGCTTGCCACCTACCATCGAGTGCGACTATTTTGGTTTATTTCCATCTAAGGGAGATCTTGGGATGATTATTGCATATTTGACCGATGGCACTGGAGCTTGGAAGATCCGGAATGACAAACGGGTAAACTTCAAATCTTCCAAGCTAAATGGTATTTCAAAGGCATGGCATTATTTTATTTCTGCTAGACTTCTACCTTCCAACCACCTGAATGAAGTTACCAGAGATCGAGCTATCCTAAACTACTTCATTCAGGAGAGGAAACCGATAGATGTTGGCAGTATTATTTATGATTTAGTGGAATCGATTGGTAGATCCAGCACTTCTGTGGGATTAGGATTCCCATCCTTGATTCATTCTTTGTGCATGAGCAATGGAGTTTCTGCTGATATATCAGAGGAGAAGTTAAAGACTACAAAGCCAATTGGGCAGGAGAGTATTAGCATTTATGATCGTCTTCAAGGGAAGAGATCTACTGGTCCTTCTACTTCTATACCTACTCCAGGTAGAGCTTCTACTTCTAGACTTTCTACTTCTACTGCTGAGCCACCATCTAGTTTCTGGGAATCGATGCATGATCAATTTTTGGAGCAGCAGAATGAGTTATTTCTAACTCACTGCAGAGTAGATACTATAGACAAGAAGATTGATCATTTATCTGAGTTTACCCAAAGGAAAAGTGAGTATGATGCTGAGTATTCAGAGTCTTTAGTGAGATTCTTGAAGGGTGAGCATGATGTTCGGTTTCCTACCTGTCCTAAATTTTCACCGTATGTTGATCCAAAGGATGTGGAGTTTTCTTTTGGTGATGACGATGACGAGGCTACAAATAGTGATTAGTAGCTTGATTTACCTCTGAGATGTGCTGATTCTGTTGTTAGTTTATTTCTTGTTTGCGAGTGCTTTTTGTTGTTTGTTGTTTGTTAGTGTAGATTTCTTTATGAAACTTTGTGTGGATTGTTTGATGTTGAGATTGTTTTAAATATTTAGTGTATTGCTTTGAAGATTGAAATTTGGATGAATTAATGTTTATTTTTGTTTCAGCCTACTGTTTAGTATTCTTAAATAGTTAGTAATGTTGTTTGTTTCTGTTACTATTAGTAGTATAGTCATTTAATTCAGCTACTGATATAAAAAAAATGATGAGCCTACTTACTTTTATATATACTTCGTTATTTCAGTAATATTCATAAAAAGCATGTGTAGAAGTAAATTTTTCTTTTTAGACTGTTTTTACATACTTATAAAAATTCCTTTTTAAATTATACCTTTCTTTCTCTCATACTTTTAAATTTTTTTCATGATATACCAAAACTTAAGTTTGGGGGAAGGGAAAATACATGCAAATTTAAATTTTATTTGTCCTTAATGAACTAATATTTTCTAAAAAAAATATATTAACATAACATAAGGAATGAGAATCTATTTAAGATCATTTAAATTTTTGAAATTATAAATAATTTAGCAGACTTAACCAAAATTTTAATAACTTTGATTGATTTTAAGAATAGAATTATTCAACTTAAAAAAGAGTAAGATTAAAAAATTTTTCTATTCATAGTAGAAAAAATTGAATTTTAGAAGTATTAAGAAACAAAAAATTATAACTTCAAAAAGAAAAGATTGAAATTCTTTTTGAAATTTATTCATGTTATAGTAATTAAGTGAAAATGTATAAGTTTGAAAAATATAAGTTAAGGATAGCGAAGTTCAAAATCATTAACAGACTATCCAGATATAGTAATCCTCTCTTTAAAAAAAAAAGAAGAGAGAGGAGAAGCTTGAGGAGATGTGACCCACTTTTAATATGTTTGCAATTTATGTTTATGGAAACGACACTAAAAACTTGATCCCGCTTTAAGTATATATATATGATTTTAATGATGAAATGTATAATGTGGATTCTACGCAAGTATACGTATCGTATTAAGTAATATAGGGCTCTAGTGGAGTCCTGGTTATCGATCCCACGGGGAAGTTTTTAACAGATTTGTTATCAGCTAAATTTAAAGAAATTACTTACTAATATAGTAAACAGAAATTTAAAGTAACTATAGCAAACTAGAGTAAACTAATGCTTTAAATAAAGTGGTTTAAATAATTCAGAAAAAGTATCCTTCTCCTTGTTTTTAGAAAATTAAGTGAATGATGAATTTAAATAGAATTATTAAATTGTATTGTGACAAATAGGAGCATTCCTATTCTTTACCCTTTGGTCCAGTGCAAAGAACATTGACTAATCCTATGTTTGATTATCGAATCTGCGGCTAGGGCCGGGAGGATACTCGTCGCCACTTCGTAGCTCCCACGTTCCCCTCACCCGAGGGCTAACATCTACACTTCAGCTCCCAAACAGTAGGACCAAATTGAATATTTTAGTCTGTCACACTAAAATGTCCAATTCTACGTCCGATATATAATATTTCCCTATCTATTTGCACCCTCCTTCCAAGGTTTTTGACTTCCCTGAATATTGGATGTAATTTTTACTATAGTTGATAATTCAACATATTTTAACAACTCAATTGGCCAGATTGAAAGTAAATTAAGTTTTCAGTAAAAATTATCACAATTTATTTTAATATATTAGGTACTTCTATTTAATTTCATCAATCCACATAATTTTCATAAACAAGGAGAAAGAATAAGAAAACTACTCAGAATGCATGGGAATAAAACAAAGCATGAATTTCATTTAAAGTTAACAACAATAAACAAAGATAATTATCTTAATTTCCTCCCCAAGCAGACTCCTTGAAGTTCCTTTGACTTTTCCTTCTAGTACAATAAACTTCTAAATAGCACTCAAATAAACTAAAGAAACTCACTAATGACTAACAACAGACTCACTTAAGACACCAAAAATAAACTCAGACTCTCTAAAATAGACACACCTAGACACTAGAATTCGGCCTCTATTTATAGAGGTAGGCAAAGGTCCAAGGGGTGCTTAAACACCTCTTCAAAAAGTGTTCGAGTTCAAAGTATTTGCATTTTGAACTGTCTCGCCGTCGGCGGGAAACGACCTCGCCGTCAGCGGGGCTTCTAGAAGGTCTTCAAACCGCGCGATCTTGCCGTCGGTAGGCTCGGTCTCGCTGTCGGCGAGGTAGTTATAATTCCTTCAGAAATTCTCCTCACGATCTCGCCGTCGGCGGCCTCGATCTCGCCGTCGGCGACTTAGATCAATTTGCATGAATTTCTTCCGTTTTGATCCAAATTCGCTCCATTTCATGCTTTTTGCTTTAATCACTTATAAATCTACATTCCTGCAGTAAAACAAAGAAAATACCTTTCTTTAAAGTGCAATTTCATCAAAAATATATATGAATTTCTTAATGTATTTTTCTGTGATCAAAATCCCCCAAACTTAATTATTACTTGTCCTCAAGTAATTTTAATACTAAATAAAAATAATGATTTCTATAATAAAATTTTTCAATTCAGATAATATGAATTAAATTTAAATAACATTATAATAAAGTTAAATATAAATATTTACGAGTAATTAAATTAACTTTATAGATATAAGATTATTTAGTTATCGAGTCTAAGATTTCTAACTTTCTATTTATTTCGGGAATGACTTATATTTAAAATAGTAAATTACTTAAGATATTTAGATGATAGGAAGTTCAAGAAAACACTATTTAGTAAAATACTAATCCATAAATATAAGTTTAGAAATATACTTAAGTTTTACCCTTTAGGTTGATTTCATTGAAACCAATTTTTGATAAGGCATCTCCTCAAGCTTCTCCTCACTTTATGTTTTTCTTTTCTTTTCTTTTCTTTTCTTTTTTCTTTTTGGATTGATTTTCAATCCTTTTTCTTCTTTTTCTTTTTCAAGTGAGGATTATCGTATCCGGATAGACTGTTAATAATTTTGAACTTCAATTTCTCTTCCTAAATTTGAAACTTAAAATATTTCTTTGCTTATATATATTTCATAGCCTTTACTTCATTGAGTTTCTATCATTTCTTTTTCACTTAAATACTTAAGAATTTTCAATTTTAAGAATATAGTTTTTCTTACTTTAAATAGTTTACTATATTCTTATTCCTTTTAACCAAATATCTTATTCTATTAATTAATTGAATTACTAGAAACATTTTCTTTAACTTTCTATAATAATTAAATAAAGTAATTCATGTTTATTGAATTGAAAAACTACTATAGAAAATCATTTAATAATAATTTTTTAAAATAGAAATTGAGAACAATTTTAATAATTAAATTTTGTATTTTTATCTTCCCCCAAACTTAAATTTTTCTATCTATATAGTGAAAAAGGGAAAGTATATAGTAAAATTCATCATACCTTTGGGCTTTAGGTATTTCTTTTCTTTGAAATTTTTGCAGGCTTTTTCATTACTTACAGAACCTGTACTGTTAGTATTTTTCCACATATAGTATTTAAAAGAAAGTGCAGGGATGAAATTTTAAAATAAGTATCAAACATAACAAAGAAAACTTAATCTATTACTACACATACAATTAACTAATCTATTTTAAAACATATTAAAACAATCTAAACAATGTTAACATTCATAACTTATAAAAACTTAAACTAACATCCTATATATATAAAAAATTGCAAACTAATTTAACACACAAGAAATCTAACATCATAACATAAGCAAACATACCAACATCCATAGTCTCTAGAAAGTACAGAATAATCACATCCAAAATAATAAAGTTTCCCAAAATAACAACAAATCTAAACAAACCAAACAAACTAAACAAAAGCTCTAATCTTCTGCATCAAAATACCAAGCTATGTCATCTCCCTGATCTCCAGACTGAGAAGGTTGAGCAGGCTGGTACTATGAATAACGGGGGCACTCAGGAAAGACAGCATCTAAATCACCACTCCTATATCGACGTTCAGCCTCATAGTATGCAATTTCGTACTCTGAATGTCGCTGGAGATATTCGCTATCATAATCATGTCTTCTTTCCAAGCCTCTGATCCTTTGGTCTATATGCTCAAATCTTCTTTCCATATTTTCTCCAAATAACTCAAAACTCTTTCTACTAAGGGTTAATTCATTCATCAGATCTTGAAGGTTAGGAGTGGTGTACTGAGGGGGTGGATCATAACTAGTAGAGGGTATATCTCTACTTGAAGAAGATACATAATCCCTTGTCCCAGATCTCCATCCTTTGTGGGATTCATATTTCTTTATATTAGCTCGAGTAAGGGGTTTCATAGGTTCAATCCATTCCTCATCATCTCTTGCCTCTACCCCAGATAATTGGCAGAGTGCATAGATAAGACCAGGATGTCCTAGTCCTCCTCCACTTTCATTTCTAGCGGTGACTAATATATTTTTATAAATAACATTTCCCACATTAATACTCTTCTGGTTCTGAATACAGAAATTCAGAACTGCTCTATCTCTTGTTACCTCACTATGGTGGTAGGTAGGTAACAAAGTAGAACAAATAAAATAATGCCAGGCTTTAGATGTTGCATTTAGCATAGAAAGAGGGAAGTTTACCCGTTCCCGCTGCTTTATCTTCCAGACTCCTTTCCCATCAGTGAGAAAGTCGATCACCTCTTCCAGTGGTCCTTCCATAGTTCCAAAAGTTTCATACTCGCTGGTGTAGGTGTCTCGTACTTCATAATAAGTGTTTATTCTAGCAGCGTTGAATTCTACAAAAAATCCTCTAACCTTAACCGGTGCATCTTCAGCCTGTGTTAAATTTGCATAAAATTCCTTTACTACTTCTACAACTGCTCTATTGGTCACGGAACAGAAATTTTCCCATCCTCGCTCCTTAATGATTCGCTCAACTTCTCCTCCTGGATTCTTGAATACTCGATCTTGAATGCATTTTCTTGCTTGTATGTTTTGAAAATATCGAGTTTGTGCTCTTGCATTAATGAATCGGGTTTCATCATAATCTATCCGTCACTTTTGTCGTGGAGTCATTTCTCGATCTATGAAATTTGCAAAAATCTTAACTAAACTCCAAAATATTACTAAGAAGGCATCCTACAACATCTAAAATCCATTTAAATCAATTTCCATGAAATTCTTCCAAGTATTTTCTCCACATTTCGAAATTTTTCAAAATTCTCCAATGTAGAAGAAATCCATGGTGAAAATCAAAAATTTTTGCATAGGAGTGAAGCTCTTACCAAGGGAAGATGAAATCCGGTGTCAAAAAGTGTTGAAATCGCCTCAAATCCGAGATCTCTCAAGCCCTAGGTCGGTTTTTTCGAAGTTTTGAGGAAGGGGATGATGAATAGTGTCGGTTGACCGGTCAAATATAGGTCTTTTCGCGATCTCGCTGTCGGCGAGATTTTTCTCACCGTCGGCGAGCTAATTAATTTCATAAGGCAAAAGTTTCGGGAAAAATCCGTCGTCGGCGAGCTCGGTCTCGCTCTCAGCGGGTTTTCTCGCTGTCGGCGAGATCCAAAAAATTTTAAATTTTTGAAATTCGTCAATCATTTTCAACCTCGAATTGCCCTTAATCAATCTTCCAATCACATAATTTAATAATAATACGAAGATTAGATACTTATACTCACAAAAAATTTACACAACAGAAACAATATAACTTTATATATGAAATCCATGAAACTTACAAATTTCACACTAACAACTTAACACATACTTAACTTAAATGTTCAAATCCATAAAACTCAGCATCGCAATCCACACCACAACACTCTAAATGCTGAGACATAACAATTACAAATAATCTCATCAAATTTGAGATGATCAAATCAAAGTTCGACTCATAACAAAACCTAGATCCAAATCAACACATATATACACAAAATATGACATAAACATAGAAATCTTTCCTACTCTTCAGTGTCTGAACTAATATCTTCTCTGATATTCCAGATGCGACGCAGGTGCACAAATAAATTGTAGAAAGGCCTGAAAGGAAATTCTGCAGTAGAATCTTCATTAATCCATCCTTTCTGTCTTAGTAGATGAATAAAACTGGCCTCCAGATGTCCAGTGTGATCAAAGTGCTCCTTCATTCTCCAATCAATATGATCAAACATATCAGAGATATTGTCGATGGAATTCATTAAATTTTGCAATTCTTTCTCCAATCCTTTAATCTTCTTCAGAATGAAATTAGTTTTATCAGTAAAGGGTCTTGCTAAAGGATTGTTCTGTGATGCTCTGTCAGAAATAATGGTAATCTCATCATTGTTATCCAAAGTTAGAAACATATCAGTAGGATCCAGTGGTTTCCATGGTAAAAGTACTTTTTCCCAAGCCTCATAAGAAACTTGGTATTGACTGCATAAAGCAAATATAGTTGATGGGTGTCCAAGTCCATGCACTGACCCATGCACAATTAATCCCAATGCAGACTTTACTATTATTGATCCAACATCGATAGGTAATCCAATTTGAATACAGTAGTTTAAAATAGCGTATTCCTTTGAAACTTTATTTACTCTCATAGTAGGTAATAATTTTGATGATATAAAGAAATGCCAGTGCTTCGAGACAAGGTTAAGAAGTGATGCAGAAAAACTGACATACCCGTCTTCGCGTAACTCCCAATCATCAGGTTCGTCGGTCAGGTATCTGTAGATCTCGTTCATATTGTATCTTGAAAGCACAAAGTTGGAATAATGACAAACAAAGGTATTCTCTATAGAAAACAATTCATTTACTCTTGAAGGAGTAAATGCTACCCATCTTCCTCTCGACGTAGACATTTCCATTGTTGATCGCATGTAAATTAGAGTAAAACTCTTTAACTACTCGGTATAACTACGACGGATGTCGTATAACAAAATACCTCCCAATGCCGTTGTGCGATCATTTCTTCAATTTTTGTAGTAGAATTCTCTACTCCTCTGTTGACAAATCCTCTTTCTTTAATAAGTCTTTTCTTCATCAAGCCTTTGTTGAAGATTCGCTGCGCCTCCGAACTGACGAATTTTCTTCGGTTGAAAACTTCAGTTTTTGTGGTTTCTAAGAATTTGGTGGCCATTTCGGATTGAAAGGATTGGTCTATTGTCGTTCCTAGGGAAGAAAATGGTGTAAAATCGGATTTGGGATAATTTCCTACGAAGAAATGGCTTAGATCCGTCCAAAATCGCACAAAAAATCTTTAAGAAACCAAAATTTCAACTGTCTCGCCGTCGGCGGGAAGTTCCTCGCCGTCGGTGACTTAATTATAAAACTGACTCAAGTCATGAGCACGATCTCGCTGTCAGCGGGATTGTGCTCGCTGTCGGCGAGATTTGTAAAAATCGCCCAATTTCGCTCTGGTCCGAATATTTTCTGATCTCATCATATAGGTTCAACTTTGTGATGATTCTAATAAAAAAATTTGAGTAGTAAGATTTGTTTTAATAATATAGACTCACTAATTTGTAGATAATTAAAATAAAAGACTACTATGGGTTGCCTCCCATAAAGCGTTTGGTTTAACGTCGTCAGCCCGACCTAATTTAGTTAGTGTTCAGGTTAACTAAGCATTAAAACCTCTTTAAAATTTGGTCTTCTATCTTCGAAATATGGTTTTAATCTATGTTCGTTTACTTTAAATATATGTCCTGTTTTTGGATCTTCAATTTCTATAGTTCCATATGAAAATATTTGAGTTATGGTGAAAGGTCCTAACCATCGAGATTTCAATTTCCCAGGAAATAATTTCAATCTAGTATTATATAGCAAAACTTCTTGTCCTGGTTCAAAATTTCTCTGATTAATCTTCCGATCATGCCATAATTTCATCCTTTCTTTATAAATCCTATCTTTATCATATGATTCGTTTCTTAATTCTTCCAATTCATTTAATTGCAACAATCTCTTCTCACCAGCTTCTTTCATATTATAATTAAATTATTTAATCGCCCAATATGCTTTATGTTCTAATTCAACTGGTAAGTGGCAAGTTTTTCCATATATAAGCCTATAAGGAGTCATTCCAATCGGAGTTTTATAAGCAGTCCTGTAAACCCATAATGCAGTATCTAGTCTTATAGACCAGTCTAATCTATTAGTGTTTACAGATTTTTCTAATATACGCTTAATCTCTCGATTAGAAACTTCAGCTAATCCACTTGTTTGTGGATGATAAGCAATTGATATCTTATGCATAATATTATATTTTTCTACTAGTTTATGAATATATTTGTTTCTAAAATGAGTTCCTCCGTCGGTGATAATCACTCTCGCATTCCAAATCTAGTAAAAATATTTTTCATTAAAAATTTTGAAACACTTTTAGCATCACACCTAGGTAAAGCTTGTGCTTCAATCCATTTGGAAACATAATCAACAACTACTAATATATATGAGTTTCCAAATGAAGGAATAAAATGTCCCATGAAATCTAATCCCCAAACATTAAAAATTTCAACTTCTAATATAAAATTCAGAGGCATTTCATTTTTCCTTGATATGTTTCCTACTCTTTGGCATTTATCGCAGGTTATTATATATCTATATACATCTCTAAATAGAGTAGGCCAGTAGAATCCAGATTATAGAATTTTATATGTAGTTTTATCTATCCTAAAATGTCCTCCAAAATCAGAGTCATGACATTTTTGAATAATTGGTTCAGTTTCTTCATAAGGCACGCATCTTCTAATGATTAGATCCTTACATTGCTTATATAAGTATGGTTCATCCCAAAAGTATGTTTTAGTATCGTGAATGAATTTTTTCTTTTGTTGCAAAGTTAACATAGGTGGTAAAATGTTACTAACAATATAATTTACTATATCAGCATACCAAGGTATTTTCAACTCATTAATATTATAAAGTTGTTCCTCAGGAAAACTGTTTAAAATTTCATTATCAGTATCAGAAAATTCATGATTTTCTAATCTTGATAAATGATCTGCAATTTGATTATCAGTTCCCTTTTTGTTAATGATTTTAAAATCAAATTCTTGCATTAATAATATCCATCTGATTAATCTTGGTTTAGAATCTTTCTTTTGCATTAAATATTTTATAGCAGAGTGATCGGTATGTACAATATATTTAGTTCCTATTAGATAATGCCGAAATTTATTAAAAGCATATACAACTGCTAATAATTCTCTTTCGATAACTGTATAATTTATTTCAGCATTATTTAGAGTTTTACTAGCATATTATATAACTTTGAAAATCTTATCATATCTTTGCTCAAGAACTGCTCCTATAGCATAATCACTAGCATCACACATAAGCTCAAATGGTTTCTCCCAATTAGGTGAAACTATTATAGGTACTTGTAATTAATTTATTTTTTAATAATTCGAAAGCATTCAGGCATTCGGTTGTAAATTCAAATTTCTTGTCCTTTTCAAGAAGTTGGCATAGAAGTTTAGTAATTTTTGAAAAATCTTTAATATAACGTCTATAGAATCCAGCATGTCCAAGAAAACTTCTTACCCCTTTTACCGTAGTTGGAGGTGGTAATTTAGCTATAACTTGAATTTTTGCAGGGTCTACTTCCATGCCTTTTTCCGAAATTTTATGCCCTAATACAATGCCGCCTGTAACCATAAATTGACATTTCTCTCAATTAAGAACTAAATTAGTTTTCTCACATACTTCAAATACTTTTTCAAGATGATTTAAGCATGTGTCAAATGTTGTTCCAAATACAGAGAAATCATCCATAAATACTTCTATTCCATTATCAATTAATTTACTAAATATTGACATCATACATCTTTGGAATGTTGCAGGTGCATTACATAATCCAGAAGGCATTCTTCGAAAAGCGAAAGTTCCATAAGGACTAGTAAATGTAGTTTTATCTCGATCCTCGGGAGCAATTTGTATTTGATGATAACCTGTGATATCCATCTAAGAAACAAAAATATTTATGTCCGGCTAATTTATCTAACATCTGGTCTAGAAATGGTAAAGGGAAGTGATCTTTCCTAGTGGCTGTGTTTAATTTTCTATAATTAATACAAATTCGCCATCTAGTGACTTGTCTTATAGGGATAAGATCATTATTTTCATTTGCTTTGACGGTCACCCCTCCTTTCTTAGGTACACAGTGAATTGGGCTTACCCAAGCACTGTCGTAAATAGGATATATAATACCATTATCTAACCATTTTAAAATTTCTTTCTTGACTACTTCTTTCATTATTGGATTTAATCTCCTTTGTGGATCTACTTTAGGTTTATGTTCATTATCTAAAATAATTTTGTGCATACAAATTGAAGGACTAATTCCTTTAATATCTGCTAAAGTCCAATAAAAAATTTTCTTATATTTTTTTAATGTATCTAAAAGTTTTTGTTCTTGAGATTCATTTAATTCAGATGAAATAATAACTGGTAGAGTTGAAGAATTACCTAAGTAAGCATACTTTAAATGATTTGGTAACATTTTTAACTCAAGTTCAGGAGGTTTAATAATTGATGGAACTATATTTTTTTCAGTGTTTTCGGTGTTATCCAAAAATTCAAATTTCTCTTGAATATAATCTAGTTCTTCATTTATCTCAGATTTTTCAATTAATTCAATATTTTCTTTTTCTAATTTTTCTTCATAATATTCCTTAAAATGTTCTTTTCGTAAATGATCGAGTACTTCCATTCGAAAACACTCATCATCTTTTTCTAAGCGCAGGATATTTCATTGATTTAGCAATATTAAAAGTTACTTTTTGGTCATTTACTCTCATAGTTAATTCTCCTTTCTGAACATCGATCATAGCTTTTCCAATGGCTAAAAATGGTCTTCCTAAAATGATAGGAATTTCTTTATCTTCTTCCATATCTAGAACAATAAAATCTATAGGGAAGATAAATTTGTCCACTTTTACTAATACATCTTCAATAACTCCCTTAGGATATGTAACGAACGATCGACTAACCGAAGAGTTATCGAAGTAGGTGAAATTTCTCCCAATCCTAATCTCTTAAAAATTGATAGAGGCATTAGAATGATGCTTGCTCCTAAGTCACACAAAGCTTTTCCATAGAATTTTTCTCCAATAGCGCAGGTATAGTGAAACTACCAGGATCTTTTAATTTTTCGGAAGTTTTTTCGAATAATAGCACTACACTCTTCACTAAGTGCCATCATTTCATTATCGGTAAATTTTCTTTTTTTATTTAGAATATCTTTCATGAATTTTACATAGTTTGACATCTGTTCTAAAGCTTCTTCGAAAGGAATATTTATCGTTAATTTCTTCAAAATTTCAAGGAATTTAGCAAACTTTTTATCTTTTTTATGTTGAATTAGTCGTTGAGGAAGTGGTGGTGGAGGTTTTTCAACAGAAATTTTCATAGGTATTAAAGGATTTTCTAAGTTTGGATCTTGTTGATTCTTTTCCTTTTCAATTTCCACTTCCTCTTTTTGTTTTTCAAGTTCTTTCTGAATTAGAGGTTCTAATTCTTTTCCACTTTGTAATTGTATCGCTTTAATTTGTTCATTTCCTTTGTCTTTAGGATTTATTTCTACATTACTAGGAAATGTTCCAGGTATTCTATTATTAAGTGCGGTAGCGATATGTCCAAGTTGAGTTTCAATATTTTTGATAGCTGTTCCTTGATTTTGTAATTGGTTTCCTTGTATTTGCAATTGATTTCCTTGATTTTGTAAATGTTGACCCATATTTAATATTAATTCTTCTATAGATAATTTCTTATCTTTAAATTGTGGATTATTAAATCCAGGTGGATAATTAGATTTATAATTAGGATTTCCTTGATTAGATGGATTTCCTAATGGTTATCTCATATTATTCATTCATGGTTGATTATCTGTGTTATTATTCCAATTAAAATTAGGATGATTTTTCCATCCAAGATTATAATAATTTGCATACGGATTATTGGGTCTGTTTTTAATTGCATTAATAGTTTCATATTGAGATTGGGATTCTATAAGTTGTCCAGATGAATTTTCTTCTGATATAGTTGGAGAGTAATTCATTCCAAAATAATCTTATTTTTTAGATACAGCAGCGATTTGCGAAGCTAACATAGATATTGCATCATTTTCATGAATACTAGCTACTTTTTTTAGATTCATTCTATCAGCAGGCCATTGGAAATTATTGGTTGCCATTTCTTCGATTAGTGCATAGGCTTCATCAAATGGTTTTGACATTAATGATCCTCCAGCAGCAGCATCGATGATTGATCTTAAAGATCCTACTAATCCATTATAGAAAGTTTGGATAATTAACCAATCTGCAACGCATGATGTGGGCATTTCCTAATAAGTTCTTTAAATCTCTCCCAAGCTTCATATATTGACTTCCATCAAACTCGACTAAAAGAAGTTATATCATTTCTAAGCTTAGCAGCTTTAGATGGTGGAAAATATTTGGATAGAAATTTTTGTGATAATTCTCCCCAAGTTTTAATAGATCCAGGTGCTAACGAATTTAACCACATTTTAGCCTTATCCCTTAAAGAAAAAGAAAAAAGTTTAAGTCTAATGGCATCGTTAGATACTCCTTCATATTTAAAAGTAGCACATAGTTCTAAAAAACTAGCAAGATGTAAATTAGGATCTTCAGTAGGTGAACCACTAAATTGATTATTTTGTACCATTTGGATAATTGCAGGTTTAAGTTCAAATGAATTAGCAGCTACATCAGGATTTTGAATAGTTAAATGAATTTCATCTAATGTAGGGTTGGCATAATCTCGTAATGGTCTTGGTTGATTCATATTTTCATTTTCAGGAATATTTGCCATTTGTGTTAAATTTATAATTTCTCTCTTTCGTTTTCTAATTATTTTAATTGTACGCTCTAATTCTAAATCGTAAGGTATTAAATTTTCATTTCCAAATTTTCGCATACAATTTTATATAACAAAATAGTCCGTTACTCTAGTAAATAATTTCTTTACGTCCCCGGCAACGGCGCCAAAAACTTGACCCACTTTTAATATGTTTGCAATTTATGTTTATGGCAACGGCACAAAAAACTTGATCCCGCTTTAAATATATATATATGATTTTAATGATGAAATGTATAATGTGGATTCTACGCAAGTTTACGTATCGTATCAAGTAATACAAGGCTCTAGTGGAGTCCCGGTTATCGATCCCACGTGGAAGTTTTTAACGAGATTTGTTATCGCCTAAATTTAAAGGAATTACTTACTAATATAGTAAAACAGAAATTTAAAGTAACTATAGCAAACTAAAGTAAACTAATGCTTTAAATAAAGTGATTTAAATAATTCAGAAAAAGTATCATTCTCCTTATTTTTAGAAAATTAAGTGAATGATGAATTTAAATAGAATTCTTAAATTGTATTGTGACACATAGGAGCATTCCTATTCTTTACCCTTTGGTCCGAGTGCAAAGAACATCGACTAATCCCATGTTTGATTACGAATCCGCGGCTAGCCGGGAGGATACCGGCCGCCACTTCGCAGCTCCCACGTTCCCCTCACTTGAGGGCTAACATCCACACTTCAGCTCTCAAATAGTAGGACCGAATTGAATATTTTAGTCTGTCACACTAAAATGTCTAATTCTACATCCGATATATAATATTTCCCAATCTATTTGCACCCTCCTTCCAAGTTTTTTGACTTCCCTGAATATTCTTTAAGTTCTTAAAATTAAACTTAGTTAGTTAAATTTGGTTAATGATTTACTAAAGCCTTTATAAAATAAAAAATTATAAGAAATCTTAAATATTTACCTTTTATTCCAATTGTTATACATTTTATATAGTAAAAAGGGTTACTTGAGGACAAGTAACGTTTAAGTTTGGGGGATTTTGATCCATGAAAAAAATACCTATTTCTATGCCTTGATCTTTATCAAATTTTTAAGGATATTATGCTTTAATGAAAGGTATTTTTGTGTTTTGGATGTAGGTGATGCAAAAATGTTCAAGAAGGAAAAAAAAGATGAAAAAGAAGCAAAAAGGAGCAAAAATGGAGCCAAAATGCAAAATTGTCAAAATAATTAGCCTGGCGCCTAGGCGCCAGAATCCGTGCCTAAGCGCCGGTTCGATACGAGCACTCGTAAGATTTTTGACGACTTTTAGACAGTTATTTTGACGATGTTAGCGGTTATTGGACCATCTAGAAGATTGGCAGTTATTCTTGGATTATAGGACATGTGATACATTGTATTTGGACGCTTGGAAATGGTTAGGATCGCGAAGAGGTGCGATCCAAAGTGAAGAGGTGTGAAGAACTGGACGCAGAGTCTGGCGCCTAGGCGCCAGATTCCGACTCCAGACACACCTTCTAGAAAATTCATTGAACATGGACACATTTTGAAGAGGTCCCTCAAGGCAACCCTTGAAGCCTATAAATAGGAGGCTACTCCTTCAGAGAAAAATGCCCAAAAAAACCACCAACGCCCAATCTAGTCCCCTAGCTCCATAGTTCCATTTAGAGAGAGAAATTAGAGAAATATTTTAAGGGCCATATTTATAGTCTCTTTTTTTTAATTAGTGAGTTTATTTTAGAGTTTGTATTAAGAGTATTTGAAGAGTCGGTGCTTTTGAAGTCTATTTACTTTGGAGTTATAAGGATTCAGATGTTTAGTTGGAGAAACACTTTAGATAAGTATTTGTATTTTGATTCAAAGTTTTATTTATATGTTTTGTTGTTTAAATTCAATGTGTTCTGAGTAGTTACTTTACTTTATTTTTTCAATTATGAAAAGATAAATAAGATAATATAAAATTCGTTGGAGAATTAAAATATATATATTTTTTAAACATTATGATGATATTAATACCGGATCTTAATTTACTATTTAAATTGGCCATTTAAACTCGTTAAAATCGTTGAAGAGTTTTGAGACCTAGAAGGAGATGAATTCTTAACTAGTAGATATCACATGAATCCTTAGGTAGTCGAAGGCCTTGCACGGGTTATTCAATGTGAAGTGCAAATAAATAAGAAGATATTATTTAATGGGCGTAGAATTGATAAGTTTTTAGAGTGACAGGCTAAATTCTTGTAATTTGGTTTATAGAGAAGGGAAGGGTCACTAGTAGGGCCGACCATAGCCACCCTTGGATATCTAGTAGTGTGAGCCTAGATTAACCCATTCTACTAACTATACATGCAGACCTGTTATATAGATTAGCCAATGTTCTTTATACTATCGAGCGAAGGTAAAGAATAGGAATGCTTCTATTTGACATAATGCCATAAATTTATATTCTCCAGGAATATTACATTATCTAAAAAGTCTTGGATTAATTGAAAGGAAGAAAGTTGTTTGCTTATTTTTATTTACATCAATCATTACTTTCTTACTGCTTTATTTCTGCATCTAGTAAATTAAATATCAACTTTTTAACTTTAAAATAAATACATAAAAATAAAATCAAAATATGTAAAAACAAAATCTATAATCCTCCTCATGGGATCGATACTGGAGTCTTTATTTAAAGCCCTATATTACTTGAAGCGATACGTATACTTGCGTAGTACCCCTAGTGTGTAAAATATTTTCCATAAAATTATATTTATATACACTAGCCGCTATTATTATTTGAGTCAAAATATTGGCTATAACATATTTTTGATAGCATAAATTACTGCATTGTTTGGCGATTGCAAACCAAGTTTTTGGTGCATTTTTGCGGATCGAGGGTCACGAACCATTTATATTGACCGACAATTTCCTGTACCTAATATGAAATGACTAGATAGGGTTTATATTAATCTGGGGTCTTTAAGTTTCCTATAAGGGCAAACTCATATAGTTAATTACACCTTTAATAACAAAAGTCACCTAAGAAAACTCTTGATAAAGATCAGGAAATATTAATATTCATGACTTCCAAAAGGTAGGGTTCTTCAAGAAAATGTAATAATGGAAAACCCAATTGGTCAGTAGCTCAAATTTGGAACAGTTATTATAGGAATCCAAAGGGAAAGAAAGCTAGGCGAAGACACAGATCTAAGAAGAATCTTAGTGTTTTCCCAAACTATCCAATTATTTGGCTTCAATTTGAGATATTTTTTTAATTTTTAATCCTATCAATTTCATTATTTAGGGCTTACATTCACTTGATAATGATCATGTGAATAATCTAGAAGATGGGAGGTTTTATGTCATATCAGACGATAACCTCAAAATCCTAAGATGAGTTAGGGTTTATATTGCACAATATGGTTATGCAAAGGCCTAAAGATAGCGTGAGGGAGGGTTTGTACTACACCAGGCTAGCTACCTCAAAATTCTATGTCTTGTTGCTTAATTCTAAGGAGTTTTGCTGTTGAAGATGGTCGTGCTGCTCACTGTGCATGCTCAAAGCTCCTCGTCGTAGTAGGTTCAGTTTAAATAAGTGTCAATTGAAGAGAAAAGAGAAGTGTCATATTTTAGAATGTTTAAATTGAGGTGTCTTAATGTCTTATTAGGGGAATATTTAATTTGATTACGCGACACTTGTTAGGATCCTACGGTTCCCTCATTCTGACACCATCATTTTCTTCGGATTCACTTAGTCCAAATGAATTTACTAAACTCAACTAAATGAGTTCTATACTTTTATTTATACTGTAAGAAATCTCATTGCATCCTCCGAGGTATTCCCGATCATCCGATAGAGACGTTTTAATTTAGTTTCACCTGTGATTCTTGTTTTATTTTTGATTAAATTTTGAGTTGTCCTATATTTTAATTATTATGGCGATGAAATTTATCTTGTTTTGTTTAAATTTTTTATTTTTTGTTTTCAGTTTTGTAGCTATCCTAAAATTTTTGGTTTTCATGCAGGGTGACATTGTTGTTTAGCATACAAGCTTATAAGGAAGAAAAGTATGGTAAAGGAAGTACTGGAAAGCAAGTGTTATGAACTTGTACAAGTGTACCTAGTGAGTCATCTCGTTCCTCCACCTAAAACTTTAGTATCTTTTGCATTAAAAATTTATAATTTGCAGGAAAGTAAAAGCCTATCGATAGGTTCATCACAAGCATACAAAATTCTATGTCACAACTTGGTGGGTCCTATTTATTTCATTTGGAAGATGTTTTCCTTTAATACGTATGATAGGCTCAGTTTTCCTTTAACAAGAGGATACCTAGATATTCCACAACTTATTTGAACTTTCATGAGTTCATTTTGAACTTATCATACTTACTAAATGATTCATCTATTTCATACCCTTATGGTTAATGAGCTAATGTTTTAATTATCCCAAAAGGTGGGATGAATATCACTTGATATTTAATTTTAGAATTATGTGAGTGGGGCCCTTAGGGGGATTTGATTTATGAAAGAATTTAACAAATTTTCTTCTCATTGGGCTTGTAGTGTTTCCAAAATGGGTTTAATATTGGTTAAGCTTTCTTTTTTAAACCTTAATTAATCAAACTTAATTAAGCCTAGTTCATTACTAAGCCCTTAAGACTTTGGTGGGTATATTTATATTTTTAGAAAAAGAAGTTAAGTTAAATTTTATGATTATGATCAAAATATTGAATTATCATTGAACCATTAATCAGGAGTTTTAGATCATTAAATATCACCTTCCAAAGATGAAACTCCTAATTTATGATCGTTTAATTTTGACTATCTTCCAAATCAATATAATTAAAGAAACCACAAGCTTATCTTTTAATATGACAAAAAATGAGATTGGTTTCTACAATTTATCCCTTTATGTTTCAATCATTTCAAAATGTTAATCAAGATCAGTCATTACCAATTTCCCTCTTTAATTAAGTCTAAATATTGATTAAGGCAAAATTCTTCAAAATTACAACTTTGCCCCTAAGGCCTTAACACTCCATAATTAATTAAATTTAATTCAAATGACTTCAAAATTTTTATGCAGCCTCACTCATGGGTCAATTGAAGCATTAGAGGAAAAAATGTAATTTTTCTTAATTTAATTTAATTTATATAATTATTTTTATGGAAAATAGAGATTTTCAAAGAAAATTCAATAACTTAATCAAAACACATCATTTATTTTAAAGAAAATTATTGGAGGTTGACCTAGACTAGAGAATCATTTGGACCAAATTCATGATTTTTTCAATTTTAATTTAATTATTATAATAATTTTAAGTTCTGTAGTATTAATTAAGTATAAAATATTATTTAATTGGAAAAGTGTATTTTATATTATTATTAAATCTTCTGAGGTCAGGTGATGCACCAAAATTATATACAGTTTTTGTTGTATAATTTTACCCATTTTTGGTGATATTGTACTTAAAAAAAGATATTTTTTATGATTTGTTGCAAGTATGATGATTTTAAGTGATTGGAACGAAAAGATGCAAAAAGGAACGAATTTGGAGAAAAAAGGAGTAAAATTGTGAAAAAAGTGTTCTGGCGCCGCCGGTGCCCAAAGTCAGTGGAATTCAAAATTTGAGAGTTTTGGCGAAATTTTGAAGGGATGCCTATGGAAACTCTTGGGATTTCGTCCCTAACTCTTAAATAACTAATTTTGAACGAGAGAAAGGGGGTTCACTTGCATTCTATTGCTTTCTCTTAGTATTTTAGTGAGTGTTAAGTGTTAGGGTTTAGTAGAGTAGTGTGTAGAAGTGAGGATTTGAGAGGAATTCTTATCTAAGGAGTGAAGGAGATGAAGTAAAGTGAGAGATTGTTTTTTCCTTTCCATTTTAAAGAGAAAATCAAGTGTTGTAAAGAAGAGAGAAGAGGCTTCAAAGGAACTTCAAAGGGATTGCATTGGGTAAGAGAAAGAGAGATAAGTTGTATTTTCTTTTGTGGTTTGTATGACTTTTCTTTTATTATAAAATCCATGTTTTATTATATCTTCTCCATAAATTCTGAGTAATCTTCTTGTCTTTCTTCTTGCTTAGAGATGTGATGATGGTTTGATGTGGATTTGATGTGCCTTTAATGCATTAAAGAGATTGTGATGATTTTTTATTTAGAACTTAATTTACTTTCGATTTGGCCAATTGAAAAGTTAAAATATGTTGTTGAACATTAACTTTGAAAGGATTTAATGTCCTACAATAATAATGAAGGATCCATTCAATTTCCATGGATGAATTGCGTAGTTCATGGAAATTGCGTGCAAATAAATAGGGAAATGTGTTTTGAAGGACTTCAATGTGGAGATTTCAGAGTGACAGGCTGAAATCCCCGAATTGGTTCTAAGATTAGTAATTAATATCAAAGTATAGCCTTCGAGTGAAGAGTGAGTTGGAGCTCCGAAGCGAGAGCCGATATCCTCCCAGCCTAGCCTTAGAGTTAATGACTAAACTTAGAATATGTCAATGTTCTTTTCTTATTTAGAGGAGGGGGTACTCTTCTAAAGTTAAAGAATCATCTATACTCTTATTTGGAAAAATAAATTAGATAACTGATCCATATCAATCCACACATCATATTCTCATTGCAAGAAGAAAGATACTTTTCTCATATATATCAAAAACCTTTCAAATACTTAGTTTAGTGTGTCTGTTATATAATTATGTTTTCAACTTATTAGAAGTAATTGTAGTTTAGTTAGTTGTTACTATTTTCTGCATAGTAGTAGTAGAAGTAAGTGTTGAACTATAAATACAATTAGAGTGTAGGATTTCGGTGTTTTATTATAACTTGTGAAATTTTTACCTTACTTCAACTTAAAATCTTCATGTGGGATTGATAACCAAGACTCCATTAGAGCCCTGTATTACTTGATACGATACGAATACTTAGCGTTGAATGCTTGGACTTATCAAAATCATTAAAAATATATAAATTCGAGTTCATAAATTCTTGCAATATAAGTCCCGTGCATCAATTTTTTGGCACCGTTGTCGGGGAGGTAACGAAGTCGAGTAAAGTAATATATATATATACATACACACACACACACACGTATATATATATATATATATATATATATATATATATATATATATATATTTGTGTTATTATATATGCGTAGTAGTGGATCTATAGGTTTAGTTCCTTACGACTCAGAGTTAGAGCGTACTGTCAGAAAAATTAGAAAACAACAAAAATAAATCGAAAATCATTGCGAAATGACGAATATTCAAGATAATCAGAGAAATTATATTGGAAATTTGCCAAGACCTTTAAGAGATTATACTAAACCAACAGAAGATGAAATTCATATAACTATTCAAAATCCTGATGTTGCTGCTAATTCATTTGATCTTAAACATGTTATTATCCAAATGGTACAAAACAATCAATTTGCTGGAACACTTAATGAGGATCCAAATTTACATCTCGCTAGTTTTTTAGAACTGTGTGCTACTTTTAAATATGATGGAGTGTCTAGTGACGCTATCAGACTTATACTTTTTCCTTTCTCATTATAGGATAAAGCTAAGGCATGGTTAAACTTGTTAGCACCTGGATCTATTAGAACTTGGGGAGAATTATCTCAAAAGTTTCTATCAAAATATTTCCCTCCATCAAAGACTCGCTAAGCTAAGAAATTATATTACGTCTTTTTGTCGATTAAGGAGAGTCAATATATGAAGCTTCGGGAGAGATTTAAAGATCTTCTTAGGAAGTGCCCACATCATGATTTTCCAGATTGGTTAATAATTCAAACATTTTATAATGGATTAGTGGGATCATTGAGATCTATTATAGATGCTGTTGTTGGTGGATCATTAATGTCAAAACCTTATGATGAAGCATATGCATTAATTGAATAAATGACTACTAATAATTTTCAATGGCCCTCTGAACGGGTAAATCCTAAGAGAGTAGCTAGTGTTCATGATTCAGATATAATGACAATGGTAGTTTCTTAAATTGCAGCCCTTTCAAAAAAATAGATCAATATGGAATGAATTATTCTCAACCACCTCAAGTGTTGGAGGAAAAATCATTTGGACAGATAACTGAATCTCAAACGCCTTATGCGACTTTAAATGCTATTAATAGACCTAACAATCCTTATTCGAATTATTATAATCCTGGTTGGAAGAATCACCCAAATTTTAATTGGAATAATAGCAATGCTAATGTTAACCCGCACTGAGCTAACAATTCTATGAATCCAATTGGAAATTCAAACAATCAAGGAAATACTAATTTTAGACCATCTTATCCCCTGGATTCAATAGTAACCCACAATTTAAGGATAAGAAGTTGTCTAATGAAGAAATGATTCTGAATATGGGAAATCAATTACAAGCTCAAGGTGTTACTATGAAAAATATTGAAAATCAATTAGGACATATTTTCACTGCTCTTAATAATAGACCTTTTGGAACACTTCCAAGCAATGTGGAGATCAATCCAAAAGATCAAAACAAGGAACAACTTAAGGCTATTCAATTAAGGAGTGGAAAAGAATTGGAAACTAGAGTGCAAAAAGAAATTGAAATAGAAAAGGAGAAGGTGGAAATTGAAAAGAGTTCAAACAAGATTTATCCAGACTTGGATTATCCTTTTGAGCCAATGAAGATAACTGTTAAAAAACCACCACCTCCATTTCCTCAAAGATTAAAGAAACAAAACAGGGATAACATATTTGGAAAATTTTTAGAAATCCTTAAGAAATTAACGATTAATATTCCTTTTGTTGAAGCATTAGAACAAATGCCTGTGCCAATTTATGAAGGATGTTTTGAGAAAGAAAAGAAAGTTTACAGATCATGAAATTTTTGCACTTAGCGGAGAGTGTAGTGCAATAATTCAGAAGAAGCTTCCTGAAAAACTTAAAGATCCCGGTAGTTTCACTATTCCGTGTGCTATTAGTGAAAATTTTTTCGGAAAGGCTTTATGTGATTTGGGAGCGAGTATTAATCTTATGCCTTTATCAACTTTCAAAAGGTTGGGAATAGGAGAAATTTCTCCTACATCTGTGACTCTTCAGTTGGACGATCGTTCCATTACTTACCCTAAAGGAGTGATGGAAGATGTGTTAGTGAAAGTGGATAAATTTATCTTTCATGTGGATTGTATTGTACTTGATATGGAGGAAGATAAAGAAATTCCAATCATTTTTCGAAGACCATTCGTTGCTACTGGAAGAGCGGTAATTGATGTTTAAAAAGGAGAATTAACTATAAAGTTAATGATCAAGAGGTGACTTTTAATATTCTAAAATTTATGAAGTATCCCTCAATGGAAAAAGATAATGAATATTTTAGGATAGAGGCCTGTGATTATCTGAGAAACGATCATTTCAAAAATATATTTGAAAAAGAAGAAGAATATAAAAAAATATTTGAAGAAGAAATTAAAGATGATGAAAATTCAGATAATGAGAAGAATGAAGATTTGGAGTATGTTCAGGAGAGATTCGAAATATTAGACACTATGGAAGGTGGAAATAGAAGTTTAATTCCATCTATCATAAAACCTCCTGAACTTAAGATAATAGTTCTCCCTAATCATTTAAAGTATATATTTTTAGGAGAATCATCTACTTTGCTTGTTATAGTATCTTCGGAGTTAAATGATTATTAAGAACAAAAACTGTTGGAAACTTTTAAAAAATGCAAGAAAGCTTTTGGATGGATTTTAGCAGATATTAAAGGAGTTAGTCCTTTGATTTGTATGCACAAAATTTTATTAGATGAAGAACATAAACTGAGAGTTGATTCGCAAAGGAAACTGAATCATATAATGAAAGAAGTAGTTAAGAAAGAGATTTTAAAATGGCTGGATGCTGGAATTATTTATCCTATTTCAGAGAGTGCTTGGGTAAGTCCAATACATTGTGTACTAAAAAAGGGAGGAGTGACTGTTGAAGTGAATGAAAGTAATGAAATTATAACCACAAGACAAATTAATGGATGGCGAATTTGTATTGACTATAGGAAATTAAATACCGCCACCAGAAAAGATCACTTTCCTCTTCCTTTTCTCGATCAAATGCTAGATAGACTTGCTGGACACAAATACTACTATTTTCTCGATGGATATACTGGTTACCACCAAATACCTATTACTCATGAGGATTAAGAAAATACAACATTTAGTAGCCCTTATGGAACCTTTACTTTTCAAAGAATGCCTTTTGGACTGTGTAATGCACCTGCAACATTTCAAAGATGTATGATGTCTATCTTCAGTAGTATGATAGATAATGGAATAGAAGTTTTTATGGATGATTTCTCTGTATTCGAGACTTCATTTAAAATTTGTCTAAAAAACTTAGCAAAAGTTTTGGAGCTTTGTTAGAAAACAAATCTAGTTCCGAATTGGGAGAAATGTCAATTTATGGTTGCAGGAGGAATTGTGCTTGGGCATAATATTTCTAAACATGGTATGGAGGTCGATCCTGCTAAAATTATAGTGATTGAGAGATTGCCGCCACCCACTACAGTGAGAGGGGTGAGGAGTTTCTTAGGACGTGTTGGATTTTACAGCCGATACATTAAAGATTTTTCTAAAATTACTAAACATTTATGCCAACTTTTAGAAAATGATGGAAAGTTTGATTTTAATGATGAATGCTTAAGAGCTTTCAAATTATTAAAAGAAAAGTTAATCACTGCACCTATAATTGTTTCACCCGATTGGGAGAAAATATTTGAACTTATGTGTGATGCTAGTAATTACTTCTTTCAACTTCTGCAACAAATGATGTTTGATATTGGAGGACCCCTAACATTTTATCATAGTTTGTTAATTTGTTTGATTGCCCTTCTTAAAAGAATAAGCAAGTTAACTACATTCCCATGCCTATTGTTGCCTTATGTTGATATTGTCATTTGCTAACCAAGGACACCCAATTTTTGTTTGTCAATTGATATTGTTGCATGACTTCATACTCATAAAGCCAATCATTGACTGGCTTCCGCCAGCCGATGCTCGTAAAATGTTTTATTTTTAACATCATCTGTTTCTTTTTGTTCGTACCCTAAATTTTTGATCAACAACAACCATTCAACCCTCAACTTTAGTCGTCGCCCTTTCATCAACACAAAACATTGTTAATGTTCTAAATACATCATCACCCTTCTTTCGTATCATTAATTGACACTTACCATATACATGGACTTCGATGTAACTTGAAATTTAATCCACTCTCCACATTAATTAGCCTGAATGTTAAATATGATTTGCAACAACGAGATATAGAAAAAATAATCAATTAAGGTTTATAAAATTTAGCAGGGTCTATATGTAATCAAGCCATGGGTTTATCCACAAGTGCTTGAAAGAGTTAAAATGTATAAGGGAAAAGTATAAAATTTTACTATTTATATAGAGAAATTATAAATTCGGATTGGACAACCTGAGAGGCTGCAAGATTTAGTTTTGTGAATTTCAACAAGAATAAAAGCATGTCTCAACTAAGGAGAGTCCAATCCCCAGCCGAGTCATCAATAGCCTAAAAGTAGGGCAATAAAAGAGATATTAATTTGTGGCATTTACGTACAAATCACCCAATTGCTATATATTTACATATCTAACATCTAAACTTTACTTATATATATATATATATATATATATATATATATATATATATATATATATATATATATATATATATATATATATATATACATACATGGAGTAATTACATACATAGTACCCGAAACATTGTTATTTACAAATCTAACATCCTCTTTCATCCATTTATAAATTCTTACTCGAAAATCAAAATCCATGATAGAACACCAACCCATATTTTTTATTTTTATTAAATTCTCAATGTATTGATCGTAGCAGGCTTAAATATATTGATTCGTTAGTTTAGAAAAATTACCTTGATGTTAGGTTTTATGACTAACAATATTTCTGGTGCTATATGTGTAATTATCCCAAATATACTCAGTTATTTTTAAAAAATTCAAAATAATTTTCAGATGTATTGACTATTTTTAGAAATTCTCTAAAAAGTATTCTGTTGAATGAAAAATTTCTGGAATTATAATGATCAATATTTTGGTTAAGGGCATGATTTTTATAAAAGAAATATTTTATTTATTTATATTTTTTATGTTTATTGAATTCTCTATGTTTTGATCACAACAGATGTAATATATATATATATATATATATATATATATATATATATATATATATATATATATATATATATACTTACTTATAAGGCATTATTCTTAGAGTGATTACATACAACACAAGTCATAGATACATTTACATATCTATTACCTAAATTTGTTATATTTACATGCATAATTTTCTATTTTTGAATAATACACAAAAATTAAATTGTCATAAATGTGAATATCAAATTTTAGGTGTTATATATCTAAATATATAAGAAATGTTTGTTAAAAAAATACAGTTTGAGAACCTCCGCTGGCAGCAAAAGTGGAACTCTTTTCGTTCCATTCTTAATAGATAGAGATTTGAAAGAATAAGAGGAAAGCAATTAATTTTATTTTTTAATTTGACCATCTCCTAAAGTAATTGGTATGTGTTTCAAACTTTGATGGTATAAGAGAATCATAATTAGGGGTGTCAAATCTGGTTTGTAGGCCGGCTACTGGGTTTGACCCGAAATCGAAATGATCCAGGATTACTTCGACACAAATTCGACCGTAATATCAAACCGGTCGAATACGAATCGACTCGCCTTTAACCCGTCTACCCAAATATGACATGTATAACTCGTTTAACACAAGTCATGAGATGTTGACAATTGATTTCAAGTCAATTTTGAGTTAGCGAGTTGATTTTAGATCAATTTCGATTGGGTATCGTCAATTTTGGGTTGATGGGTCAACCGAAACCCATCCCAACAAATTAAACGGGTTAAGATTCTTCATATGAAGCATGAAGCTCGCCCCAATTCATATTTATGAGCAGCAAAAGTAAAATGGCGATTTTTTGCGTGGAAAAAGTAAAAAATATAATTTTTGCGCGGCAAAAGCAATTTTGTTATAAAACAAGCAATAAAGTAGAGAAATGAAAGCGAACTCAACATTAAAGAAAAATAATATTCAAGCTACTATTACATCAAACACATATCTAGTTAATATTCTCGCAAATACGAAAAGCTAATATATACATAAAAGTTAAAACAAATCGAATTTCTCAATCAGAAAGATTGCTCTTCGATCCGGACAGGCCTTCTGGAAACCAC
This sequence comes from Papilionanthe hookeriana x Papilionanthe teres, assembly GCA_022702705.1. NCBI lineage: Eukaryota > Viridiplantae > Streptophyta > Magnoliopsida > Asparagales > Orchidaceae > Papilionanthe > Papilionanthe hookeriana x Papilionanthe teres. Next base: position 68,377,191 of record CM040435.1, on the reverse strand, counting down.
AGAGCGATCTCCTTCCTCGCACTCTCAATTGAATCGCTTCCATGGATTACATTCCTGAAGTGATAAAGACAAAAAAATGGATTCCATTAAAAAATAAAAAAGAAATTTATGAGCATGAGAGTAAAACGAAAGAGAAAGCTAATTAATCACCTCCCAATTTCACCGCATAATCGGCCCGAACAGCTCCGGCTCCCATTTGAAGTGGTCGAAGCCCCAATAATCTTCCGGCAATTCACAATAACATCGTCACCCTCCCAAACCACGGCCACCACAGTGCCGTAGGTGATGTCTCCCACAAGCGCAGGAAGTAGCGCTTTCCCGCCAAATCCTCGTAGTGTTTCTCCGCAATGGACCGCTCCGCTTTTAAAATCTTCAACCCTAAAATTTAAATGGATGATCGTTTGTCGTAACGAAATATATAAACACAAAAGAGTTGAGCAGGTGATTTGACGTAAAAACCAAATACCTTTCGTAGTAAACCGCCGCACTCGAAGCGTCCGATTATCTCGCGTGATCTCGTTTAGATGCGGGGTATATAAATTTGAGTAATTCAACTTGAAAATAAGAGGAAAATTAGAGAAAGAAGAGATGAATTGATAGATTACTGTGTCAGCGTTGAGGCCATCAGCGTTCGATCACGATGAAGGTCCGCTCCATCTTAATCGTTTCACTCAAGATCTATCTATCTACAGTTCAATTAAGAGAGTGATGGGGTTTCTATTTATAGCATACGAATTTGTATTGTTTTTATTTTGGAAAGGGAATTTTGAAAATTTCTTATAAATTAAATTTATATTTATTTTTGGAAGGGGGTTGTTCTTATTTTTGGAAATACGGCTGTTTTATTTTTGGAAGCCGTTTTTATTTTTGGAAGCTGTTGTTATTTTTGGAAGAGAATTTTGAAAAATATATTAAATTCAATTTCAGTCGCTAGCATTTGTTCTCCATCGAATGCAGATTTGATAAATTCAGATTTATTTTGCATCTTAAATAAATTTAACAGAAGAATATAATATATTAAAAAAGTCTCCTGCTTAGGGTTAATGGGAAATCGCTCAATTACGTGCTATTATTAATATTTAAAATTAATCGGATTGGGATGAATAATAATATTAAATAATTATAGAATTAATAATAACTTTTCCTGTAAATATTAAGCAAAATTTATTTTTTTTCATATGTTTCAATGATAATAATAATAATAATTCACATATTAAGTATAATGGTTTGCATGATTTTTGTTTTTCAAATTTTGAATACTCTATTACGAATTACTTAGAACACAGTAGCTGACGGCCATTAACCATTATAACGACGTGTTATCGTGTTATTATAACACCGGAATATTCTCATAACGTAATAACACCCGAATAACACACAATAACACCCGAATAATACATCATAACACTCGAATAACACGAAATTATACGGTGGAATATTCACCGCATTACCGAACAAAAGTTTTTCTGTCACGCGCCAAGCTGCGCGATTTCATCGGGACTCCGCACGTAAGCTATACGTGCGGAGTACTCGATGTAATATTTTCTCCCCGTTCCACATGACCGACCTCCGCCTTTCGATCCTCGCGATCCGAACTCCTCGCTTCAACGGAACGGCTTCCTCACCGGGAACTCCCCTTGCCGAAGCCTTGCCGTGAACTCCACCTGCGGCCCTAAGCGAAGCCTTGCAACGAACTCTGCCCGAACTGCGGCGCAGAACTGCTTTCGCATCGCGCGATCCTGATCACCTGCGCCTGCTCCGCATCCACAGAAATTCAAAGGAGGAATTCCTTTTTCTCCTCCGATTTTTGCTTCTAGATATGCTGAATCACCGCAAAGAATCTAAGATATAGCCCGGTGTATGCCTCTTCCTCCCCGCTCGCGATTCTTGGATGTCGAATTCTTCTAGCCAAGAAATAACATTCCTACGTACGGGACCAATTGTTATGTGAAAACTACTCGGAAGAATAAATCTCAAAGAGGAAATGAAAGCAAGAATACAAGGATTACGTGGTTCGCTACATGGATCTACATCCACAGCGGGGATCGAGAATCCAATCACTAAGACAATCTGAAGAATACATAGCTTACATCGAGAGAAATGAGCCTTCATCTCGCCTCGCCTCTCTTTCTCACAAGACATCCAAGATCCTCACCCTCTCAATTATTTACAAGCTATCCCATTCTAACACAAAGCAAGACCGATTTTCTTTCGTTGGTTCCTCTCCCCCTAACCTCTCTACAAGCAAGTAGACCCAGTTGTAAAACCATAGAAACTTCCATCCTTCTTTAATTACAATATACCATACCTTAATCACATAATTGAGAGTCACCACAACAAGAGCCATTCAGAATATTTTTAATAGACGATATTGTTGGTGCAGTAACAGTAAATTTACTGGCAGTGGGTATGACGACTCTCCTTGGCGCAGGAGCGACAGATCAAACAAGCACAGGAACGACGGGCCTGACAGGCGTTGCGGTAGTTGAGATTTTCACCTTCTTGGCAGAAGGAAAGTACTAGGAGTAGTTCAGGTCGAATTCAGTTGACGGCTCTTGAATAAGATAAGTCTTAAATCAATATTATAAGTATAGAAAATTAATCAATTTAATCAAACTCATTAAAATTTAATTAGAAAAACTTCATAATTATAACTTTTTTAATAATAATATATTCTATTATTAATTTTTCAAAAATAAATTACGTACTTCTCTCAAAAATTCAAAAATTATTTTTTATTAAAATTTGCCTAAATTTTTGTTTGAGATGCTTATGTTGTTATGATATTGTCTTTCATATGTGTTTGATTATTAATTCAATACATATATTATTTTAAATTATTTTTTAACAAATTTTAAGAGTTTAATATTCGTCATAAATAATGTAATGCCTCTGCTGTTGGTTTAATCATTAATCACTATTTGTTGGATCAAAGAACATAAGATCGAGAAATTAATTTAAAGTTTGCGTTTAAATTTAATGTATTTTTTTATTTTAGCTTTATGTAAAGCATATGAATGTATATTAAGTTTAATTTTTAAAATCAAATGTTCAATATAATTATTTTTTAAGTTTTGATTTTTTTTTTTTTTTTGAGATTTACTTTTTTTTTTCTCTTGTATAGTTTGTAAATTGTAAATTTTGTAATAAGTGGGTTCTTATTGGGTGAAAATTTGAAAAATTTTTTTAATAATTTTATTGTGTAGAAATTTAAATGAAGTTTACTCTTAAAATTTTTTTAGTTAATCAATCTTTTATAGTTTAAAATTTAATTTTTAATTAAAAAAATTTAGATTAAAATATTATTTTATTTTTATCGAAAATAAAATAATTATTATAATAATTTTATATTCTAACGAATTAAATTTGAGCGGAACACAAATAAAAAATATTATTTTATTCTAATATGAACATATTATTCACAAGCCTATTTTAAACACAAGTCAAATTCGAACGAGCAGATCATCGGCTCATTTACAACCCTAATTATATATATATCCCGAGAGCTAACAGCGCATAAGCAGCGGCTTTGCATGCAGCAATGGTGGGCAAGTTATCGGGATGCTGATACGACGCCTGGGCTGCGATTTACATATACATACATACATACATACATACTAAAAGAAATCAGTTTTTTAGGATTAGACTAATTCGTCCCCTTAATATACCGGTTTCCCATATATGCTAATTCGACTCATGGGGGATACAAAATTGTGACAGAGGGGACTTACGCTTAGGCCATCTTCCAACGGGCCATAGTTGCCCACGCGCGCACACACACACACGTTCACGCCAACCCACACTCATGAATTGGTGATATGCATGTAAATAGGGCTGTCAAAAAAGCTTGTTGTTCGCGAGCACGCTCGTGTTCGACTCGTCAAGCGAGTTCGTGTTCGATTCGTTCGATAAGTAAACGAGACGAACACAAACAACGTTTTTTCATTCGGTTAATTAAACGAACCAAACACGAACAAAGAATGTGTTCGTTCGTGTTCAAATCATTATTGTTCGAAATATAAAATATTTAAAATAATTATATATATATATATATATAAATTTATGATATTTTACAAAAATAAACTTTATAAATTATAATATATAATAAATTATCAATTATAATATATTAATATACTATATTAGTAATATAATAATATAGATATTGTGTATTTATATAATATAAGTTATATAATTAATATAATATATTATTTATATATATTAATATTAGGGCTATCAAATCTGGCTCGTCGTTCGCGAACAGACTCGTGTTCGGCTCGTCGATTAATAAACAAACACGAAGAGCGACTTCACGAACAATTTTGAACACTAGACTTTATTTCAAAAAAATTAAATTTCAAATGAACCAAACACGAACACAAAGCTCCGTTCGTTCGTGCTCAATTCGTTTACACCCTACATGTAAATGCCCTTGATCCATAAAATTAAATTTAAAAGGTTATTTGTTTGGACAAAACTCGTGCCCTTGATCCATAAAAAAAGTCCTTATGTAGGGTTGTAATCAAGTCGAGTCAAATAAGTACCTTGTGTTTTAGCGTTGGCTTGATCATATCATGTTTGGCTTGAGCTAAAAGTGAGTTTTTGCACGTATGTTCATGTTTCACTTGTTTATTTTTTTTTAATAATCATAATTAACTTGTATTTGCCTTCTCTTTAACGAGTTAACAAATAAATATGACATTTGAACCAGTATTTGAATTTTGTATAAAATTCTTAAGAAATGATTTTATATATCTAAAAAATAATTAATTGAATAAAAATAACTTAGTATCCAGCTACTTCACACCAAAGATTATATATATATATATATATATATATATATATATATATATATATATATATATATATATATATATATTAGTTGTTAATCTTGTTATGTCCGTGATGACACCCAGCGAATAGAGCGTAAGACATGAAAGTGAGAGAGTCGTGTGTAGTATTGTGAATATGATAACATTTCTCTTGAAATGATCACCTATTTATACATGCTCGCCCTCGCTATAAAGGGGCATTACAGGATATTTAGGTATTTTAAATGTAAAGTCTATCAGCTCGGCTATCCTCTCGGTTCGGTCGACCGGGATCAATGGGCCAAGATTGACAATATTTGCTTGTCTGACCATGTTAAATCAATGTTATTGTTCAACCTTTGATGTCCTTCGGGTTGCCAATACTTGAATTGATCGACTTGGCTTTGTTAGTAGGCTATTCTTTGTTTGATTGCCAACTATTGATCTCATGATTTGAGAACACCTGGTCAACGAAGTAAGAATATACAATAGTTATTTACAAATCTAAGCACCATCTTTTATCCATTCTTAAATTCTCACTCGAATATCAAAATTCACTGATAGAACTCCGACCCATATTTTTTATGTTTATTGAATTCTCTATGTTTTGATCACAACAGATGTAATATATATATATATATATATATATATATATATATATATATATATATATATATATATATATACACACACACTTACTTATAAGGTATTATTCTTAAAGTGATTACATACAACACAAGTCATATATACATTTACACATCTAATACCTAAATTTGTTATATTTACGTACATAATTTTGTATTTTTTAACAATACATAAAAAAATCAAATTGTCATAAATGTAAATATCAAATTTTAGGTGTATATATTTAAAAATATATAACAAATGTGTGGTATTATGTAAGTTTTTTCGAAAGAAAAAGTTTGTTCAAAAAACTCAGATTGAGAACCTCCGCTGGGAGCAAAAGTGGAATTCTTTTACGTACCATTTTTAATAGGTAGAGATTTGAAAGAATAAGAGGAAAGCAACAAATTTTATTTTTTTAATTTGACCATCTCTTAAAGTAACCGGTATGTGGTTCAAACTTTGAAGGCATAAGAGAATCGTAATTAAGGGTATCGAATTTGGTTTGTTGGCCGGCTTCGGGATTGTCCTGAAATCGATATGATCTAGAATTACTTGATACAAGTTCGACTCAAATATCAAACTGGTCAGAAAATGAACTGAATCACCTTCAATCCGTCGACCCAAATATGACATATATACCTTTTAACATGATTCATTTTCATTATTTTTTTGGAGGATTTACATCAATACCACCCATTCTCATCTATTTAAATATATAACACTTCAATCAAAATTTTATATAGGGGTGTAATCGTAACTAGGGGTGTAATCGTCTTTAAATCATTTTTATTTTGTATTATATTTTTTTTTGTGTTTGACATATATTTATCTTCTTTAGATGATGAAGAATATAGATATAGATCTCGAGTTGGACATTTTCTTAATGGAATGGAATACAAAGTTTGTGAAGATCCAATTTCTTCAAAGCGAATATAAGCAGATGTACGATGTCATTGCATGGAAGATGTTATTTTTGAAAACAAAAAATAAAAGTATGTAAGAAAATAAAATAAATAAATATATTTTTAAGATAAAAATAAAAATTACATAAAAAAATTAATTGCATAAAAAGCACCCGAAACATTACTATTTACAAATCAAACACCCACCTGTCCGGAAGTAGAATTAGGTGCGGACTATAATTAAATTTTGCCACAGAGATCTAATTTAAAATATTATTTTATATTCTAAAATGGTGTGAAACCCAAAGCCCAAAGCCTGAAGCTCGGCTCGATTCATATTTTTGAGCGGCAGAAGTAAAAGGCCGATTTTTGCGTGGGAAAAGTAAAAATATAATTTTTGCGCGGCAAAAGTAATTTTGTTACAAAACAAGTAATAAAGTAGAGAAATGAAAGGAAATCAACATTAAAGAAAAATAATATTCAAGCTACTATTACGTCAAACTCATATGTAGTTAATATTCTCACAACATGAAAAGCTAATATATACATAAAAGAAATAAATTGAATTTCTCAATTGTAAAGATTGCTCTTCGATCCGGACAGGCCTTCTGGAAACCACAGAGCGATCTCCTTCCTCGCACTCTCAATTGAATCACTTCCATGGATTACATTCCTGCAGTAACAAAGATAAAAAAAATGGATTCCATCAAAAAAAAAAAAAAAAAAAACTTACAAGCATGAGCGAAAAACGAAAGAGAAAGTTAATTAATTACCTCCCAATTTCAATTGCATAATCGGCCCGAACAGTTCCGGGTTCCCATTTAGAAGGGTCAGAAGCCCCAATAATCTTCTGACAATTCACAATAAGATCGTCACCCTCCCAAACCATGGCCACCACAGGGCCAGAGGTGATGTTCTCCACTAGCGCAGGGAAGTAGCGTTTTCTCGCCAAATCCTCGTAGTTCTTTTCCGCAATGGACCGCTCCACTTTTAAAATCTTCAACCCTAAAATTCAAATGGATGATCACTGTCGCAACTAAATATATAAACACAAAAGAGTTGAGCAGAGGAATTCGACAAAAAACCAAATACCATTCATGTAGAAACCGTCGCATCCGATTATCTCGCAATCGATGAGATGCGGGATATATAAATTTGAGTAGTTCAATTTAAAAATAAGAGTAAAATTGAGAAAGAAAAGGTAGATTGATGGATTATCGGACGCGATGGACGCCATCGAGCTGATTATGATGAAGTTTGCTCCATCTTAATTGTTTCACTAAGATATATCTATCTCCAGTTCAATTAAGAGAGTGATGGGATTTCTATATATTGACATAGATTTGTATCGGGTGGCTGTTCTTTTTTTGGAAATAATATTTTGAAAATTTCGAAATAATTCCAGTTCTTAAAAGGATGCTTATAATATTTTAAATTAGATTCCAATTATTTAATTAATTTTTTTGTTGACTTTGAAATTTTATACAGGGAGATGTATTAAATTTACTGCATGGCAATAATTTTTATGTATTTAAATATCTAATAAATTAAATTTATATTTATATTTGGAAGGGGTTATTAGGTATGGCTCATATACGTAATACGAGATAAATGTTAGAATGGAATGAATGAATCAAGGTATATGAAGTAATTTGGTAATTATACTAGTATCGAACATGGGAAGATATTCTCGTATTATGTACTTTTTTCTTTTGAGATTATAAATCTCGTTATAGATACGTAGGTAATTTAAGAATTGCATATCGTACTTAAACGTTTTTTTTGTTCTTTCAGTAAATCGGACTTATTAGTAATCCTGTAGGCATGATTACGTATATGTATTTTTTTCTGAATAGTGGAAAGAAAGTCGTCGCTATGCTCCCGAGGACGTAGGCATCTTTGCCGAACTGCGTTAAATCTACGTGTGTTCTTCTGGATTTGTGTTGATTCTTGTTTTCTTCTCTTCAAATTTTTCAATAAGTGGTATCAGAGCCTGATTCTAAGGCGGATGAGCAAAATCGACCGCACAGGAACAATGAAGAAGCTCGGTGGCTAGGGTCTTGACGATTCACAGCGAATTTGGCGAAGGATTTTGGCAAGGTTCGCGGCATTGATTTGGCGAAGACCCCGGCAGTTTCAGCGAGGCAGCATCTCGGAGAAATTGTAGGATTCGGTTTCGCGAGGGAGGTGCTCGGGCGAGGCAGCTTCGTGACAGACCAGGCCAAGGGATTCTGCGGTTGGATTCCAGCAAGGGCGGTGCAAGTTCGGAGGAGGCCGCGGGGAAGAAGAGGAAAATTCTCTTCTAGGAAAATTTTTTTTTTTTTTCCTTCTGGATCCGCGGAGGAAAGGAAAGGTTCTCGGATTAAGGAAATCTTAATCAAGGAAAGTTTAATTAAGGAAGTTTAATTAATTTTCTACGGTGCTTTTCTGTAAAATATTTAATTAAGGCTCACTGCTTAACTAAGAATTTGCTGAATTAAAGAATTTATATTTAAGGAAGCCGCTTAATTAAGGAATTTCTGATTATTTTAACTGAAAAAGCTTAGTTAAGGAGTTGCTGAAGGAATTTTCTGGTTGCGTTAATAAAGGGAAGTCCTTAATGCTTAATTAACGAAATTAAAAGTAAATAATAATTTTGTAGCTTCAGAAATTTTCGAAATTTAACAGAGGAATTTGTAGGAAAAGATTGTTGTAGGATTAATTTTTAGATGACGATTTCTGGTGCAAAATTCGAGGTGGTGAAGTTCGATAGAACTGGTAATTTCGGATTATGGCAAACACGGGTGAATGATTTGCTAAGACAACAAGGAATCCCGAAGGCTCATGAAGAACGAAACCAGATGTCATGGAGAATAAAGATTGAGAATAATTGCAACAACGAGCAACATCAGTCATACGTTTATGTCTGACATATGAGGTTATGTACCAAGTGATGAATCTGAAATCTCTAGGGGAGGTATGAAAGAAATTGGAAACCCAGTTTATGGCAAAATCCATAGCAAATAAATTTTATCTGAAGCAAAAGTTGTATGGGTTGAAGATGCAAGAATGTTATGATATGGCACAGCACGTTAATGACTTCAATCAAATAATCACGGATTTATCAAGGCTTGATGTGAATATTGAGGATGAAGACCAAGCAATGATTCTATTGTGTTCGTTGTCTTCTTCCTATGAACACCTGGTGACTACTCTGACAAATGAGAAAGAAACTATCAAAGTTGATGAGATTACTGCAGCGTTATTGGCTCACAAACAGTGGAAGCGTAATGCCGGGAAAATTCTCATAGCGATGCGTTTATATGTTAAGGGTGATCGTGATCATAGAAGAAAGAAAGAGAATGAGGTTCCGAAGCGCGAAATTCCGGATCCAAGTCTAAAGGCAAAAAACAATTCGTTGCTACAAGTGCAAGGAGCTGAGCCATATGAGGACGGATTGTCCAAAGTCAAGAAGCGATCGAGGAGAAAGATGATGGATCATCGAAGTCCGTAATGTGGTGCATGGTGACAATTCGGATGCTAGTAATAGTGATATGCTTTCGGCTTCATCAACTCGGCTTCACGGATGCATCGATTCTTGATTAAGGGTTCTCTTATCACATAACACCTAACAGAGGTGCTTTACTTCATATAGGTCAACTAATTCTGGCTCAATTTATCGAGGTGATGATAGATGCTGCAATATTGCTGGTATTGGAGAAGTCACAATTAAGATGTATGATGACACAGTTAAAACGTTATGTGATGTCAGACATATTCCAGCTTTGAAGAAGAATCTAATTTCCTTGGGTACTCTACATCGAAATGGTTTTATTCCTAAGGCAGATGAGGATTGGGAAACCATTAGAATTGTTAAGGGTGCACTGACTTTGATGAAAGGAAAGCTAACCGCAGGTAATAACTATAAACTGTTGGGGAGTACAGTTGTAGGTGGAGTTCATTCTGTTGAGTCATATGACGATAATACAAAGCTATGACATATGCGTCTGGGTCATCTCAGTGAACGTGAGATGACAAAATTGCATAAAAGGAATTTGTTGCAAGGTGTGAAAACCTGCAAGCTCGATTTCTGTAAGTTATGTGTTCTTGGAAAACGTACTGTAGCCGCTTTATGACTGGAGAAAATAAAAATGAAGGGATTCTTAATTATGTACATTCTGATGTATGGGGCCCTATCAGAGAAACATCAGTGGGAGGATCTCGGTATTATATTACTTTTATTGATATTTTTTCCAAAAAAGTTTAGGTGTATTTCTTGAAGCAGAGATCTGAAGTTTTTTCTAAATTCAAGCTGTGGAAAGCTGAGATAAAGAACCAAATTGACAGAAAGATCAAGTATCTGAGGTCTGATAATGGTACAGAGTACACAGATTCACAGTTTAAGAAGTTTTCCGAGGAGCATGACATTCAGAGGCATTTTTCTGTGTTGAAGACACCACAACAGAATGGCGTAGCAGAAAGGATGAACAGGTCATTAGCTGAAAGGGCAAGATGTTTGAGACTGAATGCAGGGCTTCCTAAAAGCTTCTAGGCAGAGACTGTGAATATGAAATGCTATCTCATCAATAAATCACCTCGAGCATCATTGAGTGACAATGTAGTGGAAGAGGTATGGACAGGTAATCCAGTTAAGTTTGATCACTTACGAATTTTTTGTTGTCCTGCTTATGTGCATGTACCTGAAGATGAAAGATCAAAACATGATCCAAAATCTAAGAAGGGCATCTTTCTGGCCTATAAGAAAGGTGTGAAATGATTCAAGTTTTGGGATCCTATTGCAAAGAAAGCGGTGATCGCAGAGATGCAATCTTTGATGAGCAGTCAATGTTGCAGCAGAATTAAGACAAGGTGCCAAAGAACAGTTCCAGTTCAGAGACAGTGCGGATGGATCTAGAGCATCATCCAGTAGCAACTGAGAGAGTTGAAGGTTTAGATCCAACAACCTGGTAATTCCAAGTACGAATGACTCGCGAGTTACAATCTAGCCAGATATAGACAGAGACGCACCAGTATAAGGCCTCATAGCAGATTGGGCTATGAAGACTTGGTCTCTTTTGCATTTCACGCCAGCAGTGATGATCCAGCCACTTTTCAAGGAGCTATCACCAACCAGGACAAAGAGAAGTGGATGAGTGTAATGGTTGAGGAGATGGAGTCTTTGCAAAAGAATCACACTTAGGAGTTAGTTTAGCTTCCTGAGGGAAGAAAGGCTATTGGGTGCAAGTGGGTCTACAAAAGGAAGCCAGCAATATCAGAAAAAGAAAGGGAAAAGTTCAAGGATCGACTGGTAAAGAAAGGGATTTTCATAGCAGAAGGGGATATATTATGATGAAATTTTTTCCCCTGTGGTCAGACTTACTTCAATCAGGGTAGTGCTTGCATTGGTAGCTATTTGAGATTTGCATTTGGAGCAGATAGATGTTAAAACTGCTTTCTTACATGGTGATTTGGAAGAACAGATTTACATGAAGCAGTCATAAGGGTTCACTCAACCTAGACAGGAGCACCTGGTTTGCAAGTTAAAGAAATCATTTTATGTGTTGAAGCAGTCTCCAAGACAATGGTACAAGCGGTTTGACATCTACATGATTCAGATTGGCTACAAGCTATGTGTGTATGATTGTTGTGTTTATGTTAAGAGCCTTGATGATTATTCTATTATTTTTTTGCTATTTTATGTTGATGATATACTTATTGCTGCAAAGAATATGAATGATGTATGTGGTTTGAAGGCTTTGTTAAGCCAGGAATTTGATATGAAAGACTTGGGTCCTACAAAGAAGATTCTCGGAATAGAGATTCAGTGGGATAGGGGCTCAAGGCGACTGTGTTTATCTCAACGAGGCTTTGTTGTGCTAGACATGTTCGAGATGAGCAATGCTAAGCCTGTGAGCACTCCATTGGCAAATCACTTAAGCTTTCTTCAGAACAGTGTCCGAAGACAGATGAAGAAATTGAAGACATGGAAAAGGTTCCTTATGCCAGTGTAGTTGGCTGGTTGATGATGTATGCAATGATATGCACTCGTCCTGATTTGGCTCATGATGTTAGTCAAGTCTGCAAATACATGTCTAAACCAAGAATGCGACATTGGGAACCAGTCAAGTGGATTTTCAGGTATCAGAAGAGCATTGTCGGACATGGAATTATTTTTGGCAATCAACAGAATGATCCTTCAGTTGTAGGGTATGTTGATTTAGACTATGTATGTGATTTAGATAGTAGAAGGTCTACAACTACGTATGTGTTTACTCTTGGTGGAGGGCCTACATGCTGGAAATCAACAGTTCAGTTTATTGTGACATTATCTACAACTGAAGCAGAATACTTGGCAGTGGCTAGAGCTGCTAAAGAAGCATTATGGCTTACTAGGCTAGTGAAGGAACTGGGCGTTGAACAAGGTGGAGTTCAGTTGCATTGTGATAGTCAGAGTGCTATTTATCTGGCTAAGAACCAAATGTACCATGCGATGACCAAGCACATTGATGTCAGATATCACAAGATCAGAGAATTAATTGCTTCTGGTGAGATACTGTTGCAGAAGATTCATACTAATAAGAATGCAACTGATATGTTGACTAAGCCAGTTACTATCAACAAGTTCTTGCATTGTTTGAATATGTTGAACATTCACAGTTAGAGAAGCATGGTGGCCCAACCCACATTGGTGCATGAGAAACTCCCAGGTATATTTTCTCCCAAAGGGCTGGATATTCGACAAGGTGCAGATTTATTAGGTATGGCTCATAACCTAATACGAAATAAATGTTGGAGTGGAACGAGCGAATCAGGGAGTTTTATTATGTGGATTGGGGGTGCGGGGGCAACACCCGCGGTTCAATACAAGGGTAATTTGGTAATTACATATTGTACTTAAAAGTTTCTTTTTGTGTTCTTTTTGAGGTTATAAATAGGGCTTGTTGTAGCCCTAGGAAGTCATTCTGTATTATGTACTTTTTTCTGAATAGTGGAAAGAAAGTCGCCGCTCTGCTCCCGAGGATGTAGCATCTTTCGTCGAACCTCGTTAAATCTCTCGCGTGTTCTTCCTGATTTATGTCGATTCTCGTTTTCTTCACTCTAAATTTCTCAATAGGGGTTGTTCTTATTTTTGGAAGCTGTTCTTATTTTTAGAAGTTATTATTTTTGGAAGGAAATTTAGAAAAATACATACATACATACATAAATACATACATTTATATATATGCATACATACATTTATATATATATATATATATATATATATATATATATATATATATATATATATATATTATAGGAAACAAAACTTAATAACAGCTCTCTAATATAAATTGCGGTAAAACTAAATTAAATTATAAACACAATAAAAAAAATTTTGACTAAAATTTTTTCATATACTGAGAATTTTTTTAAGTTTTACATTGAATAAAAATATATATTTTAATCAACATCTTTGTGCGAAGAAAAATTAGAAAATATATTATTTTTCATTATTGAATGTTCTATTATTTAACTAAATAATAAAAGTATTTCAATATGTTAAGTGAATTCCGCGATTATTTTATTTTCTTGATAATTAAAAATTATGTTCGCATTATTAACCAATATTATGAATCATAAGTTTTTTATCAGTATATATTATATCCTATTATATTAATATATTGAAAAAAATAAATCACTGAACTCGGACTTAAGCTAAAGGAAAGAAAGGTACAGATATTTTTTTTTAAAAAGCCATAAATTAATGTATTAAATAAAATTTTAATTATTTTGATGGCCATGATTATTTTAAGTGAATGTATTTCAGTATTTTATTTATTTATTTAATAGTAATATCTTATAGATTTATTGGAATATAAATACTACCATAAATACTCTTTTAATTGACAATAATTTTAATATTCTTTATGTTTCTACTTTTAAATAAATATATTAAATAAACATATTTTTAAGATAAAAATAAAAATGCATAAAGAAGGTTAATTACATAAAAGCACCCGAAACATTGATATTTACAAATTAAACACCCGCCTGATCCGGACATTAGAACTACCTCCAGACTCCGATTCAAAAGTAAGAAGGTCATTCGGCAAAAGTAATTTTGTTATAAAACAAGCAATAAAGTAGAGAAATGAAAGGAAATCAACATTAAAGAAAAATAATATTCAAGCTACTATTACGTCAAAGTCATATGTAGTTAATATTCTCACAACATGAAAAGCTAATATATACATAAAAGAAACAAATTGAATTTCTCAGTTGTAAAGATTGCTCTTCGATCCGGATAGGCCTTCTGGAAACCACAGAGCGATCTCCTTCCTCGCACTCTCAATTGAATCGCTTCCATGGATTACATTCCTGCAGTAACAAACACAAAAAAAAAATGAATTCCATAAAAAAAAAAAAAGAAACTTACGAGCATGAGAGGAAAACGAAATAGAAAGTTAATTAATCACCTCCCAATTTCAATTGCATAATCAGCCCGAACAGTTCCGGGTTCCCATTTAGAAGGGTCCGAAGCCCCAATAATCTTCCGGCAATACACAATAACATTATCACCCTCCCAAACCATAGCCACCACAGGGCCAGAGGTGATGTCTCCCACAAGCGCGGGGAAGTAGCGCTTTCCCTCCAAATCCTCATAGTGTTTCTCCGCAATGGACCGCTCCGCTTTTAAAATCTTCAACCCTAAAATTCAAATGGATGATCACTTGTCGCAACGAAATATATAAACACAAAAGAGTTGAGGCAGGGGGATTTGATAGAAAAACCAAATACCTTTCAGGTAGAAACCGCTGCACTCGAAGCGTCCGATTATCTCAGTGATCTGTTTAGATGCGGGATATATAGATTTGAGTAGTTCAACTTGAAAATAATAAGAAAATTAGAGAAAGAAGAGGTGAATTGATAGATTACCAGGTCGCGTTGGACGCCATCAGGCTTGATCATGATGAATGTCTGCTCCATCTTAATTGTTTCACTAAGATCTATCTATCTCTAGTTCAATTAAGAGAGTGATTGGGTTTCTATTTATAAACATGGATTTGTATTGTTTTTATTTTGGAAAGAGAATTTTAAATTTATATTTATTTTTGGAAAGAGGGCTGTTTTTATTTTTGGAAGCCGTTTTTATTTTTGGAAGCTGATGTTATTTTTGGAAGGTAATTTTGAAAATAATGTCGACTCCTTTAAAGGCGGCTTATAATATATTAAATTGAATTTCACTCGCTAGCATTTGTGCTCCATCGAATATAGATTTGATAAATTCAGATTTACGTTCTATTATTATTATTTAAAATTAAGCGGATTTGGATGAGTAATAAGATTAAATAATTATAGAATTAATAATAACTTTTTCTGTAAATATTAAGCAAAATTTAATTTTTTTCATGTGATTCAATGATAATAATAATAATGCACATATTTAGTAAAATAATATGCATGATTTTTGTTTTTCAAATTTTGAATGCTGACGGCCATTAACCAATATATTGATGTGTTATTGTGTGATTATAATACTGGAAATATTCTCATAACAGAATAACACCTGAACAACACATAATAACATCTGAGTAATACATAATAACGCAGAATTACATGGGGGGAATAATCCCTGCGTTACCGGGCAATTTTTTTTTTTGCCACGCGCCACGTGGCGCGATTTCACTGGACTCCTCGCGTTGCTATATGTGCGGAGTCCTGATGTAATATTTTCTCTTGTTCCACGCGACCGACCTCCGCCTTTAATCCTCGCGATCCAGAACTCCTGCTCTCCGCAGAATGGCTTCCTCACCGCGAACTACCCTTAGCGAATCCTTGACGCTAACTCCACTTACTGCCCTATGCGAAGACTTGCATCGAACTCCGCCCGAAGTGCCGTGCGGAACTGCTTCGCGTCACGCGATCCTGATTGCCTCCACCTGCTCCGCGTCCACAGAAATTCAGAGGAGGAATCCATTTTTCTCCTCTAGATATGTCGAATTTCTGCAGCAATCTAAGATATAGACTGTTGTATGCCTCTTCCTCTCTGCTGCGATTCTTGGATGTCGAATACCTCTAGCCAAGAAATATCAGATTCCCACAGATGGTGCTAATTGTTATGAGAAAACTATTTGGCAAGAAGAAATCACAAACAGGAAATGCAAACAAGGACACAAAAATTACATGGTTTGATCCATAGGATATACATCCACGGAGGGGATCAAAAATCCAATCACTAAGACAATCTGGAAGAATACAAAGCTTTACATTGAGAGAGACGAGCCTTCAAATAGCCATGGCCTCTTTTTCTCACAAGACCTCCAAGATCATCACCCTCTCAATTCTTTACAAGCTATACTCTTCTAACACAAAGAAAACTGATTTTTTCTCGTTGATTCCTCTCCCCCCTAACTTCTCTACAAGCCTCCCCCATCTATTTATAATAAACGAGGTCTTCCAAGTAAACCCGGTTGAAAAACCATAGAAGCTTTCATCCTTCTTAAATTACAATATGTCATGCCTTAGTCACATAATTAGAAGTCACCACGACAAGAGCCATTTAAAAAAAATACTAATAATCTTATTGTGTAAAAATTTGTATGGAGTTTGCTCTTGAAATTTTTTTTAGTCAATGAATCTTTTATGGTTTAAAATTAAATTTTTAATTAAAAAAATAAAATAAAATTATTATTTTATTTTATCGAAAATAAAATAATTATTATAATAATTTTATATTCTAAGGAGTCAATTTAAAGTCGAATACGAACAAAAAAATGTTATTCGAGTCGAGCTTAAACGCATTATTCACTAGCTATTTTAAACACGAGTCAAATTCGAAAGAGCCGAACATCGGCTCCTTTACAACCCTAATTCTATATATATATATATATATATATATATATATATATATATATATATATATATATATATATGTATATATATATATATATATGTATATATGTGGATATTATTTATGAAAAAGGTATAGTTTTCATAATTCGGTTATAAAATTGGGATATAAATTTTGGGAATATTAAAATCTCATTTGAATAAAAGAAAATTGAAATTGAATGAAATATGTAATTTAGGAATGAGAAAACGGGAAAGAAATTGTTTTCATATTCCTTCAAAAATAAATATGTTGAATCTTGAGTTGTATTTTGGAAATACACTCCATAGAGTTAGAGCCGAGGGAATGAGGACGTTAGGAAATTCTCTAATATTTATAGAAGTTCTTGTACAATTACAGAAGGAAAAGTGATTATGAAAATAACCCCCAATTACTGAAAGGAGGGAGCAATTACGGAAACCACCCTTAATACATTCAATGTGCTGATAAATATGCAGCCTTACTTATTCAAGAGAACTTGTATTTCACATTTTAAAAGTTAGTGGTGATATTATTATGTGATATGAAAGAATTGGGGGTGTAAATATAAAAAGTAATGTTTAAGTGTCTAAAGATGTAAACATATAGAAATTGAGTGATATATATACGTGTGACTTCTTCTTAAATCGTAGGGTTTTATTTATTTATCCCGTCGTTCTCTTTTTTATTATCAGTGCAGGTGAGATCTGATTTCTATTTACTGCTTCTCTGAATATAATTCAATTTTTCTGCTGCTTTATTGCCAAATCTAGTTTTTTGAAGCCGGTTATGTTATGTTTATTTATTTTTATTTTTTACCTATTTGATACGTTATAATAAATTTAATTATTTTTTTAAATATTTAAAATAATTTGTAGATATTTTGAATATTTTTTAAAATAATTATTTTTTTTGAAAACAAAATATAAAAGTATGTAAAAAAAAATATTAAATTAACATATTTTTAAGATAAAAATAAATAATGACATAAAAAAAAGCTAATTAAATAAAAAACACACGAAACATTGTTATTTACAAATCAAACACCCACCCCATCCGGACCAAGAATTAAGTGCGGACTCTAATTAATTTTACCCCATGAATTTAGTTTAAAATATTATTTTCTCTTCTAAATGGTGTGTAAATCCCAAAAGTTTTGTGCAGCAAAAGTAAAGTTCATTTTTGCACGACAAAAGTAAAAAAATAACTTTTGTGCATTAAAAGCATTTTTTTTTTAAAACAGGCGATAAAGAAAATAATCAATCAGTACTCCTCCTGAATTTCTATGTCGTTGCTCCTGTAGAACTCTCCCATAGCCTGCACTAGAAGAAGAAGAAGGGCTCTCACAACAAACAAAACCTACTCAACAACACACTAGCATCAATCTCGCTAAGTCCCTCATGTATTGTGATTTATAGACTCTTTATATTAGCTTATACAACTCCCCAACGTGCCTACATGAATCCCCACACGGTCCACATGGTAGAATTCCTTAACTGCACCAACTACTCTAGGTAGTTTCTAGCTCTTAGGTGCTGGGCTCTCAGTTTGTTGAGAAATAAATGGGTGCCTAAGCGCCCAGGTTCCGGCGTCTAGGCGCCCAATGGGTGGTGTCTAAGTGCCAACTGCTCGCAGGGACTGGTGTCTAGGCGTTCCAGGGTTCGATACATTGGCACTAGTGCTACCTTAACCCTTTAAGCTCCAAGTCTTCTCCAGGTTCCTCCACTTCAATTTCATGTTGTACCTACATAATAAACAAAAAATACATTTCTTAAAGTACAATCTCATCCATAATAATGTATAAATTCAATCAACATTAATAGCTAGCTTTTCCATTCATCACGATCCTACGAGGAAGGTCTTAACAACTAATTATATAGAAAGCTTTAGTTTACTAATCTAGTAAACTTAGCTTGGCGTTAATGCAAAGAAGGTTTAAGTTCTAAGGTTCTGTAAAAAATATATGATAATACATAAACATAAACACTTTAAAGGTACCTCGAAGTCCTATGACATGTTATTTTAATTTCTAAGAAGTTTTATTGTTGAAGATGATCTTGTTGTCCACTATGCATGCTCCAAGCTCCTCGTCGCAGTAGGTTTAGTTTAAAAAAGTGTCAATTGAAGAAGAAAAGAGAAGTATCGTGGCTTTAGAAATATTTGAATTGAGGTGTCTTAATGTCTTATTTAGGAGAATATTACATTTGATTAAAGCGACACCAGTTAGGATCTCACGATTCCCTCTTCCAGCACCACTATTTTATTCGGATTCACTTAGTCCAGATGAATTTACTAAACTCAATTTTATCAATCTATGCTTTTATTTAGACCGTGAGAAATCCTGTTAGCAGCCGTAGGTTGCATCCTCCGATGTATTTCCGATCATCCGATAGAGGTGTTTTAATTTAGTTGCAATTGTGGTTTTGTTTTGTTTGTGATTAAATTTTGAGTTGTCTTATATTTTGACTATTGTGGCGGTCAATTTTATCTTGTTTTGTTTTAATTTAGTTTTGATTTTGGTTTTGTGGCTATTCTAGAAGTTTTAGTTTTCATGCAGGGTAACATTGTTGTTTAAAATGCAGGTGTTGACCTCATTTTTGATGAGGTCTTCTCTTCTTCTTTTCAGTACTTAGGATCTAGCCTTAGGCTTTTCCTTTGACTATCCTAGAGGATTAGAATTGGGACCCACCACCTAAAAATTAAAACCACTTCTTAACTCCCTGCAAACTCCACAAACTTGATTGTAGACCCCTAATCACCTAGAGGGTTGAAATCAAATGTAGAAGTTTAAAGGATGAGTTCCTATAGGACTCTTTGGCCTTAGGAGCGCTCACAGGTGGCCCTGTGCCGTGAGGGCTGACTTACACACACACTACACTTATACACTACTCTTTCACACACCTCCTAAAACCACACCCATACCCAACTTGACCTCCTGACTCATGAAGGTGATTCACATGGATGGTCCTTAACCCCTATGCCTTTGGCTAAGAGGGTTAGGAACAACATAGTGAATGCCTCAAATGAGCCCCTTCATGGCTCATCTAGGCTTGATATGGCTTCATGGCTCAACCAAAATTATTTCATTCCACTTACATTTACCCAATCTTCAATTTTCCAAATTTTCAATTTTCCAAATTTTCAATTTTTGACCCCCGGGCCTAGTCTACCAAAAAAAACCCTTGAAATTACCCAAATTTTTCAAAAAAATCTTCAAATACCCAAAATTCCTCAAAACCAATCCCAACATTCCCACATCACTCAAATTTATAATCCATAGCCAAATATACCAAAAATTCCAAAAATACCTCTCAATACCCTCCAAATACCCAAAATGCCCCTCTTAGCCAAAAAATCCAAAAATTCAGAAAATTCCCAGAAAATTCCAAAAAAATCCCAAATATTCCCAATTTCATTTTGTCCAACTACACCATGGGCCAAGTTTGTCAATTTACCCCACTTTTGTCAAAATCCCCAATTTGACCCATTTTAACCCAAAGTGAACCCAATGTCAAACCAAACCTACCCAATTGACCCAAATTCTGGTCCAATTCAATTCTAAACTCCAATTCAACATCCCCAACACCAATCTAGACCAAATCCAAGTCCAATTTGATTGAAATTTGAATCCAATTTCACTTTTGACCTTAAAGCCCAATTTGGACCCATGACCCAAACTTAGCCCAAACTAACCCAATTCAACTCCAATTAACCCCAAATCTTTTCTAAACCTTCCCTAACATCCCCACAAACAAAACATTAACATGATTTGCCCAAATTTTAGACCCAAATCCCACTCAAATTCAACCCAAAGCTAAAAGGCCCTATTTTGACCTAAACCCAAACCTAACCTAAATAAGCCCAAACCCCAAAATCAAAACCCAACCAAAGTCAAAACCTCTTTGAAAAACTCCCATAAACATTTCCCAACATTAATTTTACAACAGTTTCAACCCTAGCCCAACATTGGCTCAAGTTAGCCCAATTTGACCTACATTAGCCCATTTACCAAAGAGGTCCAAACCCAACCCCATTCAAACCCAAATCACTCCAAACTCATTTCAAATCACTCATGACATATCCCTAAACCAAACCCAACAATTATTTGGCCCAAGACATTACCAAACTTTCATCCTAGAATCCTTTTTTTTAAATCCAAAAAGCCCACTTCCCTAAACCATTTTAAAAGCCCATCTTCACTAAATTTCAAAGGCCCAAACTTCATGCTAAAGCCCATATGACATTCTTTTCATCACCCCATTAATTGATATCATCCCTTAAGTCCTAAATCAATCATCAAATAATCCTAAATTAGGCCTCATGCCAAAATCACCCATAAGTCCCAAAAATTCAAAACCTTCTTTCATGTAAATGACCAAGCTTTGTCCCAAGCCACATGGAGCCATGAGCAAGCCATTTACAAGCCATATGAAGCCATGGAAGGTTTGACATGTGACAAAGCCATTAATGGCAAAAGAAGGGCCCCCTTTCCTAATCCTTCATTAAGCCTTTTTAACCATAAGCATGTCACACACTAAACCATGCTTAGCCACCTCACCATGGATGGAGACTTCACCACTCCATGGCAGCTGACCCAACTGATTCCCCTGGCCCAAAATCAGACCATGGGAAGGTGAAACAAGCCCAAATACATGGGTTGACCAAATTGAACCCAAAATGAGCCTCTCCCCATTCTATTTCAATCTAGCCCCTTTACACATATCAAACTCCACCGATCGCACCATTGCTAACCCCTGACCCCACTGGTCAAGATGGTGACCAGTGCCTGGCCGGCCAGCCACCAGGCCGCCAGAAAACACCATGGTCGAGACCTTGGGAGGAGCCAAAAAATTCAATTCTCCCTTGCTGAGTTGCCCCATGCCCAATGGCCACCATGGCTGTTCTTCCCTTGACCTAAGCAGCTGATCCCAAGCCTTAAACCCCCTGGGAGGCCCTCCACCCTCTCCTATTTAAACACCACCTCCTCTCGGCCATGAGAAGTGCTGAAATAAACCTTAAGGAAACTCTGCCAAAATTGTTCCGGACTACTCCCCACACATGAGAGCTTGATCCCCACCGAAATCCCCCTGCCATTTCCTCTCGCGAGCTCAATTTCGAGTCGAAATCCAAGCCCAAAACCAGGACACTTCTCCACAAGGTGAGCCAATCCCCAAATTGATTGGTCCTACACCCGCACAAGACCAAGAGAAGGAGTTCCCCAGATGAAAGCCCCCTCTCCGTGCCACCCATCCGTTCCGGACTCCAAAGGTTGAAATCGGGCTTGGTCAAAATCATACCTGGACAATTCACCGAGCCGGGAGACTTCATCCGGAGCTTGCTTGGACCCAATCAAAGGTAACACAACCCTCGCATCGAAGCCACACTTCTCCGAGCAAAGGTATGGTCTCACTCTTCTTCCCGAGCTTCTGAACATTCTCCATTTTTATTGAGTCAATTTCATGCCACATAAACCGTATGGATGTGTTCTTCTTCTCGAGACGAATCCATAGAGCATAAGAAAGTTTAATTTGATCAAGTATCGAGTGAGATCTTAAGCCTATAAGAGGGACGGTTCTCGGGCTAGGAGGCTTGGGGACGATGAATGGATGCCATTCAGTTAATACACGCGCGGACGGACGGCTCAGATGGCGTCGGACGAGGAGATGATACGTGAATCGCGGGCCGCGTGGTGCTGAGTCGGAAGTCGACGCCGAATCAAGAGACGACGCGTGTGCGTTCGGAGCTGCCGAGGTTGAGCTGGCGCCGCGTCACTTAAGTAGAAAAATATGATTTTTTTTATTTATTTAATTACCAGAACTTGGAAAATTCATAACTTTGTGTAGGAAAATCCTAAAAATAAAATAAAAATACCTGCTTGCTCAGTGAACAAAGGAGAATAATGTGGAAAAGAAATCATGTAATTTCATCAAGTATTTTATTTTTAATTATTTATTTACTCTCTGCACTATTTCAATTCTCCATGCATGTATACAATTCACCATGGCATGAGACCATAGAAGCTATTGAAGCCTCTGAATTTGGGAACATTCCCTGAATTTTCCAAAGTCCGAGGCCATCCCTATGAAGAGTTATTGATTTTTCAATTCTAGGTCACTATTCTGAGTATTTTAATTCCAATAATTAGCATGTTGTGAAATAAATTCTAGGAAAATTTGGTGATATTTTTTATGATCAGAGGACCCTAGGAAAAATAGTTTTTGAAGTTAACTCACTTGTAATAACCCTAATTGGCTTAAATACCCAAAATGGAGCTTTAATTAATTAGAGCTAATCATACATCAAATTGACTTGAAATCAATTCTCCACTGACCTTTAGGATTAGAGGAACCCACCATAAAAGTTTGAAGTCAATTGGACTTGGTTAGCCCTATCAAATGGGTTGATTAAGCCATTTAGCCAAAATCAAACTTAAAAAATTCATAACTTTCAAAATACTTTTCAAAAATTTACCAAATTGGTTTTAGAGTCTCTCTGATATCAGGGGAATTTAAGAAAATTAAAATTGTAATTTTCTAAAAAAGTTGATTTTTTGCATTATTTTAATATTTTTAATAATTAAAAAATAATAAAAATCACAAAAATAATAAAATTCACCAAAATGTCACATTTTGAATTTTAATCACTTAGGAACAAACCCCATATTTTTCTTGAGTCTCTATGATGAGATATTAAATTTTATAGCCCTAAGGTAATTTTAAAATTAAAAAAATGTATTTTCTAGCATTTCCACTAAAATAATTCTAATAAATCAAAGAAAAATCAAAAAGTTGTAAAAATTGGTTCTCTGGTTTCCTTGATATCAGAGAGATTTTTGAAAAATATAAAATTCATTTTTCAACCTTTATTTTATTTTTAAATTAATTAATACTCCAAAATTCAAAATAATTATAATAAAAAAAATATAATTCAAAAAATCACCAAAATTGGTCCAAGTGGTCCTTTGGACATTAGGAATGTCCCATAATTTTCTTAAGGACAGAAACTTTCCCTTGGTCATGTTATTGAATTTTCCTTAAAAATCCCTATTTTCCTCCAAAAATAATTACATAAATAAATTAAATACAGAAAAATCACATTTTCTCCTCTAATGTCTTGATTGATATATGAGTGAAGACACATAAAAATTTTAAATTCATTTAAGCTCAATTTAGTGAGTTATGGAATTAGTAAGTTTAAAGGGCAAAATGGTAATTAAAATTTTAACCTATAATTAAAAAATTTTAGGTTTAATTAAAAGGGTGGTTAAAATATTTGATACTAAGTTGATTTTGGATGTTTGAAACTTAGGCAATTAAAGGGTAGAAACCTACCAAATAATTTGAAAATAATTAAAATAAACCTTAATTAAATAATTAATTAAATTTGGAAGAATAATGAAAATTGGAATTATTAAAATAGGGATATTATTAGGAAGAGATTTGTTCTTTAATTTAAGAATCCCTAAATTAATCATCCCAATAAAATTTAATTCCTGATTAAAATGATAGTTCAAATTTAAGATTTAAAATGCTTAAAAGACTTAATCATTAAATTAAAATTAAATTATTTAAATTAAATCCTTTTAAAATTTCAATTAAAATTAATACTTTAACAATTAAAATTAAATCATCTTTAAAACATAAAAAATAAAAAAAATATTAAATTAAAATTAAAAATTAAATTAATTTATAACTTAAATTAAATTAAAATCTAAAATAAAATTAAATTAAAATTTAATTAAATTAAAGTTTAAATTAAATTAAATTAAATTAAAATTAAAATTAAATTAAATTAAATTAAATTAAATCAAATTAAATTAAATTAAATTAAATTAAATTAAAACAATTAATTTAAATTAAATTAAATTAAAATAAAATTAAAACTAAACCAAATTAAATTAAACTAAAATTAAATTAAATTAAATTGAATTAAAAATAACATTACCTAAGACATAAAGAATTCAAAAATAAATCTAAAACAACTTGAACACTATTCCAAACTTAAACCCATTAATTGAAATTAAATTAAATCATAAATCACTTGAACATCAATCTGCCCTCAAAAGCTCTTGTTATCATAACTCCTAAACGAGTATTAAGTGAAGTGTTACTTCACTCATAGGATATCCAAATGTCCTAGTTCACTGAGCATGATAACAAAACTTGAACTCCTGGATGATTAATTCATTTGTATAATTAAATTCTCTTGGACTTAAAACAATCCTATAGGTATTGAAAATATGTTTAAGACTCGTCTTAAGCACTTCCTCAATATGATAGGATATTTATAAGAACAATTGAACTTAATTGTTCTTTGATGAAGAAGATCGTCCTTAAACCAAAACACAAGAACCTAGACGTCATAGGAGATGACTAGCTATAGGATTAGGAACTTGGTAGAAAACCATAACCCTTCCCTTAGCTTTACCTAGGAACTTGCTTTAAATGATTTCTAAATTGTGTTTAAGTGCAGCTTGGGATGACGGGAAGATCCTCCAGGTACACTTTTATTTTATTGCAATTTACTTATTGCAATTTACTTAATCGTATCGCACTTACTTTTCTTGCATGATAAACAACTGTTGCATGAAAACACACACCTTTAGGATAGTCCCTAAAACTGAAACCAAAACTAAATTAAAAGTCATTACAAGATAAAATTCACCGCCACAACATTTCAAAATATAAAACAACTTAAAATTTAATCACAAACAGAACAACAAAACTACAACTACAACTAAATTAAAACGTCTTGTTGGATGATCGGGAATACCTCGGATGATGTAACCTACGTGTTGCTAACGGGATTTCCCAAGGTCTAAATGAAAGTGTGGAACTCATTTAGTTGAGTTTAGCAAATTCATCTGGACTAAGTGAATCCGATAAAAATAACGATGCTGGAAGGATGGAACCGTGGGATCTTAACCGGTGTTGTTATAATCAACTTTAAGATTTGTTTTAATTAAAACATAAAAAACACTTGGAAATTAAGACCTTCTCTAAACCAAAACACTTCTCTCATCTCCTGATTTATGACTTCTAAAACTAAACCTCTCGCAACAACAAGGAGCTCGGAGCATGGTGGGCGACACGGTCATCGTCATCAACAAAACCCGAGTCCGCTTCAAAGAAACTTTCTTAGAATTAAATAACTAAGCCATAGGATTTCGAGGTAGTTTTCCTAGTGCAACATAAATCCTCAACTCTTCGTTAGGCATTTGCATTGTAAATTAAGCCCTAACCGGTCTTAGGATTCCGAGGTAGTCGTCCGATACGACATAAACCCTCACATCTTCAAGGATATAAGTCCTAATTAATTAAAATTGACAAGATCAAAATATTAAATAAACATTAGGACTTTCCTAAATTCAAGCCAAACAATAGGATAGTCGGGAAATTACCGAAGTTCGCTTCGAATCTGTAAGTTCTCCTACCTTTCTTCCTTTGAATTCCCAAAATAAAGTGTTCCAAATTTGATCTATTCCCTATTGAAATTCCAAAATTCAATCCCTTGAAAACTTAAACTTTGAAATTCTTGAGAGCAGAACTACTGATTATTATCGAGAGTTTTCTTAGGTGACTCCCGTCACTTAAGATGTAATTAACTATAGGGGCTTGCCCTTATAGGGAATTTTAAAGAACCCAGGTAATATAAACCCTGTTTAATGTTTTCATATTAAGCAGGGGAACTTGTCGGCTTATAAAATTGGTTCGGAGACCAAACGGATGTCACAAACCTTCTAGTTTATTTAATCGAGCCCCACCATCAAACAATGTGCCTATTCTTCGGGATGGACACACGTTTTGTGGTGCGGTGCTCGTTTATATAAACTATTTGAGATGTGAGATCAGTTTGATTTCATATCTTAAAATTTTTAAAATTATTTTCAAAACACTACTTTCCAAATCACATATATATATGTAAATTAAATTTAAAATTCGCCGACAAATTCTATAGGCGACCCCCTTTTCAAAATACAACACTCAACCTAAAAATATGCCGACAACTTCTGGCGACTCCGCTGGGGAATAATTCCTCTCTCCATTTTTAATCGAATAGTTTCGCTTTCAAAAATCGGTAGTGTATCCATGTCCCTAGTGGATCAAACTACCCTTCTTTCCGTTGGAATACTATGTTCATTTCTACCTTGAACGAGTATAGCCAACATTCTTTCGGATTTAGTAGCCACTGTTTAGACACCCCTAAACAGAGAGGTTCTTAGATCCTTTTGCCTCTTTTCTGAGGTGGGGTGGACCCCCAATAGGTGTTAGTTTAGGAGCGGTCCTTCGAGTCGAGAAGTCTTGCATAAGACTTTCTTTTCCTTTCCAACTCTGAATCGGATTCCTTACCTTCTCTACACCTTTGAACATTCTGTTCCCAATAAACAAATCCTCTGATGAATGACTCTTTTAACAAATAACTCCTTTTTATAAATACATGAACAAAAATGTGTTTGGACTCTTTTCAATTCCTTTCTTTTCGTCCTGATGAGAAGAAGCATAACTTGGGACTGACAATCAAAATCTACCTTGCAGAAATGGAAGCCCCAAAGCTGAGTTTCTCCTTCACCAATGGACTGGACTTCGCTGTTTACAAGGATGAGCTGCCTGACAATGGGATCATCCGGTTTAGACAAGGATTCGAGAACACAAATGTCAAAAGAGATGAGAGAAGCTCTGATCAAGGCCTTACTTGATCTAGAAATTTGCTTAGCTCAAATGACCGGAGATTCCTTAGATGAGGTTTGCTCGTTAAAAGAACAGCGAGGTGTTACCTTCATGGACAATGACCTACTACTTGGGACGCGATGACCACAACCGACCGTTGTACATTTCGATTTACAATCGAGAAGTTTACGCTTTCCGCAGTGTTTGTGGATCCGAAGCATCAATCAATATAATGAATCTTCGAACGCTAGCATACTTGGAAATTGATGCTCGCGAGCTCGAAGCCGACAAAATGTTATTAAGAGGATTCAACCGAGAAAGGAGAAAGAGCCCTCGGATCAATAACACTCGCTAATGAAGACCGGTGACTTAGCAAAGACAACCGCGAAATTTCACATAATTGATTCGAAACGTCATTCAACGCTCTACCTGGGCCGACCATGGATACATGAAAACCGGATGGTACCATCATCTCTACATCAGTGCATCAAATACTACGATGGAGGGGAACAATGCATCAAAGATGACATACAACCATTCTCCGTACATGAAATTGGAATCCATGAAGATGCAGCTTATTACGCACCCCCGAAGAAAACAATCTTCTCCAGAGATACCATAACGAATGAAGCAAAGGAGGTTCGGGGCGACGAAGAACTTGAAATTCTAGTCCAACAGTCACTCACCGCTCCCTTACAGCGAGACGGTGAAGGTTTCTCCACAACTCGCATCCGAGGTCGAGGCCGGGGACGAGGTCATGGTAGAGACGTTAGGACAGTTGGACGGAAGAAACCAGCCATCAATGTTGATTGGGAAGACAGTTCTGAAGAAGAAAAAGAAATCAAGCAAGAAGCGAGCGACAATAAGCTCGGAAGAAGCCGCAATTCAGGATCTCTCTTGAAGATGAAAAGAACGAAGAATATAAATCGATGTACGAGAAGATTAACCACTATGTACATACTATGACCCTGACCCCGATCCATTCTAATAAGATCGAGGGTATGGTGGTCAAAGAGGTACGTAGCGGCGGTGCAAAGCCCATCAAATTCTACCGTGGTGCTCCTTCCTCCAAAACTGAAAATAATGTACAATTTAAGATGCTACTTCATCAGAATTAATGGAATTGCCTTTTGAGTGGTACTCTCCCTGTGTTTAAAATTTAATTCAGCTTGGTTTCTTACCTCGACAATGGACAAAAGGTCAATCACAACATTTTGAAAATTTATGGAATAACTCCGGTCGTCCACCCAATTCAAAGCATGGTCTCGGATTCGAGACACGGTAGGATCGGCTGATATCGAATTTTGCTTGGTTGTCACTTGCGAGTCTAATGAAAACCGCATGGAAGCTACGGAAGAACTTGAAGATTTACAAATGGAAACGCTCCACCGTAGTTCGAAGAAGAGATCAAGTCTACAATATATGAGTTAACGGAAGTTAACTTAGGTACTAGCGAAGAACCTAAACCTACCTTTGTTAGCTCCTTACTCAATAAAGAAGACTCCGAAGAAATAATCAAGTTATTAATGGAATTTAAAGATTGTTTTGCTTGGAGCTACGATGAGATGCCAGGATTAGCTCCAGAGGTTGCAATGCATAAGCTAGGAGTGGATCATACTTTTACTCCGATCGGACAAGGTTCCGGAAGAATGCGTCTAGAAATCAAACAAGCAAGTCATAGTCGAAGTTAAAAAGCTAATAGACGCTAAATTTGTCCGTGAAGAACAATACCCGACTTGGTTACTAATGTGGTACCGATCGAGAAGAAGAATGGTCGGATCGAATTTGTGTGGATTTCGAGATTTAAACAAGCGTACGTCCAAAAGCATGTAATTCTCTACCGATCCCGGAATTAATGATCGACATTGCTTCAACACATGAAATATTCTCATTCATGGATGGATCTTAAGGATACAACCAGATAAAATACATACATACATACATACATACATACATACATACATACATACATACATACATACATACATATATATATATATATATATATATATATATATATATATATATATATATATATATATATATATATATATATATGTATATTATAGGAAACAAAACTTAATAACAGCTCTCTAATATAAATTGCGGTAAAATTAAATTAAATTATAAACACAATAAAAAAATTTTGACTAAAATTTTTTCATATACTGAGAATTTTTTTAAGTTTTACATTGAATAAAAATATATATTTTAATCAGCTGATCAATATCTTTGAGCGAAGAAAAAATTAGAAAATATATTATTTTTTATTATTGAATGTTCTATTATTTAACTAAATAATAAAAGTATTTCAATATGTTAAGTGAATTCCGGCATTATTTTATTTTCTTGATAATTAAAAATTAGGTTCGCATTATTAACCAATATTATGAATCATAAGTTTTTTATCAGTATATATTACATCCTATTATATTAATATATTGAAAATAAAATAAATCACTGAACTCGGACTTAAGCTAAAGGAAAGAAAGGTACAGATATTTTTTTTTAAAAAAGCCATAAATTAACGTATTAAATAAAATTTTAATTATTTTGATGGCCGTGATTATTTTAAGTGAATGTATTTTAGTATTTTATTTATTTATTTAATAGTAATATCTTATAGATTTATTTGAATATAAATACTACTATAAATACTCTTTTAATTGACAATAATTTTAATATTCTTTATGTTTCTACTTTTAAATACATATATTAAATAAACATATTTTTAAGATAAAAATAAAAATGCATAAAGAAGGTTAATTACATAAAAGCACCCGATACATTGATATTTACAAATTAAACACCCGCCTGATCCGGACATTAGAACTACCTCCAGACTCCGATTCAAAAGTAAGAAGGTCATTCGCCAAAAGTAATTTTGTTATAAAACAAGCAATAAAGAAGAGAAATGAAAGGAAATCAACATTAAAGAAAAATAATATTCAAGCTACTATTACGTCAAACTCATATGTAGTTAATATTCTCACAACATGAAAAGCTAATATATACATAAAAGAAATAAATTGAATTTCTCAATTGTAAAGATTTCTCTTCGATCCGGACAGGCCTTCTGGAAACCACAGAGCGATCTCCTTCCTCGCACTCTCAATTGAATCGCTTCCATGGATTACATTCCTGCAGTAACAAACACAAAAAAAATGAATTCCATAAAAAAAAAAAAAAAGAAACTTACGAGCATGAGAGGAAAACGAAAGAGAAAGTTAATTAATCACCTCCCAATTTCAATTGCATAATCAGCCCGAACAGTTCCGGGTTCCCATTTAGAAGGGTCCGAAGCCCCAATAATTTTCCGGCAATTCACAATAACATTGTTACCCTCCCAAACCATCGCCACCACAGGGCCAGAGGTGATGTCTCCCACAAGCGCGGGGAAGTAGCGCTTTCCCGCCAAATCATCGTAGTGTTTCTCCGCAATGGACCGCTCCGCTTTTAAAATCTTCAACCCTAAAATTCAAATGGATGATCGCTTGTCGTAACGAAATATATAAACACAAAAGAGTTGAGCAGTGGATTTGACGTAAAAACCAAATACCTTCGCGTAGTAAACCGCCGCACTCGAAGCGTCCGATTATCTCAGTGATCTGTTTAGATGCGGGATATATAGATTTGAGTAGTTCAAATTGAAAATAAGAGGAAAATTAGAGAAAGAAGAGGTGAATTGATAGATTACCAGGTCGCGTTGGAGGCCATCTGGCTTGATCATGATGAAGGTCTGCTCCATCTTAATTGTTTCACTAGGATCTATCTATCTCGAGTTGAATTAAGAGAGTGATGGGGTTTCTATTTATAGACATGAATCTGTATTGTTTTTATTTTGGAAAGGGAATTTTGAAAATTTATATTTATTTTGGAAAGAGGGCTGTTTTTATTTTTGGAAAGAGGACTGGTTTTATTTTTGTAAGCCGTTTTTATTTTTGGAAGCTGTCGTTATTTTTGGAAGGGAATTTTGAAAAATATATTAAATTGAATTTGAGTCGCTAGCATTTGTTCTCCATCGAATATAGATTTGATAAATTCAGATTTATTTTGCATCTTAAACAAAGTTAACAGAAGAACATTGTAAAAAAGTCTCCTGCTTAGGGTTAATGGGAAATCGCTCAATTACGTGCTATTATTAATATTTAAAATTAAGTGGATTTGGATGAGTAATAAGATTAAATAATTATGGACTTAATAATAACTTTTTCTTTAAATATTAAGCAAAATTTAATTTTTGTCATCTGACTCCATGATAATAATAATAATGCACATATTTAGTAAAATAATCTGCATGATTTTTGCTTTTCAAAATTGGAATATTCTGTTATGAACTACTACAGTAGCTGACAACGATTAATCGTTATATTGATGTGTTATTGTATTATTATAAACTGAGAATATTTTCATAACAGAATAACATCTGAATAACACACAATAACACCTGAATAACACATAATAACGCTTGAATAATGCGGAATTACACAGGGGGAATATTCCATGAGTTACCGGGTAAATTTTTTTTTGCAACACGCCACGTGATGCGATTTTATTGGACTCCTCACGTAGCTATACGTGCGGAGTACTGATGTAATATTTTCTCATGTTCCATGCGACCGACCTCCGCCTTTGATCCTCGGGATCCGGAACTCCTGCTCTCAACGGAACAGCTTTCTCACCGCGAACTCCCCTTAGCGAAGCCTTGCCGCGAACTCCACCTGTGGCCCTACGCGAAGCCTTGCAGCGAACTCCGCCAGAACTGCGGCACAGAACTGCTTCGCGTCACGCGATCCTGATCACCTCCGCCTGCTCCGCATCCACAGAAATTCAAAGGAGGAATTCCTTTTTCTCCTCCGATTTCTGCTTCTAGATATGCTGAATCTCTGCAGCAATCTAAGATATAGCCTGCTGTATGCCTCTTCCTCCCTACTGCGATTCTTGGATGCCGAATTCCTCTAGCCAAGAAATACCATTCCCACAGACGGGACCAATTGTTATGGGAAAACTACTTGGGAAGAATAAATCTCAAAGAGGAAATGAAAGCAAGAATACAAGGATTACGTGGTTCGATACATAGGATCTACATCCACAGGAGGGGATCAAGAATCCAATCACTAAGACAATCGGAAGAATACATAGCTTTACATCGAGAGAAACGAGTCTTCATCTCGCCTCGCCTCTCTTCTCACAAGACATCCAAGATCCTCACCCTCTCAATTATTTACAAGCTATCCCATTCTAACACAAAGAAGACTGATTTTCTTTCGTTGGTTCCTCTCCCCCCTAAGAAAAATTTTTACATCAGGACGCCGCACGTAGAGCTACGTGCGGCGTCCCCGATCCAGCCGCACATCGCGGCTGTTAAATTTTTTTTTTAAAAAAAAAAAAAAAAAGAACTGCGGCCAGATCCCCATACACCCTTCTCCGCGAGTTTGAGAGTCACCACAACAAGAGCCATTCAGAATACTTTTAATAGACGATACTGTTGGTGCGGTAACAGTAAATCCACTGGCAGTGAGTTTGACGACTCTCCTTGGCGCAGGAGCGACAGATCTAACAAGCACAGGAATGACGAGCCTGACAGGCGTTGCGGTAGTTGCGATTTTCACCTTTTTGGAAGAAGGAAAGTCCTAGGAGCAGTTTAGGTCGAATTCAGTTGACGGCTCTTGAATAAGATAAGTCTTAAATCAATATTATAAGCAGAGAAAATTAATCTATTTAATCAAACTCATTAAAATTTAGTTAGAAAAAACTTCATAATTCTAACTTTTTTAATAATAATATATTCTATTATTAATTTTCCAAAAATAAATAACGTACTTCTCTCCCAAAATTCAAAAATTATTTTTTATTAAAATTGGCCTAATTTTTTGTTTGAAATGCTTAAGTTGTTATGATATTTTCTTTCATATGCGTTTGATTATTAATTCAATACATATATTATTTTAGATTATTTTTTAACGAATTTTAAGAGTTTAATATTCGTCATAAATAATGTAGTCGCCGCATGATTATATTATATTATATTTTTTATAGTCAATATATATATATATATATATATATATATATATATATAGCTCTCATATTCGCTAGTCGTTAGCGAAGGCAGCTCGTGTTCGCTTCGTTAAAAAAAAATTAACGAATGAGCCCAACGTGAATAAATTTATAAGTGAAATATAATTCGCTTGTATTCTGCTCGAGTTGGTTTGAAAATAATAAATAAAAAATAAATATATATATACATATAAATAATATATAAATAAATAAATAAGTATAAACGATGTGCGATAGAAAGTAAACAGTGAAATGCTAGGTTTAGTGTTAGACATGTAAACACCGAGTAACTGAGTTGTATATATAAATGTCCCATGTCATTGTTCATCTATTTCTAATATCTCCACGTCCTGCTTGATTCTCCATCTCCGAACCTGCCCCATCAGCCTGTGCCTCTGCTGTTGGTTTAATCATTAATCACTATTTGTTGGATCGTCGAACATAAGATCGATGAATTAATTTAAAGTTTGAGTTTAAATTTAATGTATTTTTTTTATTTTTAGCTTTATGTAAAGCATATGAGTGTATATTAAGTGTAATTTTTAAAATCAAATGTTAAATATAATTATTTTTAAAGTTTTGATTTTTTTTTTTTAGATTTATTTTTTTTTCTCTTGTTTAGTTTGTAAATTGTAAATTTTGTAATAAATGGGTTCTATTGTGTGAAAATTTGAAAAAAAATATTAATAATTTTATTGTGTAGAAATTTATATCAAGTTTGCTCTTGAAATTTTTTTTAGTTAATCAATCTTTAATAGTTAAAAATTTAATTTTTAATTAAAAAAATTTAGATAAAAATATTATTTTATTTTTATAGAAAATAAAATAATTATAATAATAGTTTTATATTCTAACGAGTCAATTTTGAGTCGAATACGAACAAAAAAATATTATTCTATTCGAGCATGAACATATTATTCATGAAGAATTTTGAACACGAGTCAAATTCGAACTAGCCGAGCATCAGCCCATTTACAACCCTAATTATATATGTATATATATATAGCTGAAACAGTTTCTCTGTATCTCTTTCTGCATTGATTTGCACAAGCGCGGGTTCGGCGAGGGGAATTGAATCCTGAGAGCTAACGGCGCATAAAGATGGATCTTTTACAGCATCCTGCTTTACCCGTTTCTTCAAAGCAGCAGCTTTGCATGCAGCAATGGTGGGAAAGTTATCGGGATGCTGATACGACGCCTGGGCGGAAATCGCAATATCGGTTTTGGTTCTCGCCTTTGAGATGCTGGCAGCGATGCAAGTTGCGGCAAAGGCATCAATGGCGGCACAAAGTCTGCGCAGATTAGTCAGAGAGAACATGATCTCATCCACTGGTGGATGGAAGCCTACCCATTACGGCAATTTGTCGAACACCTAAACTGCTGAAGTAAGAGTAGAGACGGCCCAAAGCGAGACGTGCGAAGAATCGGCGGAGTTCCGGAAATATTGACAACAAACAAATGTAGAATCGGAAATTTCGCGGGGAAAGAAGTTAAGAGGAAAAAGATGATAAAATACATATCTGAAAGTCCATCAGAAGAAAATTCATAGTGATTGATCAAAAGGGAAGATCAAAAAGCTAACTTTCTACGATTTTCGGGACGAAGATGATACAACAGGATTGATATGATCAATTTTTTGGAAAAAAATCGTAAATTGGTAAGAAGTGTGGAAGAATTCGGCGGAGAAAAACCTGGCATAAGCTTAGAGAGAGCTAGAAGGCGATGTGGGCTGCCCGAAGGCCAAAGCACAGCTTCCACAGCATCGGACGGCGTGGAGTTAACACCGCCACGAATCAAAACCGGTTCACGGGGAGCCCTTGATCAAAAGCCCCACCTTTTTTAAAGGAGGATTTCAGTTTTACATATATATATATATATATATATATATATATATATATATATATATATATATATATATATATATTCTTTTTCAAAGGATACTAATATTTAATAGAGACCCAAATATCAGTTTTTTATGCGTTATGCTTCATGATGAGAGCTGTGTCATGTGTTTAAATAAACCAATCCCTCGCGTCATTTGTGGGGATCGAACCTCTGACTTGAGGGGACATACAGTGACTCAACCACCAATAGGTCCAACACCCCCACCCCCCCCCCCCCCACCCTCACCACCACCACCACCACCACCACCACCACCACCACCACCCACACACACACACACAGATATATATACACACACGCACGCGCGGGCGCCAACACATGCACATGAATTGGTTGTTATGCATGTAAATGTTTTTTTTTAAAGGTTATTTATTTGGACAAACATAGTGCCCTAAATCAATAAAAAATGTCCTTATGTAGGGTTGTAATCAGGTTGGGTCATATCATGTTTGGCTTGAGCTAAAAGTGAGCTTTCACATGCATGTTCATATTTTATTTGTTTATTTTTTAAATAATCACAATTAACTTGTATTTGCCTTTTCTATATTAATTGAACGAGTATTTTAAAAAGTTAACCAATAAACGTAACATTTGAACGACTATTTGATTTTTGTATAAAATTCTTAAGAAATGATTTTATAAATCTAAAAAATAATGGATTGAATAAAATATAAATTAGTTACTAGCTATTTTACACCTAAGATTATACATACATACATACATACATACATACATACATACATACATACATACATACATATATATATATATATATATATATATATATATATATGTATGTATGTATGTATCTATCTATATATATATGTATGTATGTATGTATCTATATATATGTATGTATGTATCTATATATATATAGATACATACAAACATATATATATATATATACATACATACATATATATATACATACATACATATATATATAGATACATACAAACATATATATATATATACATACATACATAGATATATAGATACATACATACATAGATATATATATAGATACATACATACATATATATATATATATATATATATATACTATATATATATATATATATATGTATGTATGTATGTATATATATCTAGGTATATATATATATATATATATATATATATATATATATATATATATACATATATATATATATATATATACATACATACATACATATATACATACATACATACATATATACATACATACATACATATATACATATGTATGTATGTATCTATATATATATAGATATATACATACATATATATATATACATACATACATACATATATATATATACATACATACATACATATATATATATACATACATACATACATATATATATATACATACATACATACATATATATATATATATATACATATATATATATATATATATATATATATATATATATATGCACGCAAACCGTGGTCTGTTGGTTGAGAGCGTTCTCGTAAGTTTCCTCAGGTCACGAGTTCGATCGCGGGTTCTCGAATATTAGACACATGGCGCAGACACCCCATCATAGGTGCCCGAGCGCATGGAAAATAGGTATTTGGGCCTCTCGCCAAATACCGATTCTTTTACATACATGCTTGCCCTCGCTTTAAAGGGGCATTACAGGATATTTATGTATTTTACATGTATAGACCATCAGCTCGGCTACCCTCTGGCTCGGTTGACTGGGATCAATGGGCCTAGATTGACAATACTTGCCTGTTTAACCATGTTAAGTCAAGGTTATTGTTCAACCTTTAATGTCCTTCGGGTTGCCAATACTTGACTTGATCGACCTTGCTTTGTCGTAGGCTATTATAGCTTGACCGCCAACTATTGATCCTCGATGAGGAACACTGGTCAACGTAGTAAGAATAGACAATTGTGCTTAGGGTGAATCACCATAATCTGATAGGTAGTTCAGTTATTGATGAGGGGGTCCTTCAAGATGCTCCGTGTGATTATGTTATGCATCCGGGAGATTGATCTCAAGAGCGTTTGGGAGATGACTAGCAATGCTGAATTCTTCCTTGAGTTGAGTTATGGCGTGAGGTAGGTCGATGCCTCTGCTTGGCTCAATTAGCCTTGGTCCATTGTTTTGATGGCTTGCATCCAGTCGGCCACTAGTCCTGATTCAAGTGGGTATTACGATCTGCGAAAGCTTCCTCATAGTTTTCTCTCCATTCAAATTTCACTGCCTTTTGAGTCAATCTAGGCAAAGGCATTACGATCTGCGAGAACCCTTCAACGAATCTCCTGCAATAACCTGCCCGACCTAAGAAATTCCAAACGACAGGGATTTTGTGTGCCCTTCTCCTCTCTAAGCACTTTGTTCGAGCTTCTCACGCTAGAACGCGTGCACAAATGGTGAATCGACTGATCAATGACGCAATGGAGATTCTGGGTGAGCCGTTCGGAAGCTCCGAGTAGTAAATCAAGCTTCTTCTTCTTTTTCCTTTACTTTGATGCTCGCGGCACCCGACGCAGTTGCTCGATCTCTAGTCACTCTCCTACACACGAGAGAATGGGAGGAATTGATCGCAGGTAAGCCGCAAGTCTCCTTCTCCTTCTCCTTCTCCATTTCTTCTTCTTTTTCTTTCTGCACATCACTCTCTCAATCTCTCACTCTCCCCGTCTCTCTCGCTCACTGAGTGTGTGAGTTCTAATGAGGGAAATGAAGGGATAGACGTTATTTAACTCTCCCATGAGCGGCGAGCTCCTTGTTCGAATAACACATACACAAAATGTGTCGTCGTGAATTGTAAAATGTTTTATCATTATTATCATTATCATTATCATTATTATTATTATTATTATTATTATTAAGATAATTACTTTTCTTATTATTCTTATTATTCCATCTTTCGACCTCTCCAACAAATGAGGTTCGATATTGGAGGACTCTTAAGAGAATAAGCAAGTTAACTACATTCCTATACCTATTGCTGCCTTAAGTTGATATTGTCATTTGCTAATCAAGGACACTCAACTTTTGTTTGTCAATTGACATTTCTTGGAAGACATCATACTCATAAAGCCAATCCTTGACTGGCTTCTGACACCCGATGCTCGTAGAATGTCTTTTTTTCAACATCATCTGTTTCTTTTTATTTGTGACCTAAATTTTTGATCGACAACAACCATCCAACTTTCAACCTTAGTCATCATCCTTTCATCAACACAAAACATTCTTAATGTTCTAAATACATTCATCTCCCTTCGTCCGTATCATTGATTGGCACTTGCCATCCTTCGTTGATATCACGACTTCACACATTACATCTCCAATTGTATATTTATGTTATAATTTATTCCACTCTCCACATAAATTAGACTGGATGTTAAATATGATTTGTAACGACGAGGTATAGAAAACAATAATCAATTATGGTTTATAAAATTTAGCAGGATCTATATGTAATCAAGCCATCAGTTTATCCATAAGTGTTTGTAACAGTTAAAATGTATAAGAAAACAGTATTAAATTTTACTATTTATATAGAAAGATTATAAATAGGAACCCGACATAACCTCAGAGGCTGCAAGATTTCGAGTCGTCAATAGCCTAAAAGTAGGGCAACAAAAGAGAGATTTATTTGGGGCATTTATGTGCAAATCACCCAATTTCTATGTATTTACATATCTAACATCTAATCTTTATTTTTTTTCACACACACACACACACACACACACACACACACACACACACATACACAGAGTACCCGAAATATTATTATTTATAAATTTAGCACCCTTTTTTATTCATTCTTAAATTCTCACTGGAATATCAAAATTCATGATAGAACTCCAACCCATATATTTTATGTTTATTAAATTCTCTATGTTTTGATCAAAACAGGTGTAAATATTATATATATATATATATATATATATATATATATATATATATATTAATTATAAAGTATTATTCTTAAAGTGATTACATACAACACAAGCCATATATACATTTACACATCTAATACCTAAATTTGTTATATTTGCATAAATAATTTTCTATTTTTTAATAATACATAAAAAAATCAAATTATTATAAATGTAAATATCAAATTTTAGGTGTTATATATCTAAATATAAAACAAATGCGTGGTATTTATGTAAATTTTCTCCAAAGAAAATATTTGTTAAAAAAATACAGTTTGAGAACCTCCGCTGGGAGCAAAAGTGAAACTCTTTTTCGTTCCATTCTTAATAGATAGAGATTAGAAAGAATAAAATGAAAGCAACAAATTTTTTTTTTTTAATTTGACCATCTCCTAAAATAACTGGTATGTGGTTCAAACATCGAAGACATAAGAGAATCGTGAATAGAGGTATCAAATCCGGTTTGTAGGCCGGCTTCGGGTTGACCTGAAATCGATATGATTCAGGATTACTCTACACAAATTTGACCCTAATATCAAACTGGTCAAAACATGAACTGACTCGCCCCAATTCATATGAAGCATGAAGCTATACGTGCGGAGTACTGATGTAATATTTTCTCCTGTTCCACATGACCGACCTCCGCCTTTGATCCTCGCGATCCGGAACTCCTGCTCTCAACGGAACGGCTTCCTCACCGGGAACTCCCCTTGCCGAAGCCTTGCCGTGAACTCCACCTGCGGCCCTAAGCGAAGCCTTGCAACGAACTCTGCCCGAACTGCGGCGCAGAACTGCTTTCGCATCGCGCGATCCTGATCACCTGCGCCTGCTCCGCATCCACAGAAATTCAAAGGAGGAATTCCTTTTTCTCCTCCGATTTTTGCTTCTAGATATGCTGAATCTCTGCAGCAATCTAAGATATAGCCTGGTGTATGCCTCTTCCTCCCCGCTCGCGATTCTTGGATGTCGAATTCTTCTAGCCAAGAAATACCATTCCTGACGTACGGACCAATTGTTATGGGAAAACTACTTGGGAAGAATAAATCTCAAAGAGGAAATGAAAGCAAGAATACAAGGATTACGTGGTTCGCTACATAGGATCTACATCCACAGTGAGGGGATCGAGAATCCAATCACTAAGACAATCCGGAAGAATACATAGCTTTACATCGAGAGAAATGAGCCTTCATCTCGCTTGGCCTCTCTTTCTCACAAGACATCCAAGATCCTCACCCTCTCAATTATTTACAAGCTATCCCATTCTAACACAAAGAAGACTCGATTTTCTTTCGTTTGTTCCTCTCCCCCTAACCTCTCTACAAGCAAGTAGACCCAGTTGTAAAACCATGTAAACTTCCATCCTTCTTTAATTACAATATACCATACCTTAATCACATAATCGAGAGTCACCACAACAAGAGCCATTCGTAATACTTTTAATAGACGATACTCGTTGGTGCAAGAATAAGAAATCTACCGGCAAAGGTATGACGACTCTCCTTGGCGCAGGAGCGACAGATCAAACAAGCACAGGAACGACGGGCCCGACAGTGCGTTGCGGTAGTTGAGATTTTCACCTTCTTGGCAGAAGGAAAGTACTAGGAGTAGTTCAGGTCGAATTCAGTTGACGGCTCTTGAATAAGATAAGTCTTAAATCAATATTATAAGTATAGAAAATTAATCAATTTAATCAAACTCATTAAAATTTAATTAGAAAAACTTCATAATTATAACTTTTTTAATAATAATATATTCTATTATTAATTTTTCAAAAATAAATTACGTACTTCTCTCCAAAAATTCAAAAATTATTTTTTATTAAAATTTGCCTAAATTTTTGTTTGAGATGCTTATGTTGTTATGATATTGTCTTTCATATGTGTTTGATTATTAATTCAATACATATATTATTTTAAATTATTTTTTAACAAATTTTAAGAGTTTAATATTCGTCATAAATAATGTAATGCCTCTGCTGTTGGTTTAATCATTAATCACTATTTGTTGGATCAAAGAACATAAGATCGAGAAATTAATTTAAAGTTTGCGTTTAAATTTAATGTATTTTTTTATTTTAGCTTTATGTAAAGCATATGAATGTATATTAAGTGTAATTTTTAAAATCAAATGTTCAATATAATTATTTTTTAAGTTTTGATTTTTTTTTTTTTTTTTTGAGATTTACTTTTTTTTTTCTCTTGTATAGTTTGTAAATTGTAAATTTTGTAATAAGTGGGTTCTTATTGGGTGAAAATTTGAAAAATTTTTTTAATAATTTTATTGTGTAGAAATTTAAATGAAGTTTACTCTTAAAATTTTTTTTAGTTAATCAATCTTTTATAGTTTAAAATTTAATTTTTAATTAAAAAAATTTAGATTAAAATATTATTTTATTTTTATCGAAAATAAAATAATTATTATAATAATTTTATATTCTAACGAGTTAAATTTGAGCGGAACACGAATAAAAAAAATATTATTTTATCCTAATATGAACATATTATTCACGAGCTATTTTAAACACAAGTCAAATTCGAACGAGCAGATCATCGGCTCATTTACAACCCTAATTATATATATATCCCGAGAGCTAACAGCGCATAAGCAGCGGCTTTGCATGCAGCAATGGTGGGCAAGTTATCGGGATGCTGATACGACGCCTGGGCTGCGATTTACATATACATACATACATACATACATACTAAAAGAAATCAGTTTTTAGGATTAGACTAATTCGTCCCCTTAATATACCGGTTTCCCATATATGCTAATTCGACTCATGGGGGATACAAAATTGTGACAGAGGGGACTTACGCTTAGGCCATCTTCCAACGGGCCATAGTTGCCCACGCGCGCACACACACACACGTTCACGCCAACCCACACTCATGAATTGGTGATATGCATGTAAATA
The DNA here is from genome assembly GCA_022702705.1 of Papilionanthe hookeriana x Papilionanthe teres. Classification (NCBI taxonomy): domain Eukaryota; kingdom Viridiplantae; phylum Streptophyta; class Magnoliopsida; order Asparagales; family Orchidaceae; genus Papilionanthe; species Papilionanthe hookeriana x Papilionanthe teres. The sequence continues at coordinate 68,334,579 of CM040435.1, read as the reverse complement.
GGGCTGTCAAAAAAGCTTGTTGTTCGCGAACAGTTCGTGTTCGACTCGTCAAGGAGTTCGTGTTCGATTCGTTCGATAAGTAAATGAGACGAACACAAACAATGTTTTTTCATTCGGTTAATTAAACGAACCAAACACGAACAAAGATGTGTTCGTTCGTGTTCAAATCATTATTGTTCGAAATATAAAATATTTAAAATAATTATATATATATATAAATTTATGATATTTTACAAAAATAAACTTTATAAATTATAATATATAATAAATTATCAATTATAATATATTAATATACTATATTAGTAATATAATAATATAGATATTGTGTATTTATATAATATAAGTTATATAATTAATATAATATATTATTTATATATATTAATATTAGGGCTGTCAAACTGGCTCGTCGTTCGCGAACAGCTCGTGTTCGGCTCGTCAGTTAAGAAACAAACACAAAGAGTGACTTCACGAACAATTTTGAACACTAGCTTATTTCAAAAAAATTAAATTTCAAATGAACCAAACACGAACACAAGCTCTGTTCGTTCGTGCTCAATTCGTTTACACCCTACATGTAAATGCCCTTGATCCATAAAATTAAATTTAAAAGGTTATTTGTTTGGACAAAACTCGTGCCCTTGATCCATAAAAAAAGTCCTTATGTAGGGTTGTAATCAAGTCGAGTCAAATAAGTACCTTGTGTTTTAGCGTTGGCTTGATCATATCATGTTTGGCTTGAGCTAAAAGTGAGTTTTTGCACGTATGTTCATGTTTCACTTGTTTATTTTTTTTAATAATCATAATTAACTTGTATTTGCCTTCTCTTTAACGAGTTAACAAATAAATATGACATTTGAACCAGTATTTGAATTTTGTATAAAATTCTTAAGAAATGATTTTATATATCTAAAAAATAATTAATTGAATAAAAATAACTTAGTATCCAGCTACTTCACACCAAAGATTATATATATATATATATATATATATATATATATATATATATATATATATTGTTGTTGAATCTTGTTATGTCTCGTGATGACACCTAGTGAATAGAGCGTAAGCATACGAAAGTGAGAGAGTGTGTGCAGTATTGTAATACGATAACATTTCTCTTGAAATGATCACCTATTTATACATGCTTGCCCCTGCTATAAAGGGGGCATTACAGGATATTTAGGTATTTTAAATGTAAAGTCTATCAGCTCGGCTATCCTCTGGCTCGGTCGACTGGGATCAATGGGCCAAGATTGACAATATTTGCTTGTCTGACCATGTTAAATCAATGTTATTGTTCAACCTTTGATGTCCTTCGAGTTGCCAATACTTGAATCGATCGACTTGGCTTTGTTAGTAGGCTATTCTTGTTTGATTGCCAACTATTGATCTCATGATGTAGGAACACTGGTCAACAAAGTAAGAATATACAATTGTTATTTACAAATCTAAGCACCCTCTTTTATCCATTCTTAAATTCTCACTCGAATATCAAAATTCATGATAGAACTCCGACCCATATTTTTTATGTTTATTGAATTCTCTATGTTTTGATCACAACAGATGTAATATATATATATATATATATATATATATATATATATATATATATATACACACACACTTACTTATAAGGTATTATTCTTAAAGTGATTACATACAACACAAGTCATATATACATTTACACATCTAATACCTAAATTTGTTATATTTACGTACATAATTTTGTATTTTTTAACAATACATAAAAAAATCAAATTGTCATAAATGTAAATATCAAATTTTAGGTGTATATATTTAAAAATATATAACAAATGTGTGGTATTATGTAAGTTTTTTCGAAAAAAAAGTTTGTTCAAAAAACTCAGATTGAGAACCTCCGCTGGGAGCAAAAGTGGAACTCTTTTACGTTCCATTTTTAATAGGTAGAGATTTGAAAGAATAAGAGGAAAGCAACAAATTTTATTTTTTTAATTTGACCATCTCTTAAAGTAACCGGTATGTGGTTCAAACTTTGAAGGCATAAGAGAATCGTAATTAAGGGTATCGAATTTGGTTTGTCAGCCGGCTTCGGGATTGTCCTGAAATCGATATGATCCAGAATTACTTGATACAACTTCGACTCTAATATCAAACTGGTCAGAAAATGAACTGAATCACCTTCAATCCGTCGACCCAAATATGACATATATACCTTTTAACATGATTCATTTTCATTATTTTTTTGGAGGATTTACATCAATACCACCCATTCTCATCTATTTAAATATATAACACTTCAATCAAAATTTTATATAGGGGTGTAATCGTAACTAGGGGTGTAATCGTCTTTAAATCATTTTTATTTTGTATTATATTTTTTTTGTGTTTGACATATATTTATCTTCTTTAGATGATGAAGAATATAGATGTAGATCTCGAGTTGGACATTTTCTTAATGGAATGGAATACAAAGTTTGTGAAGATCCAATTTCTTCAAAGCGAATATAAGCAGATGTACGATGTCATTGCATGGAAGATGTTATTTTTGAAAACAAAAAATAAAAGTATGTAAGAAAATAAAATAAATAAATATATTTTTAAGATAAAAATAAAAATTACATAAAAAAATTAATTGCATAAAAAGCACCCGAAACATTACTATTTACAAATCAAACACCCACCTGTCCGGAAGTAGAATTAGGTGCGGACTATAATTAAATTTTGCCACAGAGATCTAATTTAAAATATTATTTTATATTCTAAAATGGTGTGAAACCCAAAGCCCAAAGCCTGAAGCTCGGCTCGATTCATATTTTTGAGCGGCAGAAGTAAAAGGCCGATTTTTGCGTGGGAAAAGTAAAAAATATAATTTTTGCGCGGCAAAAGTAATTTTGTTACAAAACAAGTAATAAAGTAGAGAAATGAAAGGAAATCAACATTAAAGAAAAATAATATTCAAGCTACTATTACGTCAAACTCATATGTAGTTAATATTCTCACAACATGAAAAGCTAATATATACATAAAAGAAATAAATTGAATTTCTCAATTGTAAAGATTGCTTCTTCGATCCGGACAGGCCTTCTGGAAACCACAGAGCGATCTCCTTCCTCGCACTCTCAATTGAATCGCTTCCATGGATTACATTCCTGCAGTAACAAACACAAAAAAAATGAATTCCATAAAAAAAAAAGAAACTTACGAGCATGAGAGGAAAACGAAAGAGAAAGTTAATTAATCACCTCCCAATTTCAATTGCATAATCAGCCCGAACAGTTCCGGGTTCCCATTTAGAAGGGTCAGAAGCCCCAATAATCTTCCGGCAATTCACAATAACATTGTTACCCTCCCAAACCATAGCCACCACAGAACCAGAGGTGATGTCTCCCACAAGCGCGGGGAAGTAGCGCTTTCCCGCCAAATCCTCGTAGTGTTTCTCCGCAACGGACCGCTCCACTTTTAAAATCTTCAACCCTAAAATTCAAATGGAGGATTACTTGTCGCAACGAAATATATAAACACAAAAGAGTTGAGGCAGGGGGATTTGACAGAAAAACCAAATACCTTTCAGGTAGAAACCGCTGCACTCGAAGCGTCCGATTATCTCAGTGATCTGTTTAGATGCGGGATATATAGATTTGAGTAATTCAGCTTGAAAATAATAGGAAAATTAGAGAAAGAAGAGGTGAATTGATAGATTACCAGGTCCCGTTGGACGCCATCAGACTTGATCATGATGAAGGTCTGCTCCATCTTAATTGTTTCACTAAGATCTATCTATCTTCACTTCAATTAAGAGAGTGATGGGGTTTCTATTTATAGACATGGATTTGTATTGTTTTTATTTTGGAAAAGGGAATTTTGAAAATTTCTTATAAATTAAATTTATATTTATTTTTGGAAGGGGGTTGTTCTTATTTTTGGAAAGAGGGCTATTTTTGTTTTTGGAAGCCGTTTTTATTTTTAGAAGCTGTTGTTATTTTTGGAAGGGAATTTTGAAAAATAATGCCGACTTCTTAAAAGGCTGGTTATAATATATTAAATTGAATTTCAGTCGCTAACATTTGTGCTCCATCGGATATATATTTCATAAATTCAGATTTATTTTGCATCTTAAATAAAGTTAAGAGAAGAAAGAACATTGTAAAAAAGTCTCCTGCTTAGGGTAAATGGGAAATCGCTCAATTACGTACTATTATTATTATTATTTAAAATTAAGCGGATTTGGATGAGTAATACGATTAAATAATTATGGAATTAATAATAATTTTTTCTGTAAATATTAAGCAAAATTTATTTTTTTTCAATGCACATATTTAGTAAAATAATCTGCATGATTTTTGTTTTTCAAATTTTGAATACTCTATTATGAATTACTTGTAAACAGTAGCTGACAGCCGTTAACCATTATATTGATGTGTTATAGTGTTATGATAATAGTGTAAATATTCTCATAATAGAATAACATCTAAATAACACACAATAACACCTAAATAATACATAATAACGTTTGAATAATGCGAAATTATAGGGGGGAATAATCCCTGCGTTACCGGGCAAATTTATTTTTGCCATGCGCCACGTGCGGAGTCCTGATATAATATTTTTCTCTTGTTCCACGCGATCGACCTCCGCCTTTAATCCTCGCGATCCAAAACTCCTGCTCTCAATAGGAACGCGCTTCCTCACCGCGAACTCCCCTTGGGGAAGCCTTGCCGCGAACTCCATCTGCGGCCCTACGCGAAGCTTTGCAGTGAACTCTGCCCGAACTGCCGCGTGGAACTGCTGCGCGGAACTGCTTTGCGTCGTGCGATCCTGGTCGCCTCCGCCTGCTCCGCGTCCATAGAAATTCAGAGGAATTCCTTTCTCTCCTTCGATTTCTGCTTCTAGATATGCTGAATTTCTGCAAGCAATCTAAGATATGGATTGTCGTATGCCTCTTCCTCCTTGTTGCGATTCTTGGATGCCGAATACCTCTAGACAAGAAATACCAAATTCCAATCGTACGACGCCAATCGTTATGGGAAAACTACTTGGCAAGAAGAAATCACAAAGAGGAAATGCAAATAAGAACACAAGGATTACGTGCTTCGATCCATAGTACCTACATCCATGGAGGGGATCAAGAATCCAATCACCAAGACAATCTAGAAGAATACATAGCTTTACATTGAGAGAGACGAGCCTTCATCTTGTCACGGTCTCTCTTTCTCACAAGACATCCAAGATCCTCACCCTCTCAATTCTTTACAAGCTATCTTTTTTTTTAGTAAAAGAGCACTATGGCTCTAATTTTATTGTTAAAAAATAAAAAAGTACAAAACCGACAAAAAAGTCCCTAACTCACGCACCCTACAAAATCCCAAAAAAATAAAAAACAGGGTCCTTTTTCCAAAAAAGAAAAATACAACTCCACACGACACGACCAACAAAAAAGACTAATTTTCTTTTAACACAAAGAAGACTGATTTTCTTTCATTGGTTCCTCCCCGTGCTAACTTCTCTACAAGCCTCCCCCATCTATTTATAATAAATGAGGTCTTCCAAGTTGACCAGGTTGAAAAATCATAGAAGCTTCCATTCTTCTTTAATTACAATATGTCATGCCTTAGTCACATAATTGGGAGTTACCACAACAAGAGCTAATTTTTTTATTGAAATTGTCCAAAAGATATGATATTGTCTTTCATTTGTGTTTGATTATTAATTCAATACAGATATTATCTTAGATTATTTTTTAATGAATTTTAAGAGTTTAACAATCGTCATAAATAATGTAGTCCGCACATGATTATATTATATTATATTTTTTATAGTCAATATATATATATATATATATATATATATATATATATATATATATATATATATATATATATATATATATATATATATATGACTGTCAAATTGGTTAGTCGTTCGCGAACGAACTTCACGTTCAACTTCGTTAAACGAGCTTGTGTTCGACTCGTTAAAAAAAATATTAACGAACAAGTTCGAATGCGAATACATTTTTAAGTTCGAAATGTAATTCGTACGTGCTAGGCTCGAGTTGGCTTGATAATAATAAATAAATAAATAAATAAATACATATAATACATATTCAATATAATTATATGTTAAGTTTTGATTTTTATTTGAGATTTATTTATATTTTTTTGTTCTCTTGTTTAGTTTATAAATTATAAAAATAAAAATAACATAAAAAAAGGTTAATTACATAAAAGCACCCGAAACATTGATATTTACAAATTAAATATCAATGTTTGTTTGGCTACTGAGGTGTTAACTTTGAGTATTTTTTCTCTAATATTGCATATTCTTCTGAGCTTAAATTTTCTTAAATTTCTTTCAGATTTATTTAGATTTTGAGTGAAACCTTGTCTTTGAAGTTTTTTATGGATGAGATTTGTTATGATGGTTTTGTTGTGAAATTTAGTTTGGCTATTATGCATTGGTGCGGTGAATTTGAAAAATAAATAAGGCGCGTAGCAATGATGTGCGACAGAAAGGAAACAGTGAAATGCTAAGTTTAGCGTTAAATATGTAAACACAGAGTAACTGAGTTGATTTCTAATGTCTCCACATCCTGCTCCATTTCAGGTCATCGGAAGAGCACTCGGCAGTGGATTCTACGTTTCCAAACCTCCCCATCAGCCTATGCCTATGTTGTTGGTTTAATCATTAATCACTATTTGTTGGATCGTCCAACATAAGATCGAGGAATTTATTTAAAGTTGGAGTTTAAATTTAATGTATTTTTTTATTATTTCTTTAGCTTTTTATAAAGCATATAAATGTATATTAAATACATATTTTAAAGTCAAATGTTCAATATAATTATTTTTTAAGTTTTGACTTTTATTTGAGATTTACTTGTATATTTTTTGTTAGTTTGTAAATTGTAAAATTTTTAATTAGTGGGTTCTTATTATGTGAAAATTTGAAAAAAAATATTAATAATCTTATTGTTTAAAAATTTGTATTCATAGTTTGCACTTGAAATTTTTTTTAGTTAATCAATCTTTTATGGTTTAAAATTAAATTTTTAATTAAAAAAATTTAGATAAAAAATATTATTTTATTTTTATTTAAAATAAAATAATTTTATATTATAACCAGTCAATTTCGAGCCAAACAAAAAAATATTATTCGAGCCGAGCATGAACACATTATTCACGAACTATTTTGAACACGAGTCAGATTTGAATCAATCAAAGATCGGCTCGTTTACAACTCTAATTATATTATATATATATATATATATATATATATATATATATATATATATATATATATATATATATATATATATATATATATATATATGGACATTATTTATGAAAAAGGTTTAGTTGTCATAATTCAGTTATAAATTTGGGATATAAAATTTGGGAATATTAAAATCTCATTTGAATAAAAGAAAAATGAAATTGAATGAAATATGTAATTTAGGAATGAGAAAACGGGAAAGAAATTTTAGCTAAAACTATTGTTTTCATTTTCCTTCAAAGGCAAATATGTTGAGTCCGGAATTGTCTTTTAGAAATGCAGTCCTCGAGAGTTAGAGCCGAGGGAAGGCGAAGCAGGGACAAAAAAGAAAGACGTTAGAAAATTCTCTGCAGAGATGCCGAAAAAAAGTTCTCAAACCTGGTGGTCTCTTTATTCATCATTTAGTCTAATATTTATATGAGGTTTTCTTGTACAATTACAGAAGGGAGAAAGTGATTATGAAAATAGTCCCCAATTACTGAAAGGAGCGAACAATTATGGAAACCACCCTTAATGGAATCAATGTGCTGATAAATATACAACCTTACTTATTCATGAGAATGTGTATTTCACATTTTAAAAGTTAGTGGTGATATTATTATATGATATGAAAGAATTGGGGGGGTATAAATATAAAAAGTAATGTTTAAGTGTTTAGAAATGTAAATATATAGAAATTGAGTGATATACATGCAATATCTTCTTAAATTGTAGGGTTTTATGTATTTATCCCGTCATTCTTTTGTTTTATTACCAGTGCAGGTGATATCTGATTCTCTGAATATAATTCAATTTTTTTGCTGCTTTATTGCCAAATCTAATTTTTAGAAGCCAGTTAAGATTATTTATATTTTTTACCTATTTGATATGTTATAATAAATCTAATTATTTTTTGAAATATTTAAAATAATTTGTAGAAATTTTGAATATTTTTAGAAATAAATTAATTTATTTTTGAAAACAAAATATAAAAGTATGTAAAAAATAATTTACTTTTCATAGTGGGCAATACGACCACCTTCACGAGCAAAACACTTTAGAATTAAATAACAAGTCATAAGACTCCGAGTTAGCTAGCCTGGTGCAACATAAACTCTCACTTTATCTATTTAGGCCTTTGCACCTCCTGCAATATAAACCCTAACTCGTTTTAGGTTTCGGGCTTGTCATCAGGTATGACATAAATTCTCTCATCCTCCAGGTTATTCACATCAAGTGAATGTAAACACTAAATAATGAAATTGATAGGATGAAACGTTAAATAAATATCTCAAATCGAAGCCAAACCATAGGATAGTTGGGAAAACACCAAGATTTCTCTTGGATATATGTCTTTCCCTTAGCTTTTGCTTCTTTTAGACTCCTAAAATAACTATTCTGAAACATGAGCCACTCACCAATTTGATTTAATATTATCACATTTTCTTGAAGAACCCTACCTTTTGGAAGTCATGAATATAAACATTTCATGATCTTTATCAAGAGTTTTCTTAGGTGACTTCAGTTATCTAAGATGTAATTAACTATAGGGGCTAGCCCTTATTGAAAATTAAAGACCTCAAATAAATATAAACTCTTTCTAGTTATTTCATATTAGATAGGGAAAATTGTCGGTCAATATAAATGATTCACAGACCAAACATGTGTCATTAGTTTTGTAGTTTATTTGATCGAGCCTTATCATCAAGTAGTGTGTCTGTTTCTCGAAATAGGTGTGTTACTTGCGATATTGCGCTCATTTATTTAAACTACTAAATGAATGAGATTCGTTCATCTCATTTTTCAAATTTAAAATATTATTTTCAAGATCATATATATATATATATATATATATATATATATATATATATATATATATATATATATATATATATATATATAATTGAACCAAAACCATATTTTTCATATTCCATATTACATTTCTTTTCAAAAGTTATAGTTATATGCACATTTAACGGTTGACACTCACAGGAGATTCTATCTTCGACCAAGAGAAAGTCTGCTCAATGTATAAGTTTATTCTGCAAGAGAGCTGACCCAATGAAAGGGCTGGTTCCACAAAGCATCTCCGATCATCTCGCGGAAGCCAGAAGACTTCTCGTCAGAAATAGGGTCTCTGAGCTAACAAAGCCTAGCAAATTCATTTGAGTCGATTGAACCCTACTGACTGGGATAATCAACTGAGCCAAGCTGGCGAAGCTCAGCCATTCCAGCGGAGATGACTGAGCCAAAAAATGGCCAGACATGAGTCGACATTTATAAAAAAAAAAAAAAAACTAATGTATCCAGTAACAGCCCCATCTAAATGTGGAACAAAATATAATATCACTATTGTACTGAAAAATCGTGAGATTAATTGTATTTGTCGGATGAATATAATCAGTTAATTGAAATTTTATTATGTTTATACTTCTAAAATTTAGAACCAAATTATCCCCATAATAATAATAATAATAATAATAATAATAATAATAATAATAATAATAATAATAATAATTGATATGTCACCATAAAAGCTTCTTAAGAAGGCAGAAAATTTTATGTTAAATTTAAATTGAAATTTTTTTCAAGAAAACCAATGACTATTTGTTTGTCATTTTTCATAAACCTTTAATCACATTAAACAGATTGACCAAAACAGGAGGAATTGCAGTGCTGCTTTCAAGAAGGATACAGAACAGCAATATCAACCAGAGACTTGAAATAAAAAAAAGAATTCAAGTCCAAATTATTTCAAACTCATACATAAAATAATTAATACTCTCACAGCTTTAAAATAAAAAGTTCAATGCCAACTAACCAGCAAAAAAGGCTGCACCAACAAGAACAAAAGCTTTGTTGAATAATAGAGTAATAATAATAAGAGTACTCTCAGGGTGGAGATTGCTCTACTAGTTAGATAAACCTTATGGGAGCCACAAAGCGATTTCCTTCCTTGCACTCTCAACTGATTCGCTTCCATGAATTACATTCCTACGGTAACAAAAAATAATCACATTATAACTTTTAAGGAAGATTTATGTCTTTAGTATGTATATACACCATCTAATCCATGTATGAAAGTCGCATTTCATCTTTCAAAGTTTTAACGATAATATTTTTGATGTGATATGAACGACTTGGGAGGTATAAATATAAAAAAGAAAAGTTATGTAAATGCCCGAACATGTAATGATTCCATAAAATGAATGCATTTGTGTGTATTCCAATGCAAAGTCATGCATACCGCAATAACAATACAAAATAAAGATTTATTTGTTTACATATTAATCCTACACAATCTTTCCAGTCTCTTTCACTAAATTTCCAAACCTGTACTGTAAAACCTATAACAAAGCAATAAAAAAGTTGCATTATCCACACAAATAAAAAAAAAAAAAAAAAACTGAAAACCACACAAGTCATGTGTATTTATGTATATAACATCTAAATTTTTTTTTAGTTATTTGTTACCTTAACATAAATAGAGCCTTAAACATCTATACGTTCAATGCGAGCGAACCATCTAAAGACGACTCTCTCTACTTTGTATGCCATTGAAGCAACACCAACTCTTTCACAGAAATATTTGTTTCACATTTTGCCTTTCCTTCACAATAAATAAGTCTGCTCGAGAGCAAGCTCAAACTCACTCTTGTTCGAATTGAATTAATTAATCAAGCTCAGCTCAAGTCGAGGGTGAGTCGAGCTCAACTCAACTAGTTCATACCTCTAGATGCAACAATTAAAAAAAGCAAAAATAATTTAAATTAAAATTTCACTATTCAAAAGGTGAATTAAAAATACTTATTGCATACTTTTCTAAGTGTTAGAGATGTAATACAATTGGTAATGGGTGATATGCGTGCGATATGTTCTTAAATAGTATGGCTTTTTTTTTTCTGAATATAATTCAATTTTTCTGTTGTTTTATGGCCAAGTTTGATTATTTAGAAGCCGGTTGAGATTACTTTTATTTATTTTTATTTTATTTTTCTATATTTTTACTTGAAATATTTATATATTTTTTTAAATATTCAAAACAATTTAAGATATTTTGAATCTTTTTAGAAATAAATTAATTTATTTTTTAACAGAAAAAATAAAAAGTATGTAAAAAAATAAAATAAATAAACATATATTTAAGAAAACAATTAAAATGACATAAAAAAGGTCAATTGCATAAAAAAGCACCCGAAACATTGCTATTTACAAAACAAACACCCACTGTCGTAGAAATTCGTGCGGACAATTAAATTTTGCCATGCAGATCTAATTTAAAATATTATTTTTATATTCTAAAATAGTGTGAAGCGCGAAACTTGAGCCCGCCCTGATTCATATTTAGGAACCCAACATTAAAGAAAAATAATACTCAAGTTACTATTACATCAAACTCATACTTAACTAATATTCTCGCAACTTGAAAAGCAAAAATATACGTAAAGTTGGATGACCAACAAGCCATTAAAAAAAATAAAAAATAAAAAATAAAATAAAAAAAACTTCACTCACAACAACAAAAAAAAAAATTACTCATAATCTGATAGGTAGCTCAATTCTTGACGAGGGGGTCCTTCGAGATGCTCCGTGTGATTATGCTATGACTAATTCTCGACCCATGACGACGGATCTCAAGAGCGTCTGGGAGATGGCTAGCGATGCCGAATTCTTTCCTTGAGTTGGGTTATGGCGTGAGGTAGGTCGATGCATCTGCTTGGCTCAATTATCGTTGGTCCATTGCTCTGATGGCTTGCATCCGGTCGGCCACTAGCCCTGATTTAAGTGGGTATTACGATCTGCAAAAGCTTCCTCATAGTTATATGTCAATTCAAATTTCACCGCCTTCTAAGTGAATCTAGGCAAAGTCATTACATTATGCAAGAACCCTTTAACGAATCTCCTATAACTTGCCCGACCTCAGAAATTCCAAACGACAGGGATCACACGAGCCCTTCTCCTCTCTAAGCACTTTGTTCGAGTTTCTCACGCTAGGAAACGTGCACAAATGGTGAATCGATTGATCAGGGACACAATGGAGATGCTGGGTGAGTCGTTCGAACGCTCCAAATAGTAAATCAAGCTTCTCCTTCTTCCTCCTTTCCTTTGATGCTCGCGACACCAGACAGAGCTGCTCGAGCTCTAGTGTCACTTCTACACACGAGAATGGGAGGAATTGATCGCAGGTAAGCCACACGTCTCCTCTTCCTCCTTCATCTTCTCCTTCTTTTGTTGCTTCTTCTTTTTCTCCTACTTTTCTTCTTCTTTTTCTTTCTGCACATCACTCTCTCGATCTCTCACTCGCCCTGTCTCTCTCGCTCGCTGAGTGTGTGAGTTCGAATGAGGGAAATGAAGGGATAGCCGCAATTTAACTCTCCCATGAGCTGCGAGCTCCTCGTTCGTATAACACCTGCACAACAGGTGTCGTCGTGAACTGTAAAATGTTTTATTATTATTATTATTATTATTATTATTATTATTATTAAGATAATTATTTTTTCTTATTCTTCTTATTATTCTTATTATTACTTCTTTCAACTTCTCCAACAAATTATGTTCGATATTGGAGGACTCCTAACATTTTATCATAGTTTGTTAATTTGTTTGATTACCCTTCTTAAAAGAATAAGCAAGTTAACTACATTCCTATGCCTATTGCTGCCTTATGTTGATATTATCATTTGCTAACCAAGGACACCCAATTTTTGTTTGTCAATTGACATTGTTGCATGACATCATACTCATAAAGCCAATCATTGACTTGCTTCTGCAAGCCGATACTCGTAGAATGTATTATTTACAACATTCTTTGTTTCCTTTTGTTTGTGACCTAAATTACTGATCGGCAACAACCATCAAACTTTCAACTTTAGTCATCGCCCTTTCATCAACACAAAATATTTTTAATGTACTAAATACATTCTTCTCTCTTCGTTCGTGTCATTGATTGGCACTTGCCATCCTTCATTGATATCACCACTTCACACATAACCTGAGAGGCAGAATACAAGTAGGCCTCAACTAAGGATAGAGTCTAATCCCCAGTTGAGTCATCAATAGCCTAAAAATATGACGATAAAAGGGAGATTTATTTGGGGCATTTACGTACAAATCACCCAATTCTTATATATTTACATATCCAACATCTTCTTTTTACGTTTTTTTTACATTGACGCCAACCAAAGCTTTCATATAATCACATTACATAAAAGATACCACCATTTTAACTTAAAAACACACCTTTTTCAAGCATAGGTAAGTGGTAGCATGCAAAATTGACGCTAGGTGTCACATAAGATATACCTAAGAATTGTGCGGTATGTATGTGAATCTTTCATTTTATTTTATTTTTATGATTCTTTTTCATATCACTAATGTAGGCGGTTCTGAAAGCAACATAACATGAGTTGGAGGAAACAATATTGCATTCGGACTACGGACGCACCCGGAGTCCAATGGCGGTGCGCCACGTGTAAAATGGACCCCACCGCTTTTAACACTGACCAATGCCAGTATACTGAGGTGTGGCCCACTTGATACGTGGCGTCTCACAATTGAACTCCAGACGCGAATTGCATCTGAATACTCTTTTGAAACTATTCTTCAGCAATCTTTCCTCACACATAGAATTATCTTTGTTCTTTTTTTTTTACACCTTTACAATATGTATTTAATCAGTAGTTTTTCCTGTGAGATCTGCTTTGTGTATTCTCTACTTTTCGGAATGTAATTTAATTATTCCGTTGCTATATTGCCAAATTTAGCTTTTTAGGGGACGATTAAGATCACTTTTTGAATGTTACATTATATATATATATTACTTATAAGGTATTATTCTTAAGGTGATCAAATACCACAGGTCATATATACATTCACATATCTAATACCTAAATTTCTTATATTTACATGCATAATTTTCTATTTTTGAACAATACACAAAAACTCAAATTGTCATAAATTTGTAATACTAAATTGTCATAAATATAAATATCAAATTTTAGGTGTTATATATCTAAATATTTAAGAAATGTTTGTTAAAAAAAATTCAATTTGAAAACCTCTAATGGGAGCAAAAGTGGAACTCTTTTTTGTTCCATTCTTAATAGATAGAGATTTGACAGAATAAGAGGAAAGCAATTAATTTTATTTTTTAATTAGGCCATCTCCTAAAGTAATTGGTACGTGGTTCAAACTTCGAAGATATAATGGAATCGTAATCAGAGGTGTCTAATCCGGTTTGTAGGCCGGCTTCGGGTTTGACCTGAAATCGATATGCTCCAGGATTACTTGACACAAATTCGACCCTAATATCAAATTGGTCAGAACATGAACTGACTCGCCCTTAACCCGTCGACCCAAATATGACTTGTATAACTTATTTAACACAAGTCATGAGATGTTGACAAATGATTTCTAGTCAATTTTGAGTTAGCGGGTTGATTTTAGATCAATTTCAAGTTGGCTCTCGTCAATTTTGGGTTGATGGGTCAACCGAAACTCATCCCAAAAAATTAAACGGGTTAAGATTCTTCATATGAAGCCTGAAGCTCGCCCCAATTCATATTTATGTGCGGCAAAAGTAAAAGGGCGATTTTTGCGCGGGAAAAGTAAAAAAAATAATTTTGTTATAAAAAAAGCAATAAAGTAGAGAAATGAAAGGAACTCAACATTAAAGAAAAATAATATTCAAGCTACTATTACGTCAAACTCATATGTAGTTAATATTCTCACAACATGAAAAACTAATATATACATAAAAGAAACAAATTGAATTTCTCAGTTGTAAAGATTGCTCTTCGATCCGGACAGGCCTTCTGGAAACCACAGAGCGATCTCCTTCCTCGCACTCTCAATTGAATCGCTTCCATGGATTACATTCCTGAAGTGATAAAGACAAAAAATGGATTCTATCAAAAAAAAAAACAAAACAAAACTTACGAGCATGAGAAGAAAACGAAAGAGAAAGTTAATTAATCACCTTCCAATTTCAATTGCATAATCGGCCCGAACAGTTCCGGGTTCCCATTTAGAAGGGTCAGAAGAACTAATAATCTTCCGGCAATTCACAATAACATTGTCACCCTCCCAAACCATGGCCACCACAGGGCCAGAGGTGATGTCTCCCACAAGCACGGGGAAGTAGCGCTTTCCCGCCAAATCCTCGTAGTGTTTCTCTGCAATGGACCGCTCCGCTTTTAGAATCTTCAACCCTAAAATTCAAATGGAGGATTACTTGTCGCAACGAAATATATAAACACAAAAGAGTTGAGGCAGGGGGATTTGACAAAAAAACCAAATACCTTTCAGGTAGAAACCGCTGCATTCGAAGCGTCCAATTATCTCAGTAATCTGATGAGATGCGAGATATATTGATTTGAGTAGTTCAATTTGAAGGTAAGAGGAAAATTAGAGAAGATAAGGTGGATGATAGATTACCAGGTCGCGTTGGACGCCATCAGGCTTGATCATGATGAATGTCTGCTCCATCTTAATTGTTTCACTAAGATCTATCTATCTACATTTCAATTAAGAGAGTGATGGGATTTCTATTTATAGACATGGATCTGTATTGTTTTTATTTTGGAAAGGGAATTTTGAAAATTTATATTTATTTTGGAAAGAGGGCTGTTTTTATTTTTCGAAAGAGGGCTGTTTTTATTTTTGGAAGCTGTTTTTATTTTTGGAAGGGAATTTTGAAAAATATATTAAATTGAATTTGAGTCGCTAGCATTTGTTCTCCATCGAATATAGATTTGATAAATTCAGATTTATTTTGCATCTTAAACAAAGTTAACAGAAGAACATTGTAAAAAAGTCACCTGCTTAGGGTTAATGGGAAATCGCTCAATTACGTGCTATTATTAATATTTAAAATTAAGCGGATTTGGATGAGTAATAAGATTAAATAATTATGGACTTAATAATAACTTTTTCTTTAAATATTAAGCAAAATTTAATTTTTGTCATCTGACTCCATGATAATAATAATAATGCACATATTTAGTAAAATAATCTGCATGATTTTTGTTTTTCAAAATTTGAATATTCTGTTATGAACTACTTGTAAACAGTAGCTGACAGCGATTAACCGTTATATTGATGTGTTATTGTATTATTATAAACTGAGAATATTTTCATAACAGAATGTCATCTGAATAACACACAATAATACCTGAATAACACATAATAACACTTGAATAATGTGGAATTACACAGGGGGAATATTCCCTGCGTTAGGGGGTAAATTTTTTTTTGCCACACGCCACGTGGTGCGATTTTATTGGACTCCTCACGTAGCTATACGTGCGGAGTACTGATGTAATATTTTCTCCTGTTCCATGCGACCGACCTCCGCCTTTGATCCTCGGGATCCGGAACTCCTGCTCTCAACGGAACAGCTTTCTCACCGCGAACTCCCCTTAGCGAAGCCTTGCCGCGAACTCCACCTGTGGCCCTACGCGAAGCCTTGCACCGAACTCCGCCCGAACTGCGGCGCAGAACTGCTTCGCGTCACGCGATCCTGATCACCTCCGCCTGGTCCGCGTCCACAGAAATTCAAAGGAGGAATTCCTTTATCTCCTCATATTTCTGCTTCTAGATATGCTGAATCTCTGCAGCAATCTAAGATATAGCCTGCTGTATGCCTCTTCCTCCCTACTGCGATTCTTGGATGCCGAATTCCTCTAGCCAAGAAATACCAAATTCCCACATACGGGACCAATTGTTATGGGAAAACTACTCGACAAGAATAAATCTCAAAGAGGAAATGAAAACAAGAATACAAGGATTACGTGGTTCGTTCCATAGGATCTTCATCCACAGGAGGGGATAAAAATCCAATCACTAAGACAATCTGAAAGAATACTTAGCTTTACATTGAGAGAGATAAGCTTTCATCTTGCCTTGGCCTCTCTTTCTCACAAGACATCCAAGATCCTCACCCTCTCAATTCTTTAGAAGCTATCCTCTTCTAACACAAAGAAGACTGATTTTCTTTCATTGGTTCCTCTCCCCCCTAACTTCTCTACAACCCTCCCCCATCTATTTATATTAAATGAGGCCTTCCAAGTAGACTCGATTGAAAAACCATAGAAGCATCTAACCTTCTTTAATTACAATATGCCATGCCTTAGTCACATAATTGGGAATCACCACAACAAGAGCCATTCAAAATACTTTTAACAGACGATACTATTGGTGCGGTAACAGTAAATCCACTGGCGGTGGCTGTGACGACTCTTCTTGGCGCAGGAGCGATAGATCTAATAAGCATTGAAACGACGGGCCTGACAAGCCTTGCGGTAGTTGCGATTTTCACCTTCTTGGCAGAAGAAAAGTCCTAGAAGCAGTTCAAATCGAATTCAGTTGACGGCTCTTGAATAAGAAGTCTTAAATGAATATTAGTATAAATTACGTTTGAATAATCCGTCATAATTTTGAGTTTGATATTAATTATTTCCTTCGGAAAATTTTTTTGCAAAATATTTGCTTTATAATATGATGAGTTTGTTTAATAAAATAAGCTTGCAATTATCCTTTAATATTTACATGAACATATAAGTAGAGAAAATTAATCTATTTAATCGAACTCATTAAACTTTAATTAGAATAAACTTCATAATTCTAACTTTTTAATAATAATATATTCTATTATTAATTTTTCAAAAATAAATTACGTACTTCTCCCCAAAAAATTCAAAAATTATTTTTTATTAAAATTGGCCTAAATTTTTTTTTGAGAT
This sequence comes from Papilionanthe hookeriana x Papilionanthe teres, assembly GCA_022702705.1. Lineage (NCBI taxonomy): Eukaryota > Viridiplantae > Streptophyta > Magnoliopsida > Asparagales > Orchidaceae > Papilionanthe > Papilionanthe hookeriana x Papilionanthe teres. Next base: position 68,316,604 of record CM040435.1, on the reverse strand, counting down.
ACTTAAATTGTTATGATATTGTTTTTCATATGTGTTTGATTATTAATTCAATACAGATATTATTTTAGATTATTTTTTTAATGAATTTTAAGAATTTAATATTCGTCATAAATAATGTAGTCGGTGCATTATTATATTATATTATATTTTTTATAGTCAATATATATATATATATATATATATATATATATATATATATATATATATATATATATATATATACACGGCTGTCAAATTAGCTAGTCGTTCGTGAAAACAGTTCGTGTTTGGCTCGTTAAAAAAAAATATTAACAAACAAGAGACTACATTATTTAATCATTAATCAATATTTGTTGGATTGTCGAACATAAGATCGAGTAATTAATTTAAAATTGGAGTTTAAATTTAATGTATTTTTTATTTTTTAGCATAATGTAAAGCATATGAATGTATATTGAATGTAATTTTTAAAGTCATATGTTCAATGTAATTATATTTCAAGTTTTGATTTTTATTTGAGATTTTCTTTTATTTTTTGTTCACTTGTTTAGTTTGTAAATTGTAAAATTTAAAAAAAAAATACTAATAATCTTATTGTGTAAAAATTTGTATGGAGTTTGCTCTTGAAATTTTTTTTAGTCAATGAATCTTTTATGGTTTAAAATTAAATTTTTAATTAAAAAAAAATAATAATATTATTTTATTTTATCGAAAATAAAATAATTATTATAATAATTTTATATTCTAACGAGTCAATTTAAAGTCGAATACGAACAAAAAATTGTTATTCGAGTCGAGCATGAACGCATTATTCACGAGCTATTTTAAACACGAGTCAAATTCGAAAGAGCCGAACATCGGCTCCTTTACAACCCTAATTATATATATATATATATATATATATATATATATATATATATATATATATATATATATATATATATGTGTGGATATTATTTATGAAAAAGGTATAGTTTTCATAATTCGGTTATAAAATTGGGATATAAATTTTGGGAATATTAAAATCTCATTTGAATAAAAGAAAATTGAAATTGAATGAAATATGTAATTTAGGAATGAGAAAACGGGAAAGAAATTGTTTTCATGTTCCTTCAAAAGTAAATATGTTGAATTCTGAGTTGCCTTTTGGAAATACACTCCTCGAGAGTTAGAGCCGAGGGAATGAGGACGTTAGGAAATTCTCTAATATTTATAGAAGTTCTTGTACAATTACAGAAGGAAAAGTGATTATGAAAATAACCCCCAATTACTGAAAGGAGGGAGCAATTACGGAAACCAACCTTAATACATTCAATGTGCTGATAAATATGCAGCCTTACTTATTCAAGAGAACTTGTATTTCACATTTTAAAAGTTAGTGGTGATATTATTATGTGATATGAAAGAATTGGGGGTATAAATATAAAAAATAATGTTTAAGTGTCTAAAGATGTAAACATATAGAAATTGAGTGATATATATACGTGCGACTTCTTCTTAAATCGTAGGGTTTTATTTATTTATCCCGTCGTTCTCTTTTTTATTATCAGTGCAGGTGAGATCTGATTTCTATTTACTGCTTCTCTGAATATAATTCAATTTTTCTGCTGCTTTATTGCCAAATCTAGTTTTTTGAAGCCGGTTATGTTATGTTTATTTATTTTTATTTTTTACTTATTTGATACGTTATAATAAATTTAATTATTTTTTTAAATATTTAAAATAATTTGTAGATATTTTGAATATTTTTTAAAATAATTATTTTTTTTGAAAACAAAATATAAAAGTATGTAAAAAAATATATTAAATTAACATATTTTTAAGATAAAAATAAATAATGACATAAAAAAAAAGCTAATTAAATAAAAAACACACGAAACATTGTTATTTACAAATCAAACACCATCCGGACCAAGAATTAAGTGCGGACTCTAATTAATTTTACCCCATGAATTTAGTTTAAAATATTATTTTCTCTTCTAAATGGTGTGTAAATCCCAAAAGTTTTGTGCAGCAAAAGTAAAGTTCATTTTTGCACGACAAAAGTAAAAAAAATAACTTTTGTGCATTAAAAGCAATTTTTTTTTTTAAAACAGGCGATAAAGAAAATAATCAATCAGTACTCCTCCTGAATTTCTATGTCGTTGCTCCTGTAGAACTCTCCCATAGCCTGCACTAGAAGAAGAAGAAGGGCTCTCACAACAAACAAAACCTACTCAACAACACACTAGCATCAATCTCGCTAAGTCCCTCATGTATTGTGATTTATAGACTCTTTATATTAGCTTATACAACTTCCCAACGTGCCTACATGAATCCCCACACGGTCCACATGGTAGAATTCCTTAACTGCACCAACTACTCTAGGTAGTTTCTAGCTCTTAGGTGCTCGGGCTCTCGCCTTGTTGAGAAATAAATGGGTGCCTAAGCGCTCAGGTTCCGGCGTCTAGGCGCCCAATGGGTGGTGTCTAAGTGCCAACTGCTCGCAGAGACTGGTGTCTAGGCGTCCCAGGGTTCGATACATTGGCACTAGTGCTACCTTAACCCTTTAAGCTCCAAGTCTTCTCCAGGTTCCTCCACTTCAATTTCATGTTGTACCTACATAATAAACAAAAAATACATTTCTTAAAGTACAATCTCATCCATAATAATGTATAAATTCAATCAACATTAATAGCTAGCTTTTCCATTCATCACGATCCTACGAGGATGGTCTTAACAACTAATTATATAGAAAAAGCTTTAGTTTACTAATCTAGTAAACTTAGCTTGGCGTTAATGCAAAGAAGGTTTAAGTTCTAAGGTTCTGTAAAAAATATATGATAATACATAAACATAAACACTTTAAAGGTACCTCGAAGTCCTATGACATGTTATTTTAATTTCAAAGAAGTTTTATTGTTGAAGATGATCTTGCTGTCCACTATGCATGCTCCAAGCTCCTCGTCGCAGAGAGGTTTAGTTTAAAAAAGTGTCAATCGAAGAAGAAAAGAGAAGTATCGTGGCTTTAGAAATATTTGAATTGAGGTGTCTTAATGTCTTATTTAGGAGAATATTACATTTGATTAAAGCGACACCAGCTTAGGATCTCACGATTCCCTCTTCCAAAGACCACTTATTTTATTCGGATTCACTTAGCCCGTATGAATTTACTAAACTCAATTTTATCAATCTATACTTTTATTTAGACCGTGAGAAATCCTGTCAGCAGCCGTAGGTTGCATCCTCCGATGTATTCTCGATCATCCGATAGAGGTGTTTTAATTTAGTTGCAATTGTGGTTTTGTTTTGTTTGTGATTAAATTTTGAGTTGTCTTATATTTTGACTATTGTGGCGGTCAATTTTATCTTGTTTTGTTTTAATTTAGTTTTGATTTTGGTTTTGTGGCTATTCTAGAAGTTTTAGTTTTCATGCGTGGTAACATTGTTGTTTAACATGTAGGTGTTGACCTCATTTTCGATGAGGTCTTCTCTTCTTCTTTTCAAGATTTCAGATCTAGTCTCAGCTTTTCCTTTCGACTATCCTAGAGGATTAGAATTGGGACCCACCACCTAGAAATTCAAACCACTTCTTAACTCCCCGCAAACTCCACAAACTTGATTGTAGACCCCTAATCACCTAGAGGGTCGAAATCAAATGTAGAAGTTTAAAGGATGAGTTCCTATAGTCTCTTTGGCCTTAGGACCGCCCAGGTGGCTCTGGTCTCGGTGAGGGCCGACTTACACACACACTACACTTATACACTACACTTTCAAACACCTCCTAAAACCACACCCATACCCAACTTGACCTCCCGACTCATGAAGGTGATTCACATGGATGGTCCTTAACCCCTATGCCCTCGCTAAGAGGTTAGGAACAACATAAATGAATGCCTCAAATGAGCCCCTTCATGGCTCATCTAGGCTTGATATGGCTTCATGGCTCAACCAAAATGATTTCATTCCACTTACATTTACCCAATCTTCAATTTTCAAAATTTTCAATTTTTGACCCCCGGGCCTAGTCTACCAAAAAAAACCCTTGAAATTACCCAAATTTTTCAAAAAAATCTTCAAATACCCAAAATTCCTCAAAACCAATCCCAAACATTCCCACATCACTCAAATTGATAATCCATAGCCAAATATACCAAAAATTCCAAAAATACCTCTCAATACCCTCCAAATACCCAAAATGCCCCTCTTAGCCAAAAAATCCAAAAATTCAGAAAATTCCCAGAAAATTCCAGAAAATCCCAAATATTCCCAATTTCATTTTGTCCAACTACACCATGGGCCAATTTTGTCAATTTACCCCACTTTTGTCAAAATCCCCAATTTGACCCATTTTAACCCAAAGTGAACCCAATGTCAAACCAAACCTACCCAATTGACCCAAATTCTGGTCCAATTCAATTCTAAACTCCAATTCAACATCCCCAACACCAACCTAGACTAAATCCAAGTCTAATTTGATTGAAATTTGAATCCAATTTCACTTTTTACCTTAAAGCCCAATTTGGACCCATGACCCAAACTTAGCCCAAACTAACCCAATTCAACTCCAATTAACCCCAAATCTTTTCTAAACCTTCCCTAACATCCCCACAAACAAAACACTAACATGATTTGCCCAAAATTTAGACCCAAATCCCACTCAAATTCAACCCAAAGCTAAAAGGCCCTATTTTGACCTAAACCCAAACCTAACCTAAATAAGCCCAAACCCCAAAATAAAAACCCAACCAAAGTCAAAACCTCTTTGAAAAACTCCCATAAACATTTCCCAACATTAATTTTACAACAATTTCAACCCTAGCCCAACATTGGCTCAAGTTAGCCCAATTTGACCTACATTGGCCCATTTACCAAAGAGGTCCAAACCCAACCCCATTCAAACCCAAATCACTCCAAACTCATTTCAAATCACTCATGACATATCCCTAAACCAAACCCAAAAATTATTTGGCCCAAGCCTTTACCAAACTTTCATCCTAGAATCCTTTTTTTAAAATCCAAAAAGCCCACTTCCCTAAACCATTTTAAAAGCCCATCTTCACTAAATTTCAAAGGCCCAAACTTCATGCTAAAGCCCATATGACATTCTTTTCATCACCCCATTAATTGATATCATCCCTTAAGTTCTAAATCAATCATCAAATAATCCTAAATTAGGCCTCATGCCAAAATCACCCATAAGTCCGAAAAATTCAAAACCTTCTTTCATGTAAATGACCAAGCTTTGTCCCAAGCCACATGGAGCCATGAGCAAGCCATTTACAAGCCATATGAAGCCATGGAAGGTTGACATGTGACCAAGACATTAATGGCAAAAGGAGGGCCCCCTTTCCTAATCCTTCATTAAGCCTTTTTAACCATAAGCATGTCACACACTAAACCATGCTTAGCCACCTCACCATGGATGGAGACTTCACCACCTACCATAGAACTGACCTAACCGATTCCCCTGGCCCAAAATCAGACCATGGGAAGGTGAAACAAGCCCAAATACATGGGTTGACCAAATTGAACCCAAAATGAGCCTCTCCTCATTCCATTTCAATCCAGCCCCTTTACACATGTCAAACTCCAATTGACTGCACCATTGCCAACCCCTGACCCCACCTGGTCAAGATGGTGACCAAGTGCTCGGCCGGCCAGCCACCAGGCCGCCGGAAAACACCATGGCCGAGACCTCGGGAGGAGCCAAAAATTCAATTCTCCTCGCCGAGCCGCCCCATGCCCAATGGCCACCATGGCTGTTCTTCCCTTGACCTAAGCAGCTGATCCCAAGCCTTAAACCCTCTGGGAGGCCCTCCACCCTCTCCTATTTAAACACCACCTCCTCTCGGCCATGAGAAGTGCTGAAACAAACCTTAAGGAAACTCTGCTAAAATTGTTCCGCACTACTCCCCACACATGAGAGCTTGATCCCCACCGAAATCCCCCGCCATTTTCTCTCTCGCGAGCTCAATTTCGCAGTCAAATCCAAGCCCAAAACCGGGACACTTCTCCACAAGCGAGCCAATCCCCAAATTGATTGGTCCTACACCCGCACAAGACTAAGAGAAGGAGTTCCCCGAAGAAAGCCCCTCTCCATGCCACCCATATGTTCCGTACTCCAAAGGTTGAAATCGGCTCGGTCAAAATCATACCCGACAATTCACTGTGCCGTGAGACTTCATCCGGAGCTTGCTTCGGACCCAATCAAAGGTAACACAACCCTCGATCGAAGCCACACTTCTCCGAGCAAAGGTATGGTCTCACTCTTCTTCCCGAGCTTCCGAACATTCTCCATTTTTATCGAGTCAATTTCATGCCACATAAACCGTATGGATGTGTTCGTCTTCTCGAGACGAATCCATGTAGTATAAGAACGTTTAATTCGATCAAGTATCGAGTGAGATCTTAAGCCTCGAAGAGGGACGGCTCTCGGCTAGGAGGCTTGGGGACGATGAACGGATGCCGTTCGCTTAATTCACGCGCGGACGGACGGCTCGGGACGGCGTCGGACGAGGAGATGATACGTGAACCGTGGGCCGCGTGGCGCTGAGTCGGAAGGCGACACCGAATCAGGAGATGACGCGTGTGCGTTCGGAGTTGCCGAGGTTGAGCTGGCGCCGCGTCACTTAAGTAGAAAAATAGGATTTTTCTTATTTATTTAATTCCCAGAACTTGGAAAATTCATAACTTTGTGTAGGAAAATCCTAAAAATAAAATAAAAATACCCTCGCTCGCTGAACAAAGGAGAATAATGTGGAAAAGAAATCATGTAATTTCATCAAGTATTTTATTTTTAATTATTTATTTACTCTCTTCACTATTTCAATTCTCCATGCATGTATACAATTCACCATGGCATGAGACCATAGAAGCTTAAGCTTCTGAATTTCGGAACATTTCCTGAATTTTCCAAAGTCAGAGGCCATCCCTATGAAGAGTTATTGATTTTTCAATTCTAGGTCACTATTCTGAGTATTTTAATTACAATAATTAGCATGTTGTGAAATAAATTCTAGAAAAATTTGGTGATATTTTTTATGATCAGAGGACCCTAGGAAAAATAGTTTTTGAAGTTAACTCACTTGTAATAACCCTAATTGGCTTAAATACCCAAAATGGAGCTTTAATTAATTAGAGCTAATCATACATCAAATTGACTTGAAATCAATTCTTCACTGACCTTTAGGATCAGAGGAACCCACCATAAAAGTTTGAAGTCAATCGGACTCTAGTTAGCTCCTATCAAATGAGTTGATTAAGCCATTTAGCCAAAATCAAACTTAAAAAATTCATAACTTTCAAAATACTTTTCAAAAATTTACCAAATTGGTTTTGGAGCCTCTTTGATATCAGGGGAATTTAAGAAAATTAAAATTGCAATTTTCTAAAAAAGTTGATTTTTTGCATTATTTTAATATTTTTAATAATTAAAAAATAATAAAAATCACAAAAATAATAAAATTCACCAAAATATCACATTTTGAATTTTAATCACTTAGGAACAAACCCCATATTTTTATTGAGTCTCTATGATGAGATATTAAATTTTATAGCCCTAAGGTAATTTTAAAATTAAAAAAATGTATTTTCTAGCATTTCCACTAAAATAATTATAATAAATCAAATAAAAATCAAAAATTTGTAAAAATTGGTTCTCTGGTTTCCTTGATATCAGAGAGATTTTTGAAAAATATAAAATTCATTTTTCAACCTTTATTTTATTTTTAAATTAATTAATACTCCAAAATTCAAAATAATTATAATAAAGAAAATATAATTCAAAAAATCACCAAAATTGGTCCAAGTGGTCCTCTGGACATTAGGAATGTTCCATAATTTTCTTAAGGACAGAAACTTTCCCTTGGTCATGTTATTGAATTTTCCTTAAAAATCCCTATTTTCCACCAAAAATAATTACATAAATAAATTAAATACAGAAAAATCACATTTTCTCCTCTAATGTCTTGATTGATATATGAGTGAAGTCACATAAAAATTTCAAATTCATTTAAGCTAAATTTAGTGAGTTATGGAATTAGTAAGTTTAAAGGGCAAAATGGTAATTAAAATTTTAACCTATAATTAAAAAATTTTAGGTTTAATTAAAAGGGTGGTTAAAATATTTGATACTAAGTTGATTTTGGATGTTTGAAACTTAGGCAATTAATGGGTAGAAACCTACCAAATAATTTGAAAATAATTAAAATAAACCTTAATTAAATAATTAATTAAATTTGGAAGAATAATGAAAATTGGAATTATTAAAATAGGGATATTATTAGGAAGAGATTTGTTCTTTAATTTAAGAATCCCTAAATTAATCATCCCAATAAAATTTAATTCCTGATTAAAATGATAGTCCAAATTTATGATTTAAAATGCTAAAAGACTTAATCATTAAATTAAAATTAAATTATTTAAATTAAATCCTTTTAAAATTTCAATTAAAATTAATACTTTAACAATTAAAATTAAATCATCTTTAAAACATAAAAAAATAAAAAAAATATTAAATTAAAATTAAAAATAAAATTAAATTAAAACTTAAATTAAATTAAAATCTAAAATAAAATTAAATTAAAATTTAATTAAATTAAAGTTTAAATTAAATTAAATTAAATTAAAATTAAAATTAAATTAAATTAAATTAAATTAAATCACATTAAATTAAATTAAATTAAATTAAATTAAAACAATTAATTTAAATTAAATAAAATTAAATTAAAATTAAAACTAAACCAAATTAAATTAAACTAAAATTAAATTAAATTAAATCAATTAAAAATAACATTACCTAAGACATAAAGAATTCAAAAATAAATCTAAAACAACTTCAACACTATTCCAAACTTAAACCCATTAATTGAAATTAAATTAAATCATAAATCACTTGAACATCAATCACCCTCAAAAGCTCTTGTTATCATAACTCCTAAACAGAGTGTTAAGTGAAGTGTTACTTCACTCATAGGATATTCAAATGTCCTAGTTCACCGAGCAAGATAACAAAACTCGAACTCCTGGATGATTAATTCATTTGTATAATTAAATTTCGTTGGACTTAAAACAATCCTATAGGTATTGAAAAGATGTTTAAGACTCGTCTTAAGCACTTCCTCAATATGATAGGATATTTATAAGAACAATCGAACTTAATTGTTCTTCGATGAAGAAGATCGTCCTTAAACCAAAACACAAGAACCTAGACGTCATAGGAGATGACTAGCTATGGATTAGGAACTTGGTAGAAAACCATAACCCTTCCCTTAGCCTTTACTCTAGGAACTTGCTTTAAATGATTTCTAAATTGTGTTTAAGTGCAACTTGGGATGACTGGAAGATCCTCCAGTACACTTTTATTTTATTGCAATTTACTTATCGCAATTTACTTAATCGCATCGCACTTACTTTTCGTACATGATAAACAACTCGTTGTATGAAAACCCACACCTTTAGGATAGTCCCTAAAACTAAAACCAAAACTAAATTAAAAGTCATTACAAGATAAAATTCACTTCCACAACATTTCAAAATATAAAACAACTTAAAATTTAATCACAAACAGAACAACAAAACTACAACTACAACTAAATTAAAACGTCTTGTTGGATGATCGGAATACTTCTGGATGATGTAACCTACGTGTTGCTAACGGGATTTCCCAAGGTCTAAATGAAAGTGTGGAACTCATTTAATCGAGTTTAGCAAATTCATCCGGACTAAGTGAATCCGATAAAAATAACGATGCCGTAAGGATGGAACCGCGGGATCTTAACCGTGTTGTTATAATCAACTTTAAGATTTGTTTTAATTAAAACATAAAAAACACTTGAAAATTAAGACCTTCTCTAAACCAAAACACTTCTCTCATCTCCCGATTTATGACTTCTAAAACTAAACCTCGCAACAACAAGGAGCTCTGAGCATGATCGGCAAAGACGGCCATCGTCATCAAGCAAAACCCGAGTCTCGCTTCAAAGAAAACTTTCTTAGAATTAAATAACCAAGCCATAGGATTTCGAGGTAGTTTGCCTAAGTGCAACATAAATCCTCAACTCTTCGTTAGACATTTCGTATCGTAAATTAAGCCCTAACCGAGTCTTAGGATTCCGAGGTAGTCGTCCGATACGACATAAACCCTCACATCTTCAAGGATATAAGTCCTAATTAATTAAAATTGGCAAGATCAAAATATTAAATAAACTTTAGGACTTTCCTAAATTCAAGCCAAACAATAGGATAGTCAGAAAATTACCGAAGTTCGCTTCGAATCTGTAAGTTCTCCTACCTTTCTTCCTTTGAATTCCCAAAATAAAGTGTTCCAAATTTGATCCATTCCCTATCGAAATTCCAAAATCCAATCCCTCGAAAACTTAAACTTCGAAATTCTTGAGAGCGTAACTACCGATTATTATCGAGAGTTTTCTTAGGTGACTCCCGTCACTTAAGATGTAATTAACTATAGGGCTTGTCCTTATAGTGGAATTTTAAAGAACCCAGTAATATAAACCCCGTTTAATGTTTTCATATTAAGCGGGGAACTCGCTCGGCTTATAAAATTGGTTCGTAGACCAAACGGATGTCACAAACCTTCTAGTTTATTTAATCGAGCCCCACCATCAAACAAGCGTGCCTATTCTTCTGGATGGACACACGTTTCATGGTGCGGTGCTCGTTTATATAAACTATTCGAGATGTGAGATCAGCTTGATTTCATATCTTAAAATTTTTAAAATTATTTTCAAAACACTACTTTCCAAATCACATATATATGTAAATTAAATTTAAAATTCGCCGAAAAATTCCTATAAGCGACCTCTTTCAAAATACAACACTCAACCTAAAAATATGCCGACAACTTCTGGCGACTCCGCCGTGAATAATTCCTCTCTCCATTTTTTATCGTATAGCTTCGTTTTCAAAAATCAGTAAGTGTATCCATGTCCCTAGTGGATCAAACTACCCTTCTTTCCGTTGGAATACTATGTTCATTTCTACCTCGAACGAGTATAGCCAACATTCTTTCGGATTTAGGAGCCACCGTTTAGACACCCCTAAACGGAGAGGTTCTCGAGATCCTTTTCGCCTCTTTCTCGAGGTGGGGCGGACCCCCATCAGTGTTAGTTTAGGAGCGGTCCTTCGAGTCGAGAAGTCTTGCATAAGACTTTCTTTTCCTTTCCAACTCTGAGTCGGATTCCTTACCTTCTCTACACCTTTGAACATTCTGTTCCCAATAAACAAATCCTCTGATGAATGACTCTTTTAACAAATAACTCCTTTTTATAAATACATGAACAAAAATGTGTTCGGACACTTTTCGATTCCTTTCTTTTCGTCCTGATGAGAAGAAGCATAACTTGGGACTGACAATCAAAATCTACCTTGCAGAAATGGAAGCCCCAAAGCCGATTTTCTCCTTCACCAATGGACCGGACTTCGCCGTTTACAAGGATGAGCGCTCGACAATGGGATCATCCGATTTAGACAAGGATTCGAGAACACAAATGTCAAAAGAGATGAGAGAAGCTCGATCAAGGCCTTACTTCGATCTAGAAATTCGCTTAGCTCAAATGACCTGGAGATTCCTTAGATGAGGTTTCGCTCGTTAAAAGAACAGCGAGGTGTTACCTTCATGGACAATGACCTACTACTTGGGACAGCAGACCACAACCGACCGTTGTACATTTCAGTTACAATTGGGAAGTTTACGCTTTCTAGAGTGTTGGTGGATCCAGAAGCATCAATCAATATAATGAATCTTCGAACGCTAGCATACTTGGAAATTGATGCTCGCGAGCTCGAAGCGGACAAAATGTTATTAAGAGGATTCAACCGTAAAGGAGAAAGAGCCCTCGGATCAATAACACCGTTAATGAAGACCGGTGACTTAGCAAAGACAACCGCGAAATTTCACATAATTGATTCAGAAACGTCATTCAACGCTCTACTGGGCCGACCATGGATACATGAAAACCAGATGGTACCATCATCTCTACATCAGTGCATCAAATACTACGATGGATGGGAACAATGCATCAAAGATGACTTACAACCATTCTCCGTACATGAAATTGGAATCCATGAAGATGCAGCTTATTACACACCACCGAAGAAAACAATCTTCTCCAGAGATACCATAACGAATGAAGCAAAGGAGGTTCGGGACGACGAAGAACTTGAAATTCTAGTCCAACAGTCACTCACCGCTCCCTTACAGCGAGACGGTGAAGGTTTCTCCACAACTCGCATCCGAGGTCGAGGCCGGGGACGAGGTCATGGCAGAGACATTAGGACAGTTGGACGGAGGAAACCAGCCATCAATGTTGATTCGGGAAGACAGCTTCGAAGAAGAAAAAGAAATCAAGCAAGAAGCAGCGACAATAAGTCAGAAGAAGTCGCAATTCAGGATCTCTCTTGAAGATGAAAAGAACGATGAATATGAATCGATGTACGAGAAGATTAACCACTATGTACATACTATGACCCTGACCCCGATACATTCTAATAAGATCGAGGGTATGGTGGTCAAAGAGGTACGTAGCGGCGGTGCAAAGCCCATCAAATTCTACCGTGGTGCTCCTTCCTCCAAAACTGAAAATAATGTACAATTTGAAGATGCTACTTCATCGAATTAATGTAATTGCCTTTTGAGTGGTACTCTCCCCGTGTTCAAAATTTAATTCAGCGTGGTTTCTTACCTCGACAATGGACAAAAGGTCAATCACAACATTTTGAAAATTTATGGAATAACTCCGGTCGTCCACCCAATTCAAAGCATGGTCTCGGATTCGGCACAAGTAGGATCGCCGACGATACCGAATTTTGCTTGGTTGTCACTTGCGAGTCTAATGAAAACCGCATGGAAGCTACGAAGAACTCAAGATTTACAAATTGGAAACGCTCCACCGTAGTTCGAAGAAGAGATCAAGTCTACAATAGATGAGTTAACTGAAGTTAACTTAGGTACTAACGAAGAACCTAGACTCTACCTTTGTTAGCTCCTTACTCAATAAAGAAGACTCCGAAGAAATAATCAAGTTATTAATGGAATTTAAAGATTGTTTTGCTTGGAGCTACGATGAGATGCCGTGATTAGCTCCGTAGGTCGCAATCCATAAGCTAGGAGTGGATCCTACTTCTACTCCAGCCGTATAAGGTTCCGTAAGAATGCGTCTAGAAATCAAACAACAAGTCATAGCTGAAGTTAAAAAGCTAATAGACGCTAAATTTGTCCGTGAAGAACAATACCCGACTTGGTTAGCCAATGTGGTACCAAGTCAGAAGAAGAATGGTCGATCGAATTTGTGTGGATTTCAGAGATTTAAACAAGGCATGTCCAAAAGATGAATTCCCTCTATCGATCCCAGAATTAATGATCGACATTGCTTCAACACATGAAATATTCTCATTCATGGATGGATCTAAAGGATACAACCAGATAAAAATGGCTCCAGAAGATGAAAAACTTACAACATTCAGAACACCGATCGGGGTATATTGCTACACAGTGATGCCATTCGGACTAAAGAACGCAGGAGCAACCTACCAGAGAGCGATGACAAGAATTTTTGATGATCTCATCCACAATCAAGTCGAATGCTACGTGGATGATGTGGTCATCAAAAGCAAAGTAAAGGAAAACCACCTCGTATGATTTCGAGAGTTGTTTTCGAACGATTAAGATAATTTAACCTTAAGATGAACCCCTTAAAATGCGCCTTCGGCGTCACCTCCGGAAATTCTTAGGATTCGTTGTCCGACATCGTGGAATTGAAATCGACCCGGAAAAGATTAAAGCTATCTTAGAAATGCCGCCTCCCGTAACCTTAAAACAACTACGATCTTTTCAAGGGAAGTCGGCATATCTTCGACGCTTTATCTCGAACTTGTCAGTAGGTGTCACCTTTCTCGGCATTAGTTAAAAAGGACGCCAAATTTATTCGGGAAGAGAAATGCCGGAGGGCCTTCGAGGACATTAAACAATTTTTAATGACACCTCCCGGTCTTAGCAGCCCCCGACCTCGGTAGACCGTTGATACTTTATACCGCGGCTTTAGACGACTCTCTCGAGCCCCGTTAGCCCAGTCAATGATGAGGGTAAAGAAAATGCTCTTTACTACCTAAGCCGTCGTTTACTTCCGACCGAAATAAAGTATCTTCCAATTGAAAAACACTGTTTGGCCCTGATCTTCGCCGCTCAAAAGCTCAGGCACTACATGCTTTCTCATAAGGTCAACCTGATCTCGAAATTTAATCCATTGCAATACTTCGATGACCCGTCCAACGCTTTCCGGCGGACTTGCCGGTGGTCAATGATATTATTGCAATTCGATATAACTTTCGTGCCTCTTCGTGCCGTAAAGGACAAGTCCTAGCAGACTTCCTCGCAAAGACACCCTTCGCCGGCGAATCTCCTCTCAATGACGACTTGCCGGATGAACAAATAATGAGCTTAGAAGACCCTGATGATCGACGTTGGGAATTATATTTCGACGGAGCATCTTCAGCACACAAAGACGAAGAATCGCAAGTGATAGTGCCCGGTAAGGCAGGAATCGGACTAATCTTTATAACACCGGAGCGGGGGATGTTAAGATACTCCTACCACTTAACAGAGCCGTGTTCAAACAACGAAGCAGAATACAAAGCTCTCATAACAGGACTAGAATTAACTATTCAAATGGGGATAACAAACATCAACATCTACGGGGATTCGCAGTTAATCATTCAACAGATCGCCGGACAGTACAGAATTTTAAAGCCAAGACTCGAGCAATACTTCCAAGATGCCATACAAGCTTGTTGGAACAGCATTCCGAATGTGACAATCTACAAGATTCCCGTAAAAGAAAACGCTTTAGCAGATGCGTTAGCTCGCCTCGCAAAAGAATTTGCTCGCTTACAAGATGAATCAGTGGAAGTGTCGGTTCACGGACGTCGAGTCCTATCACGACATGACATACACACATACACAAATCGAAAAAGAAGAAGAATCAGCTGCAACAAAGGACGTAAAACACGAAGATTGGCGACAACCATTAATGACTACCCGCAAACAGGAAAACTACCGGACGATAGGTCGTTAGCCCATCGGATCAAGAAAAGAACTCTGTCCTACGCATTAATAAACAACACGTTATACAGAAGGTCTTTCGATCAAATGTGGCTAAGGTGCCTAAGCGGGTCCGAGGTCCGTGAAATTGTTAAAGAGGTGCATTCAAGACTCTATGGCGCTCAACAGTCGGGTCCGAAGATGAAAATGAAAATTAAAAGACTAGGGTATTACTGGCCCTCGATGATGACTGACTGCATGAAAATCGCCAAGAGCTGTCACCAATGCCAAGTGCACGGAGTGGTTCTACACCAACCTCCAAATGTGCTACATCCGACAATTGCGTCATGGCCATTTGAATGTTGGGGCACGGATATAGTGGGTCCAATAGAACCACCATCTTCAAAAGGACATCGCTTCATTCTCGTGGCTACAGATTACTTTTCCAAGTGGCGAGAGGCAGCTCCACTTGAGAAGTGAAAGCACACCACGTGCTACAATTTTTCAAGAACCAAGTTGCTACCGTTTCGGAGTGCCGCGCAGGATCATCTCGGATAACGGGTCCGCATTCGAAGCACGCAAATCAATAATTTTGTCGGGAGACACAGAATCGACTGGCGGTATTCAACAATTTACTACCCAAGAGCAAACGGCCTGGCTGAGGCTTTTAATAAAACCCTCGTTCAAATTTTAAATAAAACTTTGGACGATAATAAGAGAAATTGGCACGAGAAGTTATTAGAAGCCTTATGGGCCTACCGGACAACCTTCAAAACTCCTACTCAAGCTACACCTTACGCTCTGGTGTATGGGTCCGAGGCAGATGTTACTCCTTAGAGGTCCGGCCTTCCTTCACTCAGAATTGCGGTTGCAAACAAAATCACGATAGAAGAGAATGCCAAATTACGACTAGAAGAATTGGAAAGCCTGGAAGGAAAAAGACTTGCAGCGCAGCAGAATTTAGAACTATACCAAGCCAAGATGGTTCAAGCCCATAACAGACTGGTCTGCCCAAGAACCTTCAAAGTTGGTGACTTAGTTCTCGTTCTTAAGAGACCTATCCTCGCACACCGCAAGATAGGAGGAAAATTTGAACCCACTCGGGAAGGGCCGTTCGTGGTCGAGGCGGTCTACTCGTGAGGCTCCTACCGCCTAGTGAATCGCCAAGGAGAACGACATATGCTTCCGATCAATCGGACGATACTTGAAAAAGTATTACGCTACCTGATGTTTCGAAGGAATGAATTTTTCATCCCTAGAAGCAGGGGTGAAGTAATTACTTATGACTGGGTCCGAACCCAAAAAAAAAAAAATAAAAAAAAAATGTGCTAAAATAAGTAAAATCATGATAATAAAGTTTTCCTTGTTTTCTCTTCCATATCAAAATCTTTTTCCTGATCTTTTCCCCACTTCATTCCTGTTGAATTTAAAAATACAAAAGTAATAATAAAAAAATAAAAAAATAAAAAAAACTCGTCTTTAATAAACATTTTCTTAATGTTCTTGTTCTTAAGATGCACCCTCGATCCTTTTCCTTGTCTTTTCGCAGGGAAATGTCGAACGGCGGTCGGTCCCGAACTTTAGAAATGGCGTAAGCCTCGCACTCGACGAAAAGAGGGTGAAAGATGGAGCGATAATAGAGATCGACTCAAACTTCGCACTCAGCAAGCTCGAAATACGAGGAAGGTGACCGGGTCCCATTCGACCGAGAGGAACCGCCCACCGACAAGAATGAAAGTGGGTGGCCCAAGCCACCAACCCAAAGACGAAGAAAAGGAAAACAAACACCGAGGAGGACAAGAGAATCAAGTCCGTAGTCGCTACAGCAGAGGGCAGGCTTGTCGCCGCCGCGCCTACGTAAATTCAGGAAGTACGAAGAGCTACTCTCAAAGAACTCAGCGAAGAAATAAAAATCGCCGTATCCGCAAGATGTTAACTAAACTAGCAGCGGACCAGCGCGACGAGGCAGTCGCTACTACCAGTGCATATACTTCAAGGATATCGGTTCGCCAGGAACCTGAAGAAAGGAGGCCAGCTCCGAAGATAACAGAAGAAACTAGGGAAATCTCAAAAAGATCAGAAGAAGGAAGGCTACCACGCCACTAGATAAAGCCACAAGTAATGCATAACCTTGTTGCAGAAGCAATCCCGGAGGATGTCCCGACGGAGACCATCCCCGAGGAGCCGAGGTATGCAGGAGAACACGAAGGGATTGAGCCATATATCCCACAGTACGTCACCAGGCCTCGCCATTTTCAGATTATTCCAGAATACGAGTTAGAAAGAATGCAGAATGTCGAGAAGCAAACTTTTGAATACTTCGAGAGAATTAGAGGCAGGAGGATCAATATACTAAAGGCCTCGAGCTACATACAAACGTGTTCTCAGAATACGAACAACAACAAATCGTGGACTGCATCCGGGATTTGAAAAGAATGGGTCGAGCAGGCCGCCTAAGAGAAAACACCTACTCGGAACCCCGGAGATGGATGTCAGGGAAAGGGAGAATTACAATACAATGTGGATGCTGCTACAACTTCGCAGAAGACAGGAAGGGAAACCCACCAGGGATACTCCGTCATGGCAAGGTAGATCCAATGCCATTAGTCATCAAAAGGATGGTAAAGAGAATGATAACATGGAGGGTACTGCCAGCGGATTGTATACCCAACAGTTGCATCATTAACATTTACAAGAAAGGTGACTACATACCCCCCGCACATAGATCACCACGACTTTGTAAGACCTTTCTGCACAGTTTCTTTTCTGAACGAGTGTAATATCATGTTCGAATCTGACCTCCGGATAGCAGCCCCAGGTGAGTTCCGAGGGCCGCAAAGATACCATTACCGGTAGGTTCCGTCATGATACTAAAGGGCAACGGAGCAGATGTCGCTAAACATCGCATACCAGGAGTACCAATGAAGCGGATCTCAGTTACTTTCAGAAGGATGGATGACAGGAAAGCACCTTACCACTTCCAGCCAGACCCAGAGCTAGAGAGCCTCCGGCCTTACGAGCTGTGAGTTACATGGAAAATATCACACCTCCAACGCACATCCATACGACATCCTTGCCAAGGATGGCTTGGAAGGTGATGTTATCGACCATGTACTTCACTATTCGGACATGGATTTTTGACGGATACCTTTTTGGATGGATCGACAAAGATCATACATAGTCCGTTTCGAGTCTACATGGATTGTATGAGATGTATTCCGCATCGAGTTGTATGATGTATCTTCAACATGATTGGAATGAAAGTGACCATGTCACATTTTTGGCCTTCACCTCTTTTGTGCAAGTTGACTCGGGAAACGCCATTAAAGTTAAATGAACTTCGAACAAAGAACGAAAAGAAACAAAAAGAATAAAAGAAAACTTTCCTTAAAAATCTAAATAAAAAAATGATGAACTCCAAATTCACATGAACATTAAATGAATGATAAAACAAATTTGAATCGTTAAAGGACAAACAAAATAAACACAAATTTTAAATCAAATCTCAATCAAATTCAAATTCAACCTTCCAGATCTCAAATCAAATCTCAATCAAATTCAAACTCAACATTCTAAATCTGAAATCCAATCCGTTCTACTCTCTCCCTTGTCTGGGATGGAAGCGGTCGATTCCACTGACACGGAGCCATGAGGTTTTCGATTCGGATCTGATGGCGAGGAATTGTATCCAATCCAAACCAAAGAACTTTCGATCAACTCTTTTGAGTGGGATATGTAACATCTACATATTCCCTCCTAATCTGTTTCTTTCCACAAAAATCTTTTACAACTCTCATGAAATTCTCGAAACACCAAAATTCCACACTTTTCAAATCAACATTGCAAATCTTTGCAAAATCAATTACCATTCAAAATCAAACTTTTGGGGTTGAGGATTTTACATCCGAGACTGCATTGCTTTAGGATTCTTTCCCTATCGCAATGAAATACATCAAAATCAAACTCTTGGGGTCGAGGATTTTACATCCGAGATCGCATTGCTTTAAGATTCTTTCCCTATCGCAATGAAATACATCAAAATCAAACTTTTGGGGTCGAAGATTTTACATCCGATACCGCATCGCTTTAGGTTATTTCCCTATCGCAATTAAATACATCAAAATCAAATTTTTGGGTCGAGGATTTTACATCCGAGACCGCATCGCTTTAGGTTCTTTCCTATCGCAATGAAATACATCAAAATCAAATTCTTGGGGTCGAGGATTTTACATCCGAGACCGCATCGCTTTAGGTTCTTTCCCTATCGCAATGAAATACATCAAAATCAAACTTTTGGGGTCGAAGATTTTACATCCGATACCGCATTGCTTTAGGTTCTTTCCCTATCGCAATGAAATACATCAAAATCAAATTTTTGGGGTTGAGGATTTTACATCCGAGACCGCATTGCTTTAGGTTTTTCCCTATCGCAATGAAATACATCAAAATCAAACTTTTGGGGTCGAGGATTTTACATCCGATACTCGCATTGCTTTAGGTTCTTTCCCTATCGCAATGAAATACATCAAAATCAAACTTTTGGGGTCGAGGATTTTACATCCGATACTTGTTGACCTCATTTTCGATGAGGTCTTCTCTTCTTCTCTTTAGTACTTAGGATCTAGCCTTAGGCTTTTCCTTTCGACTATCTTAGAGGATTAGAATTGGGACCCACCTTTTAGAAATTCAAACCACTTCTTAACTCCCCGCAAACTCCACAAACTTGACTATAGACCCCTAATCACTTAGAGGGTTGAAATCAAATGTGGAAGTTTAAAGGATGAGTTCCTATAGGACTCTTCGCCTTAGGATCGCCTGCGGTGGCCCTGGTCCGGTGAAAGGGCCGACTTACACATACACTACACCTATGCACTACACTTTCACACACCTCCTAAAACACACTCTTACCCAACTTAACTTCCTGACTCATGTAGGTGATTCACATGGATGGTCCTTAACCCCTAAGCCCTCGCTAAGAGGGTTAGGAACAACATAGTGAATGCCTCAAATGAGTCCCTTCATGGCTCATGTGGGCTTGATATGGCTTCATGGCTCAACAAAAATGATTTCATTTCACTTATATTCACCAAATCTTCAATTTTCCAAATTTTCAATTTTTGACCCCCGGGACCCTACACCCACCAACCCTACCAAAAGCCCTGAATAGCCCAAATTTCTCAAAAATTTCCAAATTACCCAAAATTCTCCAAAATTAATCCCAAACATTTCCACATCACTCAAATTGACCATTCCATAGCCAAAAATACCAAAAATTCCAAGAATACCCCCCAATACCTTCCAAATACCCAAAATACCCCTTTTGACCCAAAAATCCAAAAATTCAGAAAATTCCCAGAAAATTCCAGAAAATCCCAAATATTCCCAATTTCATTTTGTCCAACTACACCATGGGCCAATTTTGTCAATTTACCCCACTTTTATCAAAACCCCCAATTTGACTCATTTTAACCCAAAGTAAACCCAATGTCAAACCAAATCTACCCAATTGACCCCAATTTTGGTCCAATTCAATTCTAAACTTCAATTCAACATCCCCAACACCAATCTAGACCAAATACAAGCCCAATTTGATTGACATTGGGATCCAATTTCACTTTTGGCCTTAAAGCCCAATTTGGACCTATGACCCAAACCTAACCCAAACTCACCCAATTCAACTCCAATTAACCCCAAATCTTTTCTAAACCTTTCTTAACATCCCCATAAACAAAACACTAACATGATTTGCCCAAAACTTTGATCCAAACCCCACTCAAATTCAACCCAAAGCTAAAAGGCCCATTTCGACCTAAACCCAAACCTAGCCCAAATGAGCCCAAGCCCCAAAATCAAAACCCAACCAAAGCCAAAACCTCTTTGAAACACTCCCATAAACATTTCCCAACATTAATTTTACATCAATTTCAACCCTAGCCCAACATTGGCCCATGCTAGCCCATTTTGGCCCACCTTAGCCTCTTTACCAAAAAGCCCATATCCAACCCAATTCAAACCCAAATCACCTCAAATTTGTTTCAAACCACTCATGACACATCCCTAAACCAAACTCAACAATTATTTGGCCCAAGCCTTTACCAAAATTTCATCCCAAAATCCATTTTAAAATTCAAAAGCCCACTTTCCTAAACCATTTAAAAGCCCATCTAAAACCATTTCAATGAGCCCAAAATCTACCCTAAAGCCCACATGACATTTCCATTTGCCATCCACTTAATCAAAGCCATTACCTAAGTCCTAAATCCATCATCAAATCATTCCAAATCAAGTTCCATACAAATTTCCATCAAATTACCAAAAAATTCCTAAAATCCATTTTCATGAAATCGACCAAGCTTTCCCCAAGCCAAAAGTGAGCCATGAAGCCATGCATGAGCCACATGTGAGCCATGAGAGCCTCGGACACTCCACCATGCCATATTGGGTAGGAAGGAGGGCCCCTTTCCTTAATCCCTAAAGCTCATTAGCCTTAATCATGATTCACCTAAACCTAAATTTAATCCAAATATATTTGGATGGAGACTTCTCCATGCCAAACCAAACTGATCCATTTGATCCCCCACAAAGCACCCAAGGCCACCTCAAGGGTGCACCAAGCCCAAATGGGTGAGTCGACCCATTTAGACCCAAAACTAGCCATGCCCCATTCTACTTTGGATCAAAGCCTTTACACTTGGCCATTGCCAATTGCTTGCACAAACACCCAACCCTGACCCACCTGACCTTGAGGGTGACCCATGCCTGGCCGGCCGGCCACCCAGTCGCCGGAAAACGCCATGCCCGAGACCTTGGGAGTGAGCCAACTTTGGAATTCCACCTTGCTGAGCCGCCCCATGCCCAATGGCCACCATGGTCGTTCTTCCCATGACCAGCAGCAACTGATCCCAACCCTTGGCCACCCCCGGGAGAGCCTCCAGCCCATGCCTATTTAAACACCACCCCCTCACGGCCATGAGAGGAGAGTTGCACAAACCTTGCCAAAACTCGCCAAAATTGTTCCGTACCCCTCCTCATACACAGCAGCACTTGATCCCCAAGCGAGATCCCCCTGCCATTTCCTCTCTGCGAGCTCAATTTCGAAGTCGAAATCCAAGCCCAAAACCAGGACACTTCCCCACAAGTGAACCAATCCCCAAATTGATTGGTCCTACACCTTCACCGTACCGAGGGAAGGTGTCCACCAAGCAAAAGCCCCATCTCCGAGCCACCCAGCTTGCTCCGTACTCCAAGCTTTGTGATCGACCGTGGTCGAAGTTCAACCTAGACAATTCACCGCACCGAGAGACTTCATCCGGAGCTTGCCGAGATCCAATCGAAGGTGCAACAACTCTCGGATCGAAGCTTCACTTCTCCGAGCAAAGGTATGAGCTAGTTCTTCATCCCGAGCTTCCGGAGATTCTCCATTTCAAATGCCTTAATTTCAATGCATGTTTACCGTATGGATGTGTTCGTCTCTTCAAGACGAATCCATGAGAGCATAAGAACACGAAAATCCATCGAGAATCGAGTGAGTTCTTAGGGTTAGAGTGTGGACGGTCACGGGATCACACCGGCCATGGACGATGAACGGATGCCGTCCATTTAATACACGCGCGGACGGACGGCTCGGATGGCGTCGGACCGGAGAGACGGTACGAGAACCGCGGGGCCCGGGTTGCTGACTCAGATGGCGGCGTCGAATGGGAGCGCGCCACGCGGCATTTCGGAGCTGCCGAGGTTGACGCGGCGCCGCGTGGATAAGTAGATAAATAGGGTATTTTCTATTTATTTAAATTCCCGTAACTTTAAAAATCCATATCTTTGTGTAGAAAAATCACAAAAATAAAATAAAAATACCCTCTTGCTCGGTGAATGAGGAGAATAATGTGGAAAAGAAATTAATTAATTTTGTCCAGTATTTTATTTTTAATTAATTATTTACTCCCTGCATTGTTTTAATTCTCCATGCATGTATACAATTCACCATGGCACGAGACCATAGGGTTTTGAAGCCTCCGAACTTGGGAACATTCCCTGAATTTTCCAAGGTCAGAGGCCATCTCTGTGAAAAGTTATTGATTTTTCAAATGCATGTTTCTGATTTAAGTATTTTAATTTCAAAAATTAGCATGTTGTGAAATAAATTCTAGGAAAATTTGGTGATGTTCCTTATGACCAGAGAACCCTAGGAAAAATAGGATTTGAGTTAATTCACTTAAATTAACCCTAATCGGCTTAAACACCCAAAATAGGTTTCTAATTAATTAGAGTTAACCATAGATCAAATTGACTTGAAATCAATTCTCCACTGACCTTTAGGATCAGAGGAACCCATCATAAAAATTTGAGGTCAATTGGACTTGGTTAGCCCCACTAATTGGGTTGATTAAGCCACTTAGCCATTTTAAACTTTAAAAATTCATAACTTTCAAAATATCTTTCAAAAATTCACCAAATTGGTTTTGGAGTCTCTCTGATATCAGGGGAGTTCAGGAAAATTAAAATTTCAATTTTCTAAAAAAGTTGATTTTTAATATTATTTTAATATTTTTAATAATTAAAAAATAATAAAAATCACAAAAATAATAAAATTCACTAAAATGTTATATTTTGAATTTTAATCACTTGGGAACAAGTCCCATATTTTTCCTAGGTCTATTTAGTGAGATATTAATTTTTAAAGCTCTAGGGTAATTTTAAAATTAAAAAATGTATTTTCTAGCATTTTCACCAAAATAATTATAATAAATCAAGGAAAAATCAGAAAATTGTAAAGTTTGGTTCTCTGGAATCCTTGATATCAGAGAGAATTTTAAAAATTATAAAATTTATTTTTCAACATTTATTTTATTTTTAAATTAATTAATACTCCAGAATTTAAAATAATTCTAATAAATAAAATATAATTCAAAAAATTACAAAATTTGGTCCAAGTGGTCCTCTGGTCATTAGGAATGTCCCCTAATTTTCTTAAGGACAGAAACTTTTCCTTGGTCATATCATTGAATTTTCCTTGGAAATTTCTCTTTTCTACAAAAAATAATTATATAAATAAATTAAATGCAGAAAAATCATATTTTCTCCTCTCATGTCTTTGTTGACATATGAGTGAAGTCACATAAAAATTTCAAGTTCATTTGAGTTAAATTTAGTGAGTTATGAAATTATTAGGCTTAAAGGGCAAAATGGTAATTAAAATTTTAACCCTTAATTAAAACTTTAGGTCTAATAAAAATTAACAAGTAAAATATTTTGATCTTAATCTGATTTGGATGATTGAAATTAAATAATTAAAGGGTAGAAACCCATTAAGCAATTTAAAATGATTAAACTTTAATTAAATAATTAATTGAATTTGGAAGAATAATAAATTTGGAATTATTAAAATAGGGATATTATTAGGAAGAGATTTATTCTTTAATTTAAAAATCCCTAAATTAATCATCTCATTAATACTCAACTCTTAATTAAAATGATAACTCAAATTTAAAATATTAAAAAGACTTAATCATTAAATTAAATTAAATCATTAAACTCTTTCAAAAAAATTTTCAATTAAATTAAATTAAATTAAGATTAAAAGTTGCATTAAATTAAATTAAAATTAAGTTAAATTAAATAAACAAATTAAATTAAATTAAATGAATTAAATACATTAAATTAAATAAATAAATAAAATTAAATTAAATTAAATAAATAAAATAAAATTAAATTAAATTAAATTAAATTAAATTAAATTAAATTAAATTAAATTAAATTAAAAATTAAATTAAATTAAATTAAAATTAAATTAAATTAAATTAAGAAATTAAATCAAATAAATTAAATTGAATTAAATTAAATCAAATCAAATTAAATTAAATAAATTAAATTAAAATAAATTAAATTAAATTAAATTAAGTTAAATTAAATAACCTCACTTAAGACATGAAGAAATAAATCTAAAATAACTTGAACACTATTCCAAACTTAAATCATTAATTTGAACTTAAATTTGAATCACAAATCATTAAATATCATTTTGCCCTTGGGAGCCTTAGTTATCATAACTCCTAAATAGAACATTAAAATGAAATGTTACTTCACTTATAGGACATTCAAATGTCCTAGTTCACCGAGCAAGTTAACAAAACTTGAAAACCTCGGACGATTGATTCATTTACACAATTAAATTCATTTGGACTTAAAACAATCCTAGAAATATCGAAAAGATGTTTAAGATTCTTCTTAAGCACTTCCTCAATATGATAGGATATTTACAAGAACAATTGAACTTAATTGTTCTTTGATGAAGAAAATCGTCTTCAAACCAAAAACACAAAGAACCTAGACGTCATAGGAAATGACTAGCTATAGGATTAGGAATTTGGTAGAAAACCATAAACCTTTCCCTTAGCTTTACCTAGGAACTTGCTTAAATATTTTAACTGTATTTTAAGTGCAGCTTGGAATGACGGGAAGATCCTCCAGGTACGCTTTTATTTTATTGCAATTTATTTTATTGTAATTTATTTAATTGCATCGTATTTGTTTTTCTTGCATGATAAACAACAGTTGCATGAAAACCCACACCTTTAGGACAGAAACCAAAACTGAAACCCATAACTAAATTAAAAGACACTACAAGATAAAATTCACCTCCACAACATTTCAAAATATAAGATAACTCAAAATTTAATCACAAACAAAACACAAAACTACAATTACAACTAAATTAAAACGTCTCGTTGAATGATCGGGAATACCTCGGATGATGTAACCCACGTGTTCGTTAACGGGATTTCCCACGGTGCTAAATGAAAGTGCGGAACTCATTTAGTTGAGTTTAGCAAATTCATCTGGACTAAGTGAATTCGATGAAAATAACGGTGCCGGGATGACGGAACCGTGGGATCTTAATCGGTTCTGTTTAATCAACTTTAAGATCTCGTTTAAATTAAAACATAAAAAACACTTGGAAATTAAGACTTCTCTAAACCGAACACTTCTCTCATCTCTTGATTTATGATTTCTAAAACTAAACCTCTGCAACAACAAGGAGCTCGGAGCATGGTGGGCGAGCACGGCCATCGTCGTCAGCAAAACTTGAACCTACTTCAAGAAAACTTTCTTAGAATTAAATAACAAAGCCATAGGACTTCGAGGTAGTTTGCCTAGTGCAATATAAATCCTCAACTCTTCGTTGGGCATTTGCATTGCAAATTAAGCCCTAACCGGTCTTAGGATTCCGAGGTAGTTGTCCGATACGACATAAACCCTCACATCTTCTAGGCAATTTGTATGATTCTATCATATAAATATAAGCCCTAATTAACTGAATTGGCAAGATTAAAACATTAAATAAACATTAGGACTTTCCTAAATCCAAGCCAAACAATAGGATAATCGGGAGATTACCGAAGTCCGCTTCGAATCCGTGATCTCTCCTACTTTTCTTCCTTTGAATTCCCAAAATAAAAATGTTCCAAATTTGATCCATTCCCTATTGAAATTCCAAAATTCAACCCCTTGAAAACTTAAACTTTGAAATTCTTGAGAGCAGAATTATTGATTATTATCGAGAGTTTTCTTAGGTGATTCCCGTCACTTAAGATGTAATTAACTATAGGGGCTTGCCCTTATAGGGAACTTTAAGAACCTGGGTAATATAAACCCTGTTTAATAGTTTCATATTAAGCGGGGGAATTTGTCGGCTTATAAAATTGGTTCGCAGACCAAACGGATGTCACAAACCTTTCTAGTTTATTTAATCGAGCCCCATTATCAAGCGAGTAGTAGTACATTCTTCGGGATAGATACCCGGTTCGTGGTGCGGCGCTCGTTTATATAAACTATTCGGGATGTGAGATTGGTTTGATTTCATATCTTAAAATTTTCAAATTTAAAATTATTTTCAAAATCAAATACTACTTTTCAAATTATTTATTTAAATTAAATTAAAAATTCGCCGACAACTTCTGTAGGCGACCCCTTTTCAAAAATACAACACATAACCTAAAAAATACGCCGACAATACTGCATTGCTTTAGGATTCTTTCCCTATCGCAATGAAATACATCAAAATCAAACTTTTGGGGTTGAGGATTTTACATCCGAGACTGCATTGCTTTAGGTTCTTTCCCTATCGCAATGAAATACATCAAAATCGAATTCTTGGGGTTGAGGATTTTACATTCAATACCGCATTGCTTGAGATTCTCTCCCTATTGCAATGAAGCACACCAAATCAAACTCTTGAGGTTAAGGATTTTACATCCAATACCGCGTTGCTATGAGATCTCTCCTCATTGTAATGATTCAATCCAATCAATTCAATTTTCTTTTGAGGTTGAAGATGTTACATCTAAAACCACAAAATTCCGATTTTCATTTCGAAGTTCGAAATCCTTCAAATTAATTTTGACAAAACTTCAATCTAAATTGAAACTCAAACTAAAATCTGAGCTCGCACATCAAAACTTAAACTGAAACAAAATGAAATCTAAATAGAAATTCCCCCAGATCATGTGATTTGGGATTCACCTTCTTTTCCTTCCCCCAGCGAGAGTTCAGGAATCTCCAGTCTCAGAGATATACTTGACACTCCCTAGCAGAAACTCTTCTACTTCGTCCTAAGTTTGTCACTTGGACATCTGTGTTGGTTTTGTTGATCGCTTCGATCAACGCCAATACGCGCGGTGTGCTTGGTTAGCACACCACACCTATTGGGGGTCCATTTGTTGACCTCATTTTTGATGAGGTCTTCTCTTCTTCTTTTCGAGTACTTAGGATCTAGCCTTAGGCTTTTCCTTTGACTATCCTAGAGGATTAGAATTGGGACCCACCACCTAGAAATTCAAACCACTTCTTAACTCCCTGAAACTCCACAAACTTGATTGTAGACCCCTAATCACCTAGAGGGTTGAAATCGAATGTAGAAGTTTAAAGGATGAGTTCCTATAGGACTCTTTGGCCTTAGGATCGCCATCAGGTGGCCCAGTCCGGTGAGGGCTGACTTACACACACATGTTGACCTCATTTTTGGTGAGGTCTTCTCTTCTTCTCTTTAGTACTTAGGATCCAGCCTTAGGCTTTTCCTTTGACTATCCTAGAGGATTAGAATTGGGACCCACCACTTAGAAATTCAAACCACTTCCTAACTCCCTGCAAACTCCACAAACTTGATTGTAGACCCCTAATCACCTAGAGGGTTGAAATTAAATGTGGAAGTTTAAAGGATGAGTTCCATAGGACTCTTTGGCCTTAAGACTGCACTCAGGTGGCTACAGTGCAGTGAAGGGGCCGACTTACACACACACTACACCTATACACTACACATTCACACACCTCTTAAAACCACACCCATACCCAATTTGACCTCTAACTCATGCGGGTGATTCACATGGATGGTCTTTAACTCCTAAGCCTTGGCCAAGAGGGTTAGGAACAACATAGTGGGTGCCTCAAATGAGTCCCTTCATGGCTCATGTGGGCTTGATATGGCTTCATGGCACAACCAAAATGATTTCATTCCACTTACATTCACCCAATCTTCAATTTTCCAAATTTTCGATTTTTGACCCGGGACCCTACACACTTTAACTCTACCAATACCCTTGAAGCCACCCAAAATTTGCAAAAATCACCTAAATCACCCAAAAATCCTCAAGACCAATCCTAAACATTTCCTCACCACTCAAATTGATCATCCATAGCCAAAAATACCAAGAATTCCAAAAATACCTCCCAATACCCTCCAAATACCCAAAATAACCCTCTTAGCCAAAAATCCAAAAATTCAGAAAATTCCCAGAAAATTCCAGAAAATCCCAAATATTCCCAATTTCATTTTGTTCAACTACACCATGGGCCAATTTTGTCAATTTACACCACTTTTGTCAAAATCCTCAATTTGACCCATTTTAACCCAAAATGAACCCAATGTCAAACCAAACCTACCCAATTGACCTAAATTCTGGTCCAATTCAATTCTAAACTTCAATTCAACATCCCCAACACCAATCTAGACCAAATACAAGTCCAATTTGATTGACATTTGGATCCAATTTCACTTTTGGCCTTAAAGCCCATTTTGGACCCATGACCCAAACTTAGCCCAAACTCATCCAATTCAACTCCAATTAACCCCAAATCTTTTCTAAACCTTCCTTAACATCCCCATAAACAAAACACTAACATGATTTGCCCAAAATTTAGACCCAAACCCCACTCAAATTCAACCCAAAATCAAAAAGCCCAATTTTGACCTATACCCAAACATAACCCAAATAAACCCAAACCTCAAAATCAAAACCCAACCAAAGCCAAAACCTCTTTGAAACACTCCCATAAACATTTCCCAACATTTATCTTACATCAATTTCAACCCTAGCCCAACATTGTCCCAAGTTAGCCCAATTTGACCTATATTGGCCCATTCACAAAAAAGCCCAAATCCAACCCAATTCAAACCCAAACCACCCCAAATTTGCTCCAAATCACTCATGACCCATCCATGAGCTAAAATCAACATTTGTTTGGCCCAACCTTTTACAAAAATTCCCATCCATGAACTCATTCTTAAACCTAAAGGCCCACTTCCTTAAACCACTTTAAAAAGTCCACCGAAGACCATTTCAAAAGCCCGAGTTTTTAATCCAAAGCCCACATGACATTTACCCACATCATCCATTTAATCAAAATCACCCCTAAGTTTTAAAATCATCATTAAGCCATTCCAAATCAAGCTTCATGAAAATTCTCCACCAAAATACCAAAATTCCTAAATTCTATTTCCATGAAGTTGACTAAACTTTTCCCAAGCCAAATGGAGCCATGAACAAGCCATTCTCAAGCCACATGAAGCCATGAGGGCTTTGACTTGTCATTAGTCCATTTATGGCAAGAAGAGGGGGTTCTTTCCTAAACCTCCTTTAAATCATTTTTACCTTAAGCATGTCACACATTATACCATGCTTAGCCACCTCACCATGGATGGGGACTTCACTACCCCGATTCGAGTGACCCAAATGATTCTCCCTCGGCCCGAGGTCAAGCCTTGGATGGTGAACCTAGCCCAAATGCATGAGTTGAACCAAACCAAGCCAAAATGAGCCTTCTCCCATTCCATTTAAATCAAACTCCTTTACACATGTCCATGGCCGATTGATGCGCACTAAACCCGAGCCACGACCCACTGAACAAGATGGTGACCGGTGCACGGCCGACCGACCACCGGGCCGCCGGAAAACACCATGGCCGAGACCTTGGGAGGAGCCGAAAAATTCAATTCTCCCTTGCTGACTTGTCTCGGCCCAAATGGACGAGCATAGCTCTTCTTCTCCTCACCGGAGCACGGTGATCCCCGGCCTTAAACCCCACAGGAGGCCCTCCGCCCTCTCCTATTTAAACACCACCTCCTCTCGGCCATGAGAGGTGTTGAACCAGAACCTTGCGAAACTGCTGCCAAAATTGCTCTAGATCATTCTCCATACTTAGAGCGAGTTGATCCCCGAGTGTCAATTTGCCTCGATCCCCACGCAACGAGCCCGATTTCTCGACCGAAATTCCACCTGAAAACCAGGACACTTCTCCACGGTGGATCAATTCTTAAATTGATTGGTCCTACACCTTCACCGAGACCGAGGAAGAAGTCCACCGGCAAAAGCCCCCTCTCCGGGCCACCCATCCGATTTCCGGACTCCGATGCTTTGTGATCGGGCTTGGTCGAAATCATACCTAGACGATCCACGGGACCGGGAGACTTCATGCGGAGCTTGCGGGATCCGATCGAAGGTGACACAACCCTCGGATTGAAGCCACACTTCTACGAGCAAAGGTATGAGCTAACTCTTTATCCCGAGTTTACGAAGATTCTCCATTTCAAATGCCTTAATTTCAATGCATGATCACCAGTATAGATGTGTTCGTCTCTTCGAGACGAATCCATGGAAGCACAAGAACACGAAAATCCGTTAAGTATTGAGTGAGATATTAGGGATTTAGTGTGGACGGTTCTCGGGTTAGGAGGCTTGGGGACGATGAACGGATGCCGTTCATTTAATACACGCGCGGACGGACGGCCGGGATCGCGCCGGATGAGGAGACGGAACGATACGGCGGGCCCCGGAGCGGCGAGTTGGATGGCGGCACCGAATCGAAGGCGACGCGTGTGCGTTCGGAGGCTGCCGAGGTTGAGTCGGCGCGCCGTTTTAAATAGAAAATTAGGGTATTTTCTTATTTATTTAATTCCCTAAACTTGGAAAATTCATAACTTTGTGTAGAAAAATCAGAAAAATAAAATAAAAATACCCTCTTGCTCGGTGAACGAGAGGAGAATAATGTGGAAAAGAAATCATTTAATTTCATCCAGTATTTTATTTTTAATGATTTATTTACCTTCTGCATTGTTTTAATTCTCCATGCATATAAGAAATTCACCATGGCATGAGACCATAGGGCTTTTGAAGCCTCTGAATTTGGGAACATTCCTTGAATTTTCCAACGTCGAGAGCCATCCTATGAGAAGTTATTGATTTTTCAAATTCATGTTACTTGTTTTGAGTATTTTAAATCCAATAATTAGCATGTTGTGAAATAAATTCTAGGAAAATTTGGTGATGTTTCTTATGACCGAGAGGACCCTAGGAAAAATAGGTTTTGAATTAATTCACTTGGAATAACCCTAATTGGCTTAAACACCCTAAATAGGTTCTTAATTAATTAGAGCTAATCATACATTAAATTGACTTGAAATGAATTCTCCACTGACCTTTAGGATCAGAGAAACCCACCATAAAAGTTTGAAGTCAATTGGGTTTGGTTAGCCCTATCAAATGGGTTGATTAAGCCATTTAGCCAATTTAAACTTTGAAAATTCATAACTTTCAAAATACTTTTTAAAAATTCACCAAATTGGTTTTGAAGCCTCTCTGATATTAGGGAATTTAAGAAAATTAAAATTTCAATTTTCTAAAAAAGTTGATTTTTTGTATTATTTTAATATTTTAATAATTAAAAAATAATAAAAATCACAAAAATAATAAAATTCACCAAAATGTCACATTTTGAATTTTAGTCACTTAGGAACAAATCCCATATTTTTCCTAGGTCTCTATGATGAGTTATTAAATTTTAAAGCCCTAGGGTAATTTTAAAATAAAAAAAAATGTATTTTCTAGCATTTCTATTAAAATAATTCTAATAAATCAAAGAAAAATCAGAAAATTATAAAAATTGATTCTCTGATTTCCTTGATATCAGAGAGATTTTTGAAAAATATAAAATTTATTTTTCAAACTTTATTTTATTTTTAAATTAATTAATACTCCAAAACTCAAAATAATTATAACAAAAATAATATAATTCAAAAAAATCACCAAACTTGGTCCAAGTGGTCTTCTGTCATTAGGAATGTCCCATAATTTTCTTAAGGACAGAAACTTTTCCTTGGTCATATTATTAAATTTTCCTTGGAAATCCTTATTTTCCACCAAAAATAATTACATAAATAAATTAAATACAGAAAATTCACATTTTCTCCTCTAATGTCTTTATTGACATATGAGTGAAGTCACATAAAAATTTCAAATTCATTTGAGCTCAATTTAGTGAGTTATGAAATTATTAAGCTTGAAGGGCAAAATGGTAATTAAAATTTTAACCCTTAATTAAAACTTTAGGCTTAATAAAATGAAAAGGTAAAATATTTGATCTTAATCTGATTTGGATGGTTGAAATTTAAATAATTAAAGGGTAGAAACCTATTAAACAATTCAACAATAATTGAAATGAACTTTAATTAAAATAATTAATTAAATTTGGAAGAATAATAAAATTGGAATTATTAAAATAGGGATGTTATTAGGAAGAAGTTTGCTCTTTAATTCAAGAATCCCTAAATTAATCATCCCAATAACATTTAATTCCTAATTAAAATGATAATCCAAGTTTAAGATTTAAAATGCTAAAAAACTTAATCATTAAATTAAATTAAGGTTAAATTATTTAAAGCAAACCCTTTTAAAAATAAAATATTAAACTAAAATTAAAAAATTAAATTAAATTAAATTAAATTAAAACACATTAAATTAAATTAAATTAAATTAAATTAAATTAAATTAAATTAAAAATTAAATTAAATTAAACTAAATTAAATTAAATTAAATTAAATTAAATTAAATTAAATTAAATTAAATTAAATTAAATTAAATTAAATTAAATCACATTAAATTAAATTAAATTAAATCAAATTAAATTAAATTAAATTAAATCATGTTATATTAAATTAACTTAAATTAAATTAAATTAAATTAAACCATATTAAATTAAATTAAGTTAAATTAAATTAAATTAAATTAAATTAAATATAACATCACCCAAGACATGAAGAATTCAAAATAAATCTAAAACAACTTGAACACTATTCCAAACTTAAATCCATTAACTAAAATTAAATCACTAACTCACTTGAACATCCATTTGCCCTCGAAAGCTCGTGATGTCATAACTCTTAAAAAGGAGTGTTAAAAGAAGCGTTACTTCACTTATAGGATATTCGAATGTCACTAGTTCATCTGAGCAAGACAACAAAACTTAAACTCTCGGACGATTAATTCATTTGTATAATTAAATTCATTTGGACTTAAGACAATCCTAGAAATATTGAAAAGATGTTTAAGATTCGTCTTAAGCACTTCCTCGATATGATAGGATATTTATAAGAACAATTGAACTTAGTTGTTCTTTGATGAAGAAAATCGTCCTCGAAACTAAAATACGAGAACCTAGACGTCATAGGAAATGACTAGGTATAGGATTAGGAACTTGGTAGAAAACCATAACCCTTCCCTTAGCTTTACCTAGGAACTTACTTTAAATGCTTAAATATTCTAGCTGTGTTTTAAGTGCGGCTTGGGATGACGGGAAGACCCTCACGGTACGCTTTTATTTTATTGCAATTTACCTTATTGCAATTTATTTAATCGCATCGCACTTACTTTTCTTGCATGATAAACAACTGTTGCATGAAAACCCACTCCTTTAGGATAGTCCCTAAAACTGAAACCAAAACTAAATTAAAAGTCATTACAAGATAAAATTCACCGCCACAACATTTTAAAATATAAAACAACTCAAAATTTAATCACAAATAGAACAACAAAACTACAACTACAACTAAATTAAAACGTCTTGTTGGATGATCGGGAATACCTCGGATGATGTAACCTACGTGTTGCTAAACGGGATTTCCCACTGTCTAAATGAAAGTGTGGAACTCATTCAGTTGAGTTTAGCAAATTCAACTGGACTAAGTGAATCCGATAAAAATAACGATGCCGGAAGGATGGAACCGTGGGATCTTAACAGGTGTTGTTATAATCAACTTTAAGATTTGTTTAATTAAAATATTAAAAACACACTGGATTTTAAGATTTTCTCTAAACCAAAACACTTCTCTCATCTCCTGATTTATGACTTCTAAAACTAAGCCTCTGCAACAACAAGGAGCTTGGAGCACGGTGGGCGGCTCGGCCATCGTCATCGGCGAAAACTCGGATCTACTTCGACAAAACTTTCTTAGAATTAAATAACCAAGCCATAGGACTTCGAGGTGGTTTTCCTAGTGCAACATAAATCCTCAACTCTTCGTTAGGCATTTACATGATCATGTCATGAAAATTAAGCCCTAATCGGTCTTAGGACTCCGAGGTAGTCGTTCGGTACGACATAAACCCTCACATTTTCGAGGCTATTTGTATGATTTTATCATACAAATATAAGTCCTAATTAATTAAAATTGGCAAGATTAAAACATTAAATAAACATTAGGACCTTCCTAAATTCAAGCCAAACAATAGGATAGTCGGGAAATTACCGAAGTTCGCTTCGAATCTGTGATTTCTCTTACCTTTCTTCCTTCGGATTCCCAAAATATAATGCTCTAAATTTGATCCATTCCCTATTGAAATTCCAAAACTCAATCCATTGAAAACTTAAACCTTGAAATTCTTGAGAGCAGAACTACTGATTATTATCGAGAGTTTTCTTAGGTGATTCCCGTCACTTAAGATGTAATTAAGCTATAGGGGCTTGCCCTTATAGGGAATTTTAAGAACCCGGGTAATATAAACCACTGCTTAATGTTTTCATATTAAACGGGGAATTTGTCGGCTTATAAAATTGGTTCGCGGACGAACGGATGTCACAAATCTTCTAGTTTATTTAATCGAGCCCCATCATCAAGCAATGTGTCCATTCTTCGGGATAGATACATGGTTTGTGATGCGGTGCTCGTTTATATAAACTATTCGGGATGTGAGATCAGTTTGATTTCATATCTTAAAATTTTCAAATTTAAAATTATTTT
Source organism: Papilionanthe hookeriana x Papilionanthe teres (assembly GCA_022702705.1). Lineage (NCBI taxonomy): Eukaryota > Viridiplantae > Streptophyta > Magnoliopsida > Asparagales > Orchidaceae > Papilionanthe > Papilionanthe hookeriana x Papilionanthe teres. Next base: position 68,281,244 of record CM040435.1, on the reverse strand, counting down.
CAAAATCAAATATTACTTTTCAAATTATTTATTTAAATTAAATTAAAATTTGCCGACAATTTCTGTAGGCAACCCCCCTTTTCCAAATAAAACACCCAACCTAAAAAATACGCCGACATACTTCTGGCGACTCCGCTGGGGACAATTCCTCTCTCCATTTTTAATCAAATAGTTCTGCTTTCAAAAATCGGTAGTGTATCCATGTCCCTAATGGATCAAACTACCCTTCTTTCCGTTGGAATACTATGTTCATTTCTACCTTGAATGAGTATAGCCAACATTCTCTCGGATCTAGGAGCCACTGTTTAGACACCCCTAAACAGAGAGGTTCTGAGATCCTTTTACCTCATTTCTGAGGCGGGGTGGACCCCCAATAGGTGTTAGTTTAGGAGTAATCCTTCGAGTCGAGAAGTCTTGCATAAGACTTTCTTTTCCTTTCCAATTCTGAATCAGATTCATTACCTTCTCTACACCTTTGAACATTCCGTTCTAAATAAACAAACCCTCTCAATGAATGACTCTTGTAATAAATATACATGAACAAGAATGTGTTCGGACTCTTTTCGATTCCTTTCTTTTCGTCACGATGAGAAGAAGCATAACTTGGGACCGACAATCAGAATCTACCTTGCAGAAATGGAAGCCCCAAGCTGATTTTCTCCTTCACCGATGGATGGACTTCATTGTTTACAAGGATGAGATCTGCCCGACAATGGGATCATCCGGTTTGGACAAGGATTCGAAAACACAAATGTCAAGATCGGCGACGTTACCCTTTTCGCACCGATGGACGAAGTGCCGAAGCGAGAAACCCATGATTGAGTTCGACCTTAAATCAACTCGAGAGTTTCCTCCTCTGCAAGGGTTCCGACTGAGAGGAGTACCGCTGTCCATAGAAGGACCGTTATCTCTACCCCCACCTGGTGCTAGTCGTCTCTCGCACCTACCCGGCTCCCGCAGCCGAAGGGGAAGGAAGTTCGAATTTGCAACGAGTATGTTACGCGTGGAGGGTACGGATTTCCGTGCAAGACCTTCGTTTTGAAATTGGGTCCGGCTCGAGGGTTCCACCCCTAACACGGACTCGGAGGAGAAACGGAGGCGGGAAGATTGCCGGGAAGGCCGGAGTCTGCTGAAGTCGCTTTCTTAGAAGAAATCCACGAGTACACACCACTACTGAATACATACCATTGCTCGAATATACACCCCTTTTGGAAGGAAGTAGATTCCATCCCCTTTCCGCCGCGGTGACGAGGAAAATGTCCGCGGGATTGCCTCTAGATTACCTCGGCCCGCATGCTATAGCGACAACGGAAAGAAAAGGGCTAGGGTTACACCATTTGCGCGACTACAGACTGTGATTGAGAAATTAGCATAGAAAGAAAGATGCCCTGTATCGGAAATGTTAAGAAGGATAGGGCGGTGCCGGCCAAATCCCGTCTTGGACCACGAGTAGAATCTGCTATCGCTGCAGAAGAGCCTAATAAGAAGATGAAGGCTAGTCCACCTGTTGTTGTTTCAGGTTTACAGATCAGGGAGGATACCACCTTCCGGCATTCGGTGACGGACCATCCGGTCCTGGGCCTTCTCGCTAGAAGGATGGTATGGCGTCCCACTACAGACCGATTAAGACCGAAACAACGACCGAGAAAAGGAAAGTCTCGATCAGGAGACTTGAGTCCGAGGAAAGTGCTACCGCGAGTAAAGGGGACTCATGAGAAAGAAATTCGACAATTGTCACATGACAAGCTGCGAGGATGTACGAGAAAAGACCAGCTGGAAGATGCTATGAAAAAGTTAAGAGCGATATTCGGCGACTAGCAAGGGAAAGAGAAGAGAAATTCGGAGATGAAGTTGACTCGTCAGAGTTCATGGATGATGAATATGCAGAAATTAACATGGTTGAAACACGAGCTTCGTCAGCTTCACAAGGTGCTCCTGCGGCCGCAGAAAGAGAGGAGCCGGAAGTAATGAGGAGGCAGCTTCAAGAGAAAGATGATATGATCGCCCGAATGGCGAAAAGGATGGAAGAGATGGGCGTAGCCCTAGCCACTCTCCGGAGTCGGGTTCGACCCCAAGAGAAACACCCCCGGAAGTTATTCACATTGTAGACGGAGGAAAGGAGATTACATCCGTCAACGGGGATGATCAATTAAAGAAGGATGCAACACAAAGTATGATTCCGGAAAAGGATATCAAGAGCTTGGTGGAACAGCGGAGTGCGAGAAGCCTTGGCACAATCAAAGAGCGGAACATCCATTCGGACGGGTAGACCTTACCCGAAGAATTCGACGGCATCCAATATCCGAAAGGCTTTGTACCACCTGCTGTTCAAGACCTTTGATGGAACCGGAAACCCTCGGCGGCATGTTGCACATTTTCGTGCCGATTGTTGCAATGCGGCGGAAGTGATGCTTTACTCTTCCGACATATTTGTCGGCGGCTTGTCGGGGATTGCCTTTGATTGGTATGCGGAATTACCAAACGGTTCGGTGAAGACATTTTCGAGAATTAGAGAACCTCTTCATCGAGCGATTTGCCGGAGCTCAGCACCACATCACTATAGGTGATTTAGTGGTAGAGAAGCAGAAGCCGAATGAAACCTTGGTGGACTACATACTTCGATGGAGGAACCTAAGTATGAAGTGTGAGCCACAGCTACAAGAACAGCACGCAGTCGGTATTTTACTTAAAAGCATCCATGGCCCGATAGCATTTCTCCTCAAGGGATTTACTATTAAGACTTTCGAGAAGTTGTTAAGCAAGGCCGGAAGCTTGCAAGAGGAGGCGGAGCAATTAAGTTTCACCGATAAAACAGACAAACAAAAGCCCGTGAAAACTTTTGAAAAGAAGTCCGGGATCATCGCGGCGATCGATAAAGGCAAGCGGCCGATACAAATATCGTCGAACGGCCGCGAGCAACCTCGACGGAATTACCGACAGACCCCGACCCTGCTATCGGTCATCTCAACGGTATGAACAACCGCCTCGTCCACAACGGACGTTTAGGGAGTTCCTGAGCGAGGAGTATCCGTTCAAGAATGAGGCGATGCTGAAAATGTTCCATGACTCGATGAAGACTCCGGATTTCCAAGCTGCGAGCCTAAAAGACCGGAAGAAGTCGACAAGAAAGGTGATCCCAACTTTTGCCCTTACCACCGGATGCTTGGGCACAAGATAGAAGATTGTATTACCTTCAAAAGTTGGCTCAACGACAATCTCCGGAAAGGGAATATAACGATCCCGAAAGAATACATGAAGGAACCCCAGAAAGGAGGTTCCGTCAATGTTATCTCGACGGATTTCATTGTTCCGATAGACCCCTATGCGACTGACGATGGATGGACTACCGCTTGGACAAAGTCTTCGAAGAAGGTTTTGGATCACATCCAAACCGCTTCGGTGCGAAGCCTCGATTCGAGTTCGAAAAGCGTCAAGTCGGCGCTATCACTTGCGATAGAAGAACCACCTCGACAAGAGATGAGTCGAAGAAAAGAAGAAAATTGACGAAGAAGAGAAGACCGAGGCACCTAAGGCTAGACTAGGGGCTGCTTATCCTAGGATAGTTGTTTCCGATTCGGGGGAGAAATCCCTCGAACCTCACACACTACACTTATACACTACACTTTCACACACCTCCTAAAACCACACCCATACCCAACTTGAACTCCTGACTCATGAAGGTGATTCACATGGATGGTCCTTAACCCCTATGCCCTTGGCTAAGAGGGTTAGGAACAACATAGTGAATGCCTCAAATGAGCCCCTTCATGGCTCATCTAGGCTTGATATGGCTTCATGCCTCAACCAAAATGATTTCATTCCACTTACATTTACCCAATCTTCAATTTTCCAAATTTTTAATTTTTGACCCCCGGGCCTAGTCTACCAAAAAAAACCCTTGAAATTACCCAAATTTTTCAAAAAAATCTTCAAATACCCAAAATTCCTCAAAACCAATCCCAAACATTCCCACATCACTCAAATTGATAATCCATAGCCAAATATACCAAAAATACCTCTCAATACCCTCCAAATACCCAAAATGCCCCTCTTAGCCAGAAAATCCAAATTCAGAAAATTCCCAGAAAATTCCAGAAAATCCCAAATATTCCCAATTTCATTTTTTCCAACTACACCATGGGCCAATTTTGTCAATTTACCCCACTTTTGTCAAAATCCCCAATTTGACCCATTTTAACACAAAGTGAACCCAATGTCAAACCAAACCTACCCAATTGACCCAAATTCTGGTCCAATTCAATTCTAAACTCTAATTCAACATCCCCAACACCAATCTAGACCAAATCCAAGTCCAATTTGATTGACATTTGAATCCAATTTCACTTTTGACATTAAAGCCCAATTTGGACCCATGACCCAAACTTAGCCCAAACTAACCCAATTCAACTCCAATTAACCCCAAATCTTTTCTAAACCTTCCCTAACATCCCCAAAAACAAAACACTAACATGATTTGCCCAAAATTTAGACTCAAATCCCACTCAAATTCAACCCAAAGCTAAAAGGCCCAATTTTGACCTAAACCCAAACCTAACCTAAATAAGCCCAAACCCCAAAATCAAAACCCAACCAAAGTCAAAACCACTTTGAAACACTCCCATAAACATTTCCCAACATTAATTTTACAACAATTTCAACCCTAGCCCAACATTGGCCCAAGTTAGCCCAATTTGACCTACATTGGCCCATTTACCAAAGAGGCCCAAACCCAACCCCATTCAAACCCAAATCACTCCAAACTCATTTCAAATCACTCATGACATATCCCTAAACCAAACCCAACAATTATTTGGCCCAATCCTTTACCAAACTTTCATCCTAGAATCCTTTTTTTAAAATCCAAAAAGCCCACTTCCCTAAACCATTTTAAAAGCCCATCTTCACTAAATTTCAAAGGCCCAAACTTCATGCTAAAGCCCATATGACATTCTTTTCATCACCCCATTAATTGATATCATCCCTTAAGTCCTAAATCAATCATCAAATAATCCTAAATTAGGCCTCATGCCAAAATCACCCATAAGTCCCAAAAATTCAAAACCTTCTTTCATGTAAATGACCAAGCTTTGTCCCAAGCCACATGGAGCCATGAGCAAGCCATTTACAAGCCATATGAAGCCATGGAAGGTTTGACATGTGACCAAGCCATTAATGGCAAAAGGAGGGCCCCCTTTCCTAATCCTTCATTAAGCCTTTTTAACCATAAGCATGTCACACACTAAACCATGCTTAGCCACCTCACCATGGATGGAGACTTCACCACTCCATGACAGTTGACCCAACTGATTCCCCTGGCCCAAAATCAGACCATGGGAAGGTGAACCAAGCCCAAATACATGGGTTGACCAAATTGAACCCAAAATGAGCCTCTCCCCATTCCATTTCAATCCAGCCCCTTTACACATGTCAAACTCCAATTGACTGCACCATTGCCAACCCCTGACCCCACTGGTCAAGATGGTGACCAGTGCCTGGCCGGCCAGCCACCAGGCCACCGGAAAACACCATGGCCGAGACCTTGGGAGGAGCCAAAAAATTCAATTCTCCCTTGCTGAGCTGCCCCATGCCCAATGGCCACCATGGCTGTTCTTCACTTGACCTAAGCAGCTAATCCCAAGCCTTAAACCCCCTGAGAGGCCCTCCACCCTCTCCTATTTAAACACCACCTCCTCTCGGTCATGAGAAGTGCTGAAACAAACCTTAAGGAAACTCAGCCAAAATTTTTCCAGACTACTCCCCACACATAAAGAGCTTGATCCCCACTGAAATCCCCCTGCCATTTCCTCTCTGTGAGTTCAATTTCAGAGTTGAAATCCAAGCCCAAAACCGAGACACTTCTCCGCGGTGAGCCAATCCCCAAATTGATTGGTCCTACACCTGCACAAGACCAAGAGAAGGAGTTCCCCGGTGAAAGCCCCCTCTCCGGAGCCACCCATCGTTCCGGACTCCAAAGGTTGAAATCGGGCTTGGTCGAAATCATACCTGGACAATTCACCGAGGCCAGGAGACTTCATCCTGGAGCTTGCTTGGACCCGATCGAAGGTGACACAACCCTCGGATCGAAGCCACACTTCTCGAGCAAAGGTATGGTCTCACTCTTCTTCCCGAGCTTCTGAACATTCTCCATTTTTATTGAGTCAATTTCATGCCACATAAACCGTATGGATGTGTTCTTCTTCTCGAGACGAATCCATAAAGCATAAGAACGTTTAATTTGATAAAGTATCGAGTGAGATCTTAAGCCTAGAAGAGGGACGGTTCTCGGGCTAGGAGGCTTGGGGACGATGAACGGATGCCGTTCATTTAATACACGCGCGGACGGACGGCTCAGATGGCGTCGGACGCGGAGATGATACGTGAACCGCGGGCCGCGTGGCGCTGAGTCGGAAGGCGGCACCGAATCAGGAGACGACGCGTGTGCGTTCGGAGCTGCCGAGGTTGAGCTGGCGCCGCGTCACTTAAGTAGAAAAGTAGGATTTTTCTTATTTATTTAATTACCAGAACTTGGAAAATTCATAACTTTGTGTAGGAAAATCCTAAAAATAAAATAAAAATACCCTCTTGCTCAGTGAACAGAGAAGAATAATGTGGAAAAGAAATTATGTAATTTCATTAAGTATTTTATTTTTAATTATTTATTTACTCTCTGCACTATTTCAATTCTCCATGCACGTATACAATTCACCATGGCATGAGACCATAGGGCTTTTGAAGCCTCTGAATTTGAGAACATTTCCTGAATTTTCCAAAGTCGGAAACCATCCCTATGAAGAGTTATTGATTTTTCAATTCTAGGTCACTATTCTGAGTATTTTAATTCCAATAATTAGCATGTTGTGAAATAAATTCTAGAAAAATTTGGTGATGTTTCTTATGATCAGAGGACCCTAGGAAAAATAGCTTTTGGAGTTAACTCACTTGTAATAACCCTAATTGGCTTAAATACCCAAAATGGAGCTTTAATTAATTAGAGCTAATCATACATCAAATTGAATTGAAATCAATTCTCCACTGACCTTTAGGATCAGAGGAACTCACCATAAAAGTTTGAGGTCAATTGGACTTGGTTAGCCCTATCAAATGGGTTGATTAGGCCATTTAGCCAAAATCAAACTTAAAAAATTCATAACTTTCAAAATACTTTTTAAAAATTCACCAAATTGGTTTTGGAGCCTCTCTGAGATCAGGGGAATTTAAGAAAATTAAAATTGTAATTTTCTAAAAAAGTTGATTTTTTGCATTATTTTAATATTTTTAATAATTAAAAAATAATAAAAATCACAAAAATAATAAAATTCACCAAAATGTCACATTTTGAATTTTAATCACTTAGGAACAAACCCCATATTTTTCTTGAGTCTCTATGATGAGATATAAAATTATATAGCCCTAAGGTAATTTTAAAATTAAAAAAATGTATATTCTAGCATTTCCACTAAAATAATTCTAATAAATCAAAGAAAAATCAGAAAGTTGTAAAAATTGGTTCTCTGGTTTCCTTGATATCATAGAGATTTTTGAAAAATATAAAATTCATTTTTCAACCTTTATTTTATTTTTAAATTAATTAATACTCCAAAACTCAAAATAATTATAATAAAGAAAATATAATTCAAAAAATCACTAAAATTGGTCCAAGTGGTGCTCTGGTCATTAGGAATGTCCCATAATTTTCTTAATGACAGAAACTTTGCCTTGGTCATGTTATTGAATTTTCCTTGAAAATCCCTATTTTCCACCAAAAATAATTACATAAATAAATTAAATACAGAAAAATCACATTTTATCCTCTAATGTCTTGATTGATATATGAGTGAAGTCACATAAAAATTTCAAATTCATTTAAGCTCAAATTTAGTGAGTTATGGAATTAGTAAGTTTAAAGGGCAAAATGGTAATTAAAAATTTAACCTATAATTAAAAAATTTTAAGTTTAATTAAAAGGGTGGGTAAAATATTTGATACTAAGTTGATTTTGGATGTTTGAAACTTAGGCAATTAAAGGGTAGAAACCTACCAAATAATTTGAAAATAATTAAAATAAACCTTAATTAAATAATTAATTAAATTTGGAAGAATAATGAAAATTGGAATTATTAAAATAGGGATATTATTAGGAAGAAATTTATTCTTTAATTCAAGAATCCCTAAATTAATCATCCCAATAAAATTTAATTCACGATTAAAATGATAGTCCAAATTTAAGATTTAAAATGCTAAAAGACTTAATCATTAAATTAAAATTAAATTATTTAAATTAAATCCTTTTAAAATTTCAATTAAAATTAATACTTTAACAATTAAAATTAAATCATCTTTAAAACATAAAAAAAAATAAAAAAAATATTAAATTAAAATTAAAAATTAAATTAAATTAAAACTTAAATTAAATTAAAATCTAAAATAAAATTAAATTAAAATTTAATTAAATTAAAGTTTAAATTAAATTAAATTAAATTAAATTAAATCACATTAAATTAAATTAAATTAAAACAATTAATTTAAATTAAATAAAATTAAATTAAAATTAAAACTAAACCAAATTAAATTAAACTAAAATTAAATTAAATTAAATTGAATTAAAAATAACATTACCTAAGACATAAAGAATTCAAAAATAAATCTAAAACATAAAAAACATAATCAACTTTAAGATTTTTTTTAATTAAAACATAAAAAACACTTGGAAATTAAGACCTTCTCTAAACCAAAACACTTCTCTCATCTCCTGATTTATGACTTCTAAAACTAAACCTCTACAACAACGAGGAGCTCGGAGCATGGTGGGCGAGCACGGCCATCGTCATCAAGAAAACACGAGTCGCTTGACGAAACTTTCTTAGAATTAAATAACCGAAGCCATAGGATTTCGAGGTAGTTTTCCTAGTGCAACATAAATCCTCAACTCTTCGTTAGGCATTTGCATTGTAAATTAAGCCCTAACAGGTCTTAGGATTCCGAGGTAGTCGTCCGATACGACATAAACCCTCACATCTTCGAGGATATAAGTCACTAATTAACTAAAATTGACAAGATCGAAACATTAAATAAACATTAGAACTTTCCTAAATTCAAGCCAAACAATAGGATAGTCGGGAAATTACCGAAGTTCGCTTCGATTCTGTAAGTTCTCCTACCTTTCTTCCTTTGAATTCCCAAAATAAAGTGTTCCAAATTTAATCCATTCCCTATTGAAATTCCAAAATTCAATCCTTGAAAACTTAAACTTTGAAATTCTTGAGAGCAGAACTACGATTATTATCGAGAGTTTTCTTAGGTGACTCCCGTCACTTAAGATGTAATTAACTATAGGGGCTTGCCCTTATAGGAATTTTAAAGAACCCGAGTAATATAAACCCTCGTTTAATGTTTTCCTATTAAGCGAAGGAACTTGTCGGCTTATAAAATTGGTTCGTAGACCAAACGGATGTCACAAACCTTCTAGTTTATTTAATCGAGCCCCACCATCAAACAGTGTGCCTATTCTTCGGGATGGATACACATTTTGTGGTGCGGTGCTCGTTTATATAAACTATTTGAGATGTGAGATCAGTTTGATTTCATATCTTAAAATTTTTAAAATTATTTTCAAAACACTACTTTCCAAATCACATATATATGTAAATTAAATTTAAAATTCGCCGAGAAATTCTATAGGCGACCCCCTTTTCAAAATACAACACTCAACCTAAAAATATGCCGACAGCAGGCTCGTAAACAAGAAACGTAAAGTGAAAGGAAATGCTAAAAAAAATGTACTGTAAACTTAAAGAAGTGTACTTCGCGAGTCTTCTCGTTCCTCCACTTGAAACTTTAGTATCTTTTGCAATAAACATTTATAATTTGCAGGAAAGTAAAGTCTATAGATAGGTTCGTCACAGATCTACAAAACCCCATGTCATAACTTGGTGGGTCATATTCATTCATTTAAGAGATCTCTTCATTTAATAAATATAATAGGTCTAGTTATCCTACAAGGTGTCCAGAAGATTTGTGAGACGGGCCTAGGAGATACCTAAACATTTCACAATCCTTTTGAGTTTCCTTGACTTTATTTCAGACTTATCATAATTATTGAATGACTTATCTATTTTATGCTCTTATGCTTAGTGAATTAATGTTTTAATTATCCCAAAAGAGTCGGGTAAATATCACTTAATATTTCACTTAAGAATTATGTAAGTGAAGCCTTTAGAAATAATTTAATTTATTAGAGAATTTAATCAATTTTGATGTGCTTGTAGTGTTTCAAAAGTGTTTACAATTAATTGTGTTTCCTTTTCTAATATTCATTTGTCAATTTTCAATTAAGCCTAGCTCACTACTAAGCTCTTAAGATTTTAGTGAGTATATTTGTGATGTTAGAAAAGTTAAGTTATATAATTATGACTCTTATCAAGCTAATGAATTATCATTTAAACATCAAGTAGGGGCACTTCATTAGTGAATTATCAATTTCCAAAATCAACCCCTAACCTTAAGGATCACTTAATTTAATTTTCTTACAAATTATAATGATTAATTAAATTATAAGCTTATCCTTTTAATGTGACAAGAATGAGATGAGTTTCTACCATTTATTCTTTTACATTTCAATCATTCAAACATAATAATTAAGATCATTTATTGTCCATTTCCCACTTAAGTTAAGTCTTAATATTGATTAAGGCTAAATTATACAAAATTAAACTTTTGCCCCTAAATGTCTTATCACTTTATAATTTCTTAAATTTAACTCAAATGACTTTGAAATTTTCATATCACCCCACTCATCGGTCAATTAAAACATTAGAGGAGAAAATACAATTTTTCAAAATTTAATTTAACCTTAATCATTGCCCTTTCATCAACACAAAGCATTGTTAATGTTCTAAATACATCATCACCCTTCTTTTGTATTATTGATTGGCACTTACCATGTACATGGACTTCGATGTAAGTTGAAAGTTAGTCCACTCTCCACATTAATTAGCCTGGATGTTAAATATGATTTGCAACTACGAGGTATAAAAAAAATAATCAATTAAGGTTTATAAATTTTAGCAGGGTCTATACGTAATCAAGCCATCAGTTTATCCACAAGTGCTTGAAAGAGTTAAAAGGTATAAGAGACAAGTATTATATTTTACTATTCATATAGAGAAATTATCAATACGAACCGGACATAACCTCAGAGTCTGCAAGATATCGAGTCATCAATAGCCTAAAAGTAGGGCAATAAAAGAGAGATTTATTTGGGGCAATTATGTACAAATCACCCAATTTCTATATATTTACATAACTAACATCTAATTTTTATTTTTGCTTTTTTTACATTTACACCACCCAAACCTTTCATATAATCATATATATATATATATATATATATATATATATATATATATATATATATATATATATATCTAGCACCCTATTTCATCCATTTATAAATTCTCACTCGAAAATCAAAATCCATGATAGAACTCCAACCCATATTTTTTATTTTTATTAAATTCTCAATGTTTTGATGGTAGCAGGCGTAAATATATTGGTTCGTTAGTTTAAAATTATTACTTTAGTGTTAGATTTTATGACTAATAATATTTCTGGTGCTATATGTGTAATTAATCCGTATATATTCAGTTATTTTTAAAATATTCAAAATAATTTTCAGATGTATTAACTATTTTTAGAAATTCTCTAAAAAAAATTATGTTGAATGAAAAACGTCTGGAATTATAATGATCAATACTTTGGTTAAGGGCATGATTTTTATAAAAGATTATTTAATTTTATATATATATATATAATTTTTACTTATAAGGTATTATTCATAAAGTGATTACATACAACACAAGTCATATCTAATAACTAAATTTGTTATATTTACATGCATAATTTTCTATTTTTTAACAATACAAAAGAAATCAAATTGTCATAAATTTGTAATACTAAATTGTCATAAATGTAAATATCAAATTTTAGGTGTTATATATCTAAATATATAACAAATGTGTGCTATGCATTTAAATTTCTCAAAAGAAAATGTTTGTTCAAAAAATTCAGTTTGAGAACCTCCACTAGAAGCAAAAGTGGAACTCTTTTTCGTTCCATTCTTAATAGATAGAGAATTGAAATAATTAGAGGAAAGCAAAAAAAATTTTAATTTGACGATCTCCTAAAATAACTAGTATGTGGTTCGAACGTCGAAGGCCTAAGAGAATCGTAATGAAGGTTGTCAGATCGGTTTGTAGGCGGGCTTTAGGTTTGACCTGAAATCGATATGATCCAGGATTACTCACACAAATTCAACCATAGTATCAAACTAGTCAGAACATGAACTGATTCGCCTTCAACCCATCGACCCAAATATGACCTGTATTACCCGTCTAACACAAGTCATAAAATGTTGACAAATTATTTCAAGTCAATTTTGAATTAGCGGGTTGATTTTGGATCAATTTCTAGTTGGCTCTTGTCAATTTTGAGTTGATGGAATAACCGAAACCCATCCCAACAGATTAAACGGGTTAAGATTCTTATCCCAAACTAGACCCAAAAGTTATTCCGACAAAATCAAACCTAAAGTTATAATATGTTGGCATATATTTATCTTCTTTAACTATATATATATATATAGTTAAACGAGACTCTTGTTCCTTACGTGTTAAATAAAAAATAAAGTATAAAACCGGGAGAGAGTTCCTATCAAAATCCACCCGTACAACGCACGAAAAAAAAAGGAATCTAAGGAACTCTCTCCAAAAAAATTAAAACTACAACTCACACGACTCAGCACGACACACAGTCAGACAAAACAATCCCAAATAACTCAGAAGGAATATGAAAAGAAATAAAAGGAGCATGAAGAAACAGACCATACTTTGCGATCCAGGTGAGCCGCTTTATTACCGTCACGTTTGGTGTGCGTCCAGATAATAGATAAGTGTTTTGCCAAATGAAAAATCCTCTTCATCAGCACATTTATACTCCAATGATGCAACACTGCAGAATTACAAGACTTCCACAAAATTAAAGAATCAGTTTCAACATTTAAATACTTCCAACCTCTATTAAGAGCTATCTGCAACCCAAGAACCACAGCTTCAGCTTCAGCCACCAGAGGGGAAACCGGAATGGACTGAGAAGCATACCAACAAATAGGCAGCCCAAGTACATCCCTGAAAATACCCCCAACGCTAGCCCTATTCTGATTCCAGCAACCATCACAGTTAAGCTTAATAAAAGGCAAAATAGGCTTTTTCCATTGAACAGCAGATGTCAAAGTAAAAGCGGGAACCGAGATATTCAAAACTTGCAAAGTTTTCCTTAATTTAGCAGGAAAATTCGAACTTAAAGCCCATTTAAAACCTTTCATAAGGTAACTACAAATAAAACAAACAGTATTCGAAACTTTAGGGAGCAAATTTTGGAATTTGAAATTATTCCTAGTGATCCAGATGAACCATAACACAGTACGCGAAATCACAATAAAAGGCAAATTACCCAATTGTTTCCAGCTATAAAAAAGACTATCAATAGAGGCAAAATTAAAAGAAAGATAATTAAGTCATAGCATGTATTAAGAACACTGCTTCCGACATGACCACGATAAAAGTGCGATTAAGAAATATATGCTCAAGACTCTCTTCCGATCGTTGCAAAGACAAGCACTTAGAGGGAAATTTAATCCCTTTTAACTTCAAGATATTATCAATAGGAATGATCTTATGAAAAATTCTCCAAATAAAAAAAGAAATGGAAGGCTTAAGCCACTTATTCCAAAGCCACGTTAGATCCATACCATGATAGCACTGAAAAGAACGAGCAAAAGTCTTGGAGATAGACTCACCCAGTTTACCTTTGATATGAGGGACATCCTTCTTATCATTGGAAAGAGGAATAGAAGAAATAAATTGAGCATCAAGCTCATGGGTGCAAGCAAGAAGCTTGGTAATGCACCAATTATTATCATTCCAGAAATCCCTAACTTTGAGACCAATATTCTGAGGACCACCATACCAATCAGCTAAGACACCCTGGCCAGACCAATCTTCATACCAAAAGGAGCAATCTCCTTTACCAATATCCCAACAGATCAGCTCTTCAGTGAGCTTAGCCATTTTAAGCATGGCCTTCCAAATAAAAGAATCATTAGAAGTAGCTGTACATTGTAAAGGATGAAGAGTATTGCAATATTTAGCACTAAGATAGGAAGCCCAAATAGAATTCCCCTTACGAAATCTGTACCACAACTTCATGTGATTGATTTTAATAGAATCAGAAAGACTTCTAAAACCAAGCCCACCATGACTAATAGGCTTACAGAGTTTATTCCAACTTCTCCAATGATAAGAAGAATGATCCTTGCTCTCCCAAAGGAACTTATTAAAAAGCTTCTCTAAACTCTGAATGATACTAACATGTATATTCGTAACTTAAAGAGAATAAAGCGGCAAAGAAGTAAGAATGCTCTTCAGGAGAGTAATACGCCCCCAAAAGAAAGAAAGCTATTCTCCCAAGAAAACAATTTGCTCTTAATTTTATCATAAAGTCTAGCACAATGAGACTTTCTACTTTTACCCTTATCAAGGGTAAAACCTAAATAAGTCAAAGGCAAAGAAGCCTTCTCACAACCAGTATAAGACGAAATCCAATCCTTCTTATTCACATGAATTTTTTTTGCACGATGAGAAGAAACATTTAGAAATATTAAAAGATAATCCAGAATAAGTTTGGAATAAAGAAAGCTCCTTCCAAACCTTTTTAATAGACCTTTTATTAGTATTAGTAAAAATAATCAAATCATCAGCAAAACCTAAATGAGAAATACTCATATGTCCTCTATTATGGTAATTTAAAGAAGGAAACTTGCAATATAAAGAATTAAGTCTTCTAGAAAGATAATCAAAAGTAATAATAAAAAGGTAGGGAGAGATAGGGTCACCTTACTTAATACCTTTAGAAGCTTTAAAGAACCCATAGCTAGTACCATTAATAAGAATATAGTAGAAATTGTTGTTAAGAATTCTATAGATAAGAGAGCAGAAATTCTCATTGAAAACAATAGCCTTCATAACATCTAGGATGAATTTCCAACAAATAGAGTCAAAAGCCTTCTTAATATCCATTTTAAAAAGGATATTACCATCTCTATTGCAAGAGTCAATGTCCAAGAGTAATTCTTGAACAAGAAGAGCATGATCACAAATATTTCTATCTTTTAAAAAAGCAGCTTGGTTAAGAGTAATAATATGATTAAGCACGAGTCGCATTCTCTTAACTATAAGTTTAGAAATAACTTTAGAAATCACAGTATTTAAACTAATAGGTCTAAAGTCACTCCATTTAGAAGCATTTTTTATTTTAGGAATTAAAACAATATGAGAGGATTTGAAGAACCTAGGCAAATCTTGCCCAAGAAAGAACTCTTGAATAGCCTTAATAACATCCTCATTAATAACATTCCAACCTGTAGTGTAAAATTCCAGAGAAAAGCCATCAGGACCAGCAGCCCTACCTTCCTCCATGTCATCAAGGATAGCTTTGATCTCTTCAGCTTGAGGAATAGCCGTAAGCAGATCATTATTAAAAGGTTTTATATCCTGATAAAGATCCTTATCAACAATACCAACATAAGGCTCATCACAATGAAACAAATAAAAGAAATAAGTAACAACATTATTAGCAATAGCGGTAACATTGGTGAGTTTCTCACCAAACTCAGTAATAATAGTATTAATATAATTAACATTCCTACGAGCTTTAATGCAAGCCAAAAAATACTTAGAATTACGATCACCATCTAAATAATGCAGCTTAGCAGCTTTCTGAGCAAAAAACATTCACTAGCTAGTAATAGCATCATTAAGTTTCTGATGCTCTTGGACAAGAATATCCAAATCAATAATATTGTTAGCATAATCCATCTCCAAAGATTGAATAGTAGTCTCAATCGACTGAATATTCTTATTCACATTACCAAAATAATTCCAATTACAATGCTTTAACTTAAAAGCAAAATTTTTTTGTAATTGCCAAAGACGATATCCCGCATTACCATTAACAGACAGAGACCAATTATCTTGCAAAAAAGTAGTATAATCCTTATGAAGAGTCCACATCTTATAAAATCTAAAGTGGGAAGAATGATGGCCCGAGTTAGATAAAATACTTAAGACGATTGGAGCATGATCAGAAGCATTAATAGCAAGATGCTTAACACTATAATGGGAAAAAAGATTAAACCATTGGGGGTTAGCAACAAAACGGTCTAACCTTTCAAAAGCATTCCTCCGATACCAAGTAAAAGGATTCCCAGAAAAACCCATATCATATAAACCAGCATTCAATAAAGCCTTATTGAAACCATCAATAAGAGATAAGGAAGGAGGAATACCACCTTGTTTCTCAGCAGGGGAAGAAATCATATTAAAATCTCCACCCATGATCCAAGCTTCATTTCCTACATTAAGCATTTTAAAAAGATTCCATAGTTCCAACCTATCATGCTTAAGACAGCTAGCATAAACTAAAGTAAAAAGAAAAGAAATATTTGCATAATTAATTTTAATATGCAAGAATTGTCTATGATTGATAAGTATGTCAATATCTAAACAATCCTTCCAAAAGAACCATATTTTGTTATTGCAATTAACAAAAGAATTGAATTTACTAAAACGTTTCAAGTAGATATCATTATTAGTAATAGCAACTAAAGGCTCCAAGATACCAAAAAAGAGAAAACGATTAGAACGAATCAAATGATTAAGTCTATTGGTAGCATTAGCTTTAGCAATGCCCCTAATATTCCAAACCATAGATTTAAAATTCATTGGCTAAATCCCCTCCTTTGAGATCTTTAGCACCCATTTGATCCTTGAGCCTCACTTGGGATGGAAGAGCAACTGTATAAACAAAATCAGATTCACGATTATTTTTAATTTTTCTTTTCCTTGATGACCTTTGAACCAACCATTCATCACTAGCTTTATCACAATCTATAGACTTGCTAGATGAATTATTAGCCAAAGAATCCATAGGCACGAGTAAGCAAAGAATGGTTCACGAGCATCTCGAATAAAATCCGAGCTAATAATGGCAGAATTACCCAGAGAAACATCAGAAAGATTGGCTGATCTATGTAACTGATTGGCAATAGGATCCTCATCGATCATATCAGTTATTTGAGGAAACAGAGGATCCTTCACCATAACAATAGCATTATGCACAGTACAATCATTAGATAAAGGAATAATCGCATTAAGATTGGGATCCACAGGATCATTAGCAATTAAAGAAGTAGGAATGTTAGCAGGACCAGAAACTCCTCCATTTACCTTAGCCGTAGCAGGAGTAGGCTCAGAATTCAGGGAAGACGTCCCTTGAGCCATCTTAGCTCTTAGTGTAGTCTTACACAATTCAGGATGAGCAATAAAGCAAGAAGAAAATAAGTGGCCAAAAATCTTGCAGTGACTACAATAATGAGGTACAAATTCAAGCTCAACTTTCTGCCAGTAGCCATCGTTGTCATTTCCCAACCAAATTGAGTCCTGAAAAACAGTAGTAACATCCCTTTCGACTAAAATACGGGCCAAAGAAGGCCTAGCTAACGTACTAGTCGCAGAATCAAGCTTCAACGGTTTACCATAAACAGATCCCAAAGAATAAAGAACCTTCAGATTATAGTTTTGAAGTTTCAGACCTGGGAATCTAATCCACACCGGGACCACAGGAGGTTCTTCAGCCGGATTAAAGCCCGGCGTCCACTTAAGAATCTTGAGATAACATTTCTCAATACTAAGAATTTTTTTGGAAAATAGAAGAGTATAATCTTCTTCAAGTTGAAGCTTAATCATCAAATTTTGATTATCAATCAAACCCAACTTCCAATCATCATGCAAATGAAGATCCGCAAAACATTTCCGAATAACTTCCATACGAGAATGCGCAAAAGAAAACTTACCAATGAGCGTATACTTTAGGGGTTCTAATAGGATGTTTGATTCTTCCTCATTGAAAATAAAAGGAGGTTTACCATTCTTACGCAAAGCCTTTTTCAGCAAGATATCAGATCCACTGTCCGAAAGAAGATCAAAAAAACTCGAAGGAAACAGCACCTCTCCTTCACCAGCAACCTTACCGGACGCAACATCCCGATAAGAAGGCGCATTCACCCCCATGGCGAGAAACTTGATTGAGGAAATCAGAGAAAACTTGCTAAACAGGAAGCCGGAAAGGGATGGAGAAAAGCTAGGTCAAGATGAGCTCCCCATTCTTGTTTTATATATATATATATATATATTTATATCAGTTGGACCTTTTCTTAAGGGCATGGAATACAAAGTTTGTGAAGATCTAATTTCTTCAAAGCGAATATAAGGAAATGTACAATGTCATTTCATAGGAGATGCTAGCCTTGAAAAGTCAACTAACATAGTGTAGGACTGAATTGTATATTATTGCAATTTATCATTACCTGTAAAACGAGAGCTTAATAAAACTCAAGATAGACTGATAGATGCCTAAAGTGATCTTATAGTTTACACGAAGAGTTTGAAGGTTTCTCAGACAAGAATGTTGGCTCTGGAAGAGAAAACTAATAATTTGAAGAATCGGTGTGTAGACGAATGACTCATCCTAGGCTTCTAAAAAAGATTTATCTGATGCACCGTAGCATATTGGTTGACATCGAGAGCGTATCTCTTACCCAGACATCTGAAGACCCTCCTTTCTTGTTAGAAGATGAATGTGTTGAAAGCAAGAGAAGATAATATTCTCCAATGATGAGGAGGAGGAGCACATTAGGATCTGTTAGTGTCTGATCTCCAAGAATGATCTTTTATTATTATTATTATTATTATTATTATTTTATTTTCTTATCTATTGTTTTTTTTATAGTACTATATTTGCTAAATATGATGTTGCTATAGTGGGAATAGGAAAAATAAGCTACTAAGGTTGTGTTTGGGGCAAGTGCAGCTTATTAATAAGTTACTGATAAACTGCTAAAAAATAATCTGCTTACTAATAAGCTGCGGTGGCTATTACAATTCTTTATTTTTTATTTTTGGAAAATCTAGACCGCACCAAATAAGTTGCTACCACACCAAGCCAAGAACAGTGTCAAAATGCTGATTTCAACATTCTGAAAATGCAATTTTTTGAAAAAGCTGTTGAAACGTAGTTTACCCAAACGCTCTTGGGTGTGTTTTCAAAACGCACCCCACCAAATAAGCTGCCCCAAACGGGGCTTAATGCTTATAACAATTGGTAGGGCGCATATGTAATCAAGCCATCAGTTTATCCACAAGTGATTGGAAAACCTAAAATATAAAAAGCATTGTTTAGGTATTAGAGATGTAAAAACATAGTTATTGGGGGATATGTGTGCAATATCGTCTTAAATAGAAGGGTTTTATTTAGGTGTTAGGGTTTTGTTTAGGGTTTTAAATAGTTGATGTAAAAGCATTGTTTATCCATTCTATTGTTTATGACCAATGCTGGTGAGATCTGATCTCTATTTACTGTTTTTCTTAATATAATTCAATTTTTCCGTTGCTTTATTGCCAAATCTAATATTTAGAAGCCCGTTGTGATTATTTTTATTTATTTTTATTTTTGACCTATTTTTACTTAAAATAAAAAACTATTTGATATGTTATAATAAATTTAATTATTTTTTGAAATATTTTTTTAAAAAATAGATATTTTGAATCTTTTTAGAAATAAATTAATTTATTTTTGAAAACAAAAATTAAAAGTATGTAAAAAAAATTAAATATTGGTATTTTTAAGATAAAAATAAAAATGATATAAAAAAGGTCAATTGCATAAAAAAGCACGTGAAACATAGCTATTTACGAATCAAACACTCACCCGGCGTAAAATTACATTCAAATTCCAATTAAATTTTGCCGCAAACTCATATGTAGTTAATATTCTCACAAGAAAAGATAAAATATACATAAAGTTCAATGACCAACAAACCAGAAAAAAAAAAAGAAGAAAACTGCACCCACAATAAGAAAAAAATAGAGAACACTTCTAGTAAAGATTACTCTTCGATCTGCACAGGCCTTCAGGAAACCACAGAGCAATCTCCTTTCTCGCACTATCAATTGAATCGCTTCCATGAATTACATTCCTGCAGTAACAAAGATAAAAAAAAAATGGATTCCATAAGAAAGAACGAAAAAAAAAACTTACAAACATGAGAGGAAAACGAAAGAGAAAGTTAATTAATCACCTCCCATTTTCAATTGCATAATCGGCCCGAACAGTTCCGGGTTCCCATTTAGAAGGGTCAGAAGCCCAATAATCTTTCGACAATTCACAATAACATTGTCACCCTCCCAAACCATAGCCACCACAGGGCCAGAGGTGATGTCTCCCACAAGCGCGGGGAAGTAGCGCTTTCCAGCCAAATCCTCGTAGTGTTTCTCCGCAATGGACCGCTCCGCTTTTAAAATCTTCAACCCTAAAATTCAAATGGATGATCACTTGTCGCAACGAAATATATAAACACAAAAGAGTTGAGGCAGTGGATTCGACGAAAAACCAAATACCTTTCGAGTAGAAACCGCCGCACTCGAAGCCGTCCGATTATCTCAGCCATCCGTTTAGATGCGGGATATATAGTATTAGAGTAGTTCAACTTGAAAATAAGATGAAAATTGTAGAAAGTAAGAGGTGAATTGATAGATTACTGTGTCGTGTTGACGCCATCGAGCTGATCATGATGAAGGTCTGCTCCATCTTAATTGTTTCACTAAGATCTATCTATCTTCACTTCAATTAAGAGAGTGATGGGGTTTCTATTTATAGACATGGATTTGTATTGTTTTTATTTTGGAAAGGGAATTTTAAAAATTTCTTATAAATTAAATTTTTTTTTATTTTTGGAAGGGGGTTGTTCTTATTTTTGGAAATACGGCTGTTTTATTTTTGGAAGCCGTTTTTATTTTTGGAAGCTGTTGTTATTTTTGGAAGGGAATTTTGACAGATAATGCCGACTTCTTAAAAGGCTGCTTATAATATATTAAATTGAATTTCAGTCGCTAACATTTGTGCTCCATCGGATATATATTTCATAAATTCAGATTTATTTTGCATCTTAAATAAAGTTAAGAGAAGAAAGAACATTGTAAAAAAGTCTCCTGCTTAGGGTAAATGGGAAATCGCTCAATTACGTACTATTATTATTATTATTTAAAATTAAGCGGATTTGGATATGAGTAATAAGATTAAATAATTATGGAATTAATAATAACTTTTTCTGTAAATATTAAGCAAAATTTAATTTTTTTCAATGCACATATTTAGTAAAATAATCTGCATGATTTTTGTTTTTCAAATTTTGAATACTCTATTATGAATTACTTGTAAACAGTAGCTGACAGCCGTTAACCATTATATTGATGTGTTATTGTGTTATTATAACACTGTGAATATTCTCATAATAGAATAACATCTAAATAACACACAATAACACCTGAATAATACATAATAACGTTTGAATAATGCGAAATTATAGGGGGGAATAATCCCTGCGTTACCGGGCAAATTTATTTTTGCCATGCGCCACGTGCGGAGTCCTGATATAATATTTTTCTCTTGTTCCACGCGATCGACCTCCGCCTTTAATCCTCGCGATCCAAAACTCCTGCTCTCAATAGAACGGCTTCCTCACCGCGAACTCCCCTTGGGGAAGCCTTGCCGCGAACTCCATCTGCGGCCCTACGCGAAGCTTTGCAGTGAACTCTGCCCGAACTGCCGCGTGGAACTGCTGCGTGGAACTGCTTTGCGTCGTGCGATCCTGGTCGCCTCCGCCTGCTCCGCGTCCATAGAAATTCAGAGGAATTCCTTTCTCTCCTTCGATTTCTGCTTCTAGATATGCCGAATTTCTGCAGCAATCTAAGATATGGATTGCTGTATGCCTCTTCCTCCTTGTTGCGATTCTTGGATGCCGAATACCTCTAGACAAGAAATACCAAATTCCAACAGACGACGCCAATTGTTATGGGAAAACTACTTGGCAGGAAGAAAATCACAAAGAGGAAATGCAAATAAGAACACAAGGATTACGTGCTTCGATCCATAGTACCTACATCCACGGAGGGGATCAAGAATCCAATCACCAAGACAATCTAGAAGAATACATAGCTTTACATTGAGAGAGATGAGCCTTCATCTTGTCACGGTCTCTCTTTCTCACAAGACATCCAAGATCCTCACTCTCTCAATTCCTTACAAGCTATCTTTTTTTTTAGTAAAAGATGACTATGACTCTAATTTTATTGCTAAAAAATAAAAAAAGTACAAAACCGGGAAAAAGGTCTCTAACTCACACACCCTACAAAATCCCAAAAAAATAAAAACAGGATCATTTTTCCAAAAAAGAAAAATACAACTTCACACGACACGACCAACAAAAAAGACTAATTTTCGTTTAAATTTAATGTATTTTTTTATTATTTCTTTAGCTTTATGTAAAGCATATAAATGTATATTAAATGCATATTTTAAAGTTAAATGTTCAATATAATTATTTTTTAAGTTTTGACTTTTATTTGAGATTTACTTGTATATTTTTTGTTAGTTTGTAAATTGTAAAATTTTTAATTAGTGGGTTCTTATTATGTGAAAATTTGAAAAAAAAATATTAATAATCTTATTGTTTAAAAAGTTGTATTCATAGTTTGCACTTGAAATTTTTTTTAGTTAATCAATCTTTTATGGTTTAAAATTAAATTTTTAATTAAAAAAATTTAGATAAAAAATATTATTTTATTTTTATTTAAAATAAAATAATTTTATATTCTAACGAGTCAATTTCGAGCCAAACAAAAAAATATTATTCGAGCCGAGCATGAACACATTATTCACGAACTATTTTGAACACGAGTCAGATTTGAATCAATCAAAGATCGGCTCGTTTACAACTCTAATTATATTATATATATATATATATATGGACATTATTTATGAAAAAGGTTTAGTTGTCATAATTCAGTTATAAATTTGGGATATAAAATTTGGGAATATTAAAATCTCATTTGAATAAAAGAAAATTGAAATTGAATGAAATATGTAATTTAGGAATGAGAAAACAGGAAAGAAATTGTTTTCATATTCCTTCAAAAATAAATATGTTGAATCTTGAGTTGTATTTTGGAAATACACTCCTCGAGAGTTAGAGCCGAGGGAATGAGGACGTTAGGAAATTCTCTAATATTTATGAAGCTTCGTACAATTACAGAAGGAAAAGTGATTATGAAAATAACCCCCAATTACTGAAAGGAGGGAGCAATTACGGAAACCAACCTTAATACATTCAATGTGCTGATAAATATGCAGCCTTACTTATTCAAGAGAACTTGTATTTCACATTTTAAAAGTTAGTGGTGATATTATTATGTGATATGAAAGAATTGGGGGTATAAATATAAAAAATAATGTTTAAGTGTCTAGATATGTAAACATATAAAAATTAAGTGATATACGTGCAATATCTTCTTAAATCGTACGGTTTTATTTATTTATCCCGTCATTCTCCTTTTTATGCAGGTGAGATCTGATTTTATTTACTGCTTCTCTGAATATAATTCAGTTTTTCTGTTGCTTTATTGCCAAATCTAATTTTTAGAAGCCGGTTAAGATTATTTTTATTTATTTTTATTTTTTACCTATTTGATATGTTATAATAAATTTAATTATTTTTTAAAATATTTAAAATAATTTGCAGATATTTTGAATATTTTTAGAAATAAATTAATTTATCTTTGAAAACAAAATATAAAAGTATGTAACAAAATATATTAAATAAACATATTATTAAGATAAAAATAAATAATGACATAAAAAAAAGGTTAATTACATAAAAAACACCCGAAACATTGCTATTTACAAATCAAACACCCACCCCATCCGGACCTAGAATTAAGTATGTGTTATAAATTTTCTTTTAAATTTTCCAAATAGATTTTGATCGAATCAAAATCTCTTAGGAAATTGCCACGAGAATCTTTCGTTCACGTTCAAATTAATAAAAAATGAATCGATATAATAGCGAAGCGTACCTGAATCCATTTGATCTATTGCAAGCAACGATCTTCCAATCTGCAATTTATCCGGAGTTTTCCTTAGTTTCTCTCGTTGATGGGGAACAAGAGAATTTAAAAAGTATGCAGATCAGGGACCATTACCCTCGTATTTATTATGAACTAACCTGGTGATTACAAAGGATTACTTAATTCCAATTCGCACCTCATTAAATTGGAATTTGCTCTTATAGTATCCACACTTATAATTTCATGACAAATGTGCCTAAAGTCATAAACTTTATTAATTAATTAGATCACAATAATTTTGACTTGTTAAATAATGACCCAACACATTTATTAATTACATCTGTAGTCCCATAAATTATCCAACAATCTCCCACTGGACTATATATGTAAAAATAAATGTGTCAACCTTAGAGCGCTCAAAAATTTGTTGTCATTATTATAAAGGCACATTACAATCGATCCATTAATCATATCAATATAGGATCAAAGCAGTCTTCATTGTATTTGTCACAACTAAACCCATCAATGGTCACCTATATTAATATAATCAAATGACATGGATCAATCATGAATGTGTGGAATGAAAATTACATGCAAGTGGTCGGTTCATGTCAATTTTCAACTGGTCCTACTTTACTTAAGTGAGATCAAACTTTAATTATACAGAGTGTACTCGAATCGAATAAAATACCATATTTCGATCGTAAAATATCCAAATATGTTTTGTACATAAAATAAAACATATAACTAAAAACACAAACTAACAAACTCCCACTGAATCTAAATTTTCTCAAGCTCTATAACACCCATATGAGTAGTATGCTCATGAAAGACCCTGGGTATCGACCCTTCAGTAAGAGGGTCCGCAATCATGGAGTTTGTTCCAATATGCTCTATGCAAATCCGTCCACTCGTATTCTTTCCTTCACAACAAGAAATTTGATGTCAATATGCTTTGACTTGGATGAACTCCCGTTGTTATTGGAATACAATATACCGATTTATCGTCACAAAATAACTTTAGTGGTCTTTCAATTCCTTCCATAATGCGCAATCTAGTGACAAAATTTCTCACCATATGCCATGGTTGGATGCCTCATAACATGCTATATACTCTGCTGCTACAAGTGGATGAAGCTATTAGTGTTTGTTTTGCACTTCTCCAGGATATAGCTCCACCACTTAACAAAAATATGTAGCTCGATGTGGATCTTCTCATTGTCTTGGCATCCAAAGAAATCGGAGTCGAATACCCAATGATCTCCAAATGATCCGATCTCCTATATGTAAGCATGTAATCTTTTGTTCTCCTTAAGTACCTCATAACCCTTTTCGTCGCTTTCCAATGATCCATTCATAGGTTACTTAAGTATCCGCCTAAAACTCCAACAATGTACGCAATATCCGGCCGCAGTACAAACTCGAGCATACATAAGACTCCCTATCGTCGAAGCATGGGAATCTTTGCATTTCCCGAATCTCAAGGTTTCCTTTCGGGCACCGATCGAGACCGAACTTGTCTCCTTTAGCGACAGGGGTGTCAATTGGTCTACAATTCCGCATGTCATATCTTTTAAGCACTTTATCAATATAAACTCTTCGCGATAATCCAAGAATACACCGAGAACGATATCGGTGAATTTGAATTCCTAAAACAAATGAGGCATCACCAAGATCTTTCATCTCAAAATTATTTGATAGAAATCTTTTGGTTTCTCGCAACATGTCTATATCATTTCATGTAGCAAAGTATGTCATCCACATACAAAATCGAAAAATATGTTTTATCCCACCGAATTTATGATACACACAATCATCAACTCGCATTCATTTCAAAACCAAATGATAGAATCACTTGATGAAATTTGTGATACCATTGACGGAAGCTTGTTTGAGCCCATAAATGGATTTTGTCGACTTGCAAACCATATTCTTTGGGTCTCCTATTACAAAGTTTTCTCGTTGCACCATATAGATCGTTTCATCAATGTCTCCATCGAGAAATGCGGTCTTCGACATCCATTTGATGTAGCTCCATATCATAATGAGCAACAAGTGCCATGATTACTCTAAAAGAGTCCTTTGTTGAAACCGGAGAAAAGGTCTCTTTATAGTCAATCCCTTCCTTTCGAGTAAAGCCTTTAGCTACAAGACGAGCTTTATGTCTTTCCACATCGCCTTTCGAATCCCTTTTAGTTTTAAAAATCCATTTACAACCAATGGGTTTCTTTCCTTTCGGCAATGGAACAAGTTCCCAAACTTTATTGTCTTGCATAGTACTTATACTCCTCATTCATCGCTTTCGATCCATTTTTCCGAATTGAACTTTCGCATAGCTTCGATGAAATTTGATAGATCATTTTCCATCATACTAATATTTTCCTCATGTTCCCGAAGAAATACAATATAATCATCCGAAATAAGCATTTCTTCTTTCCCTAGTGGATCGTCGCAAAAGCACTCGCTCTCGAACTTGTTCTCGAGGTCGTTGAATTTGTTCCTCAAGGGGTTCTTAATTTGCAACTTCGATCAATGTCGAGTAAGATCCCGATCATTATCAAAAGCAATTACAGAATAGGAACCAATTCCTCTTCAACAAGAGTAGTATGGTCTCGATTCCTCCTCAAAGACAAAGTCTCTAACCTCGATTTCTCCCCCCAAATTCAATATCCTCAAAGAACACTCAGCTCCCGTCTCAAAAATTATCTTTAATTTGGGATCATAAAACTCGAAACCCCTAGATCGCTCCGAATAACCAACAAAGTAGCTGCCATCGTTTTAGGGTCTAACTTTTTCTCAAGTGGCTTGTGAGGCCTCGCCTCACCTGGCAACCCCAAACATGAAAATGCTTTAAACCGGGTTTTCGCCCGTCCAAAGCTCATAAGGTGTAATTGCAGCTCGCTTTAGTTGGTACTCTATTTAGAATGTAGGTCGCCGTCTTGAGTGCTTCTCCCGTAGTGACTTTGGTAAGGTAGAATGACCGATCATACTTCTTACCATGTCTTTAAGAGTGCGATTTCGTCTTTCGACTACACCATTCATGCTAGGTGAACCCGGCATAGTGTATCATGGGACAATTCCACACTCCTCTAGGAATTTAGCAAATGGTCCTTGACGTTGTTCACTCGAACCGTCATATCTACCGTAGTATTCACCACCACGATCGATTCGACTTTCTTTATTCTTTTGCTTAGCTGATTTTCAACTTCAAACTTTATAAGATTCGAACACGTCCAATACTTGGACTTCTCATTAATAAGAAATAGTATGCATATCTTGAATAATCATCTATGAATGATACAAAATATTGTCGACCATTCCAAGAAGTCGTAGAAAATGGTCCACAAACATCCGTATGTATCAATTCTAAGACTTCAGTAGCTCTATACGCACCTAATTTCTTCCTTTTAATCTGTTTTCCCTTAATGCATTCAATACGTACATCAAAGTCTCGTAAAATCAATGGAATTTAGAATTCCATCCGACACAAGTCTTTCAACTCTATTTCTAGAGATGCGACCTAAACGCTTGTGCCATAATGCTCCCGAATTTTCATTATTAATTTTTCGCTTAGTACCTCGTGATTCCACATTCGTAGTTTCATTATAAGAAGCAACAATGATCAAGCAAATAAAGATTGTCATATACCACAAGAGAACCGCTCCAACAATATTGAATTAATAGATAAACCGAAACAACTCGTTTTGAAATGAACAACAATAACCTAATTTGTCCAAACAACAAACAAACCAAATTCCGTCTAAATGATCGGTACAACAAAAGTATCTATCAAATCCAAATAAGTAACCAAGACATAATAACAATCTAAAATGCCCAATCGCTTCCACTTCTACCGATTTTCCATCTCCCACATAAATGCATCTTTCAAAGATCATTTGGTTTTCGGTAGATCAGTAACCCCGCATCGAAACACTTATGTTAAGTAGTAGCACTCGCAGTCTAACCACCAAGTGTTTCTAGGTACCGAAGCCAAATTTACCTCGTAACGTACCAAAGTTAGAAATGTACCTTTCTTTACACGCCAAGCATGATATTTAAGACATTCCTTCTTCCGATGTCCTTCTTTGTTGCAAAAGAAACAACCGATATTTTCTCGAATTTCGAGCTTTATTTTGTTTCTTTCGAGAAGGACCCTTACTCTTAAGCAAGCCTTCATTCTTTCTTTTTAGAGCCCCTTTCCTGGAGGTGTTTACTGTATGAGCACTCGTCGCCTTTCCTGCTTCAACCTTTCTTCCTCTCGCACACAATGAGAAATAAGCTCATTAAGAGTCCATTTCTCCTTTTGCATATTATAGTCGACTGTAAATCGCCAAACTGTGGAGGAAGAGAAATAAGAACTAAATGCACGAGTAAGTCATCCGTCAACTCGAGATTTAGTTTCTTTAATTTTGAAGCAATATTAGACATCTCCATGATGTACTCCCTTATATTTTCTTTGCCTCTGAACTTCATTGAAATCGCGCTTTAAAAGAATACCAGCTTTCAGCCTTTATCGCTCTTTCGCAAAGCGTTTCTCAATTTCAAGAAGGAAAATCGCAAGATCGATCGATCTCGCAGACACCGCACCTCTAAAGGCCTCGGTATGCCGCGCTTTATGATCATTAGACTCAAGCGATTAGAACGGTCCCACTTCTCAAAGTTCCTCCTATCCTCGGAGGAACTTGCATCCGTAAGAGGAGCGGGCTTTTCTATTCTTAATGCTAGATCTAGATCCATGCAGCCAAGAACAATGAGAATGTTCTCTTTCCAATCCTTAAAACTATCACCCTTAAGGATTGGAACCGAATCGAGATTAAGCAGATACATTAAGCAACAACCGAAAAATGAACAAAAGATTTAATTAATAAAATGTTTAAATTCAATTAATGGTAAATCTCATCTCAAGATACCTAATGCAACATTAATATCAAGTCTTTCGGACAAGAACATTAACTCGTAATGGTAATCTTGTTAGTAATGATCAAACATTAACAATAACATATATCAAGTAATAAATCTATCTTTGGATCGATTTATTACTCATATATTATTCCATATAATTGTTACATGTTTATCATCACAAGTGTGTATGCATTTCTGCCAAGTATTAATTTTCCTTTCGGCCAATTAATACTGTACGAACCTACATACACACAACATCCATCATTCGTCACTGAACTATCTACACACGAGAGGTCACTTTGGCAACATCATGCTTCAATAAGTTCATTAAAAATGATTGACAATTTTAAAATACCATTTATTCGAATTTAATTTAAACTTTAATTTAATTTTATAAAATCTTATATTTATAAATAATGTGCTAATTTATAAGCCATAAAGCTCTATGATTTACAAAACAAAATTATTGATTTTATAAAATTAATCAATCCTAAACTTTACAATTAATTTACTCATTTTAAAATGAGTAACTTAATTAACTTAAATTTTAATTTACTCATTAACTAATAAAATCAAGAAAATCAATTTAAAACTAAATAAAATAGAATAAAATAAAATAAAAATTGATTTTATTTTATTTTATTTTTCCGATTTTTTTTATTTTTCCGCGAACCGGGTCCGCGGAACCGGTCCGTGAACCCGCTCCGTGGACCGGGTCCACGGAATGGTCCGTGGACCCGGTCCACGGACCGGTTCGCGGACCGGCTCCGCGAACCGTCGCGGCAGCTCGCGGAGCGGCTCCGCGAACCGTCGCGGATCGCGCGCGAACGGCTCGCGGTTCGCGGACCGAGGCGCGGCCCCGGCGCCGGCTCCGGCGCCTGTCCGGCGCGCGCCTCCGGCGGCGCTGTCCCCTCCGGCGCCCGATTTCGGCGCCATTTCCGGCGGCTCCCTTTCGCCGCTCGTTTCGATTTTCGCCGGATTTCGCCGCCGTCGGAGGACGCGCCACCGCACCCACCGACGCCGCAGCCCCGCCGCGGCATTCCTTTCTCCGTAGTCCCGCCGCCGCAACCTTTTGCGGGCGAATCCTTCGCGGGTAAAGGCGAACGAAAGGGATAAAAAACACGAAATAGGAGGAGAATCTCAACAAGAACATGAACCTGTCTCTGATACCAATTGTTATAAATTTTCTTTTAAATTTTCCAAATAGATTTTGATCGAATCAAAATCTCTTAGGAAATTGCCACGAGAATCTTTCGTTCACGTTCAAATTAATAAAAAATGAATCGATACAATAGCTGAAGCGTACTCGAATCCATTTGATCTATCACGAAGCAACGATCTTCCAATCTCGCAATTTATCCGAGTTTTCCTTAGTTTCTCTCGTTGATGGGGAACAAGAGAATTTAAAAAGTATGCAGATCGGGACCATTACCCTCGTATTTATCAGAACTAACTCTAGTGGTTACAAAGGATTGCTTAATTCCATCTCGCCCTCATTAAATCGGAATTTGCTCTTTTCGTATCCACACTTATAATTTCATGACAAATGTGTCTAAAGTCATAAACTTTATTAATTAATTAGACCACAATAATTTTGACTTGTTAAATAATGACCCAACACATTTATTAATTACATTGTAGTCCCATAAATTATCCAACAGTATGGACTCTAATTAATTTTTACCAGATCAATTTAGTTTAAAATATGATTTTCTCCTCTAAAATGGTGTGTGAATCCCAAAAGCTCGCCCGACTCACTTTTGCGCCTCAAATGTAAAAAAGTTAATTTTTACCCCGCAAAAGTAAGAAAATAACTTTTGTGCGTAAAAAGTAATTTTTTTTTTAAATAAGCGATAAACAAGATGATCAATCAGTACTACTCCAAAATTCCTATGTCGCTGCTCCCGTAGAACTCTCACTTTCCCTGCACTAGAAGAAGAAGAAAGGCTCTCACAACAAACAAAACCAACTCAATAACCTACTAGCATCAATCTCTTTTAAGTCCCTCATGTACTGCGATATATAAACTCTTTATATTAACTTATACAACTCCCCAACATGCCTAAATGAATCCCCACACGATCCACATGATAGAATTCTTGAACTGCACCAACTGCTCCAGGTAGTTTCTAGCGCTTAGGCACTGGGCTCTCAGTTCGCTAAGAAATAAATGGGTGCCTAAGCGCCCAGGGGTTCGCACCTAGGTGCCCAATGGGCAGTGTCTAAGTGCCAACCACTCGCAGGGACTGGCGCCTAGGCGTCCCAGGGTCCTATGCCTTGGCGCTAGTGCGACTTTAACCCTTTAAGCTCCAAGTCATCTCCAAGTTCCTCCACTTCAATTTCCTGTTGTACCTACATAATAAATAAAAAAAAAAAACCTTTCTTAAAGCACAATCTCATCCATAATAATGTATAAATTCAATCAACAATAATAGCTAGCTTTTCCATTCATCGTGATCCTACGAGGAAGGTCTTAACAATTAATTTTATAGAAAGAGCTTTAGTTTACTGATCTAGTAAACTTAGCTTGGCGTTATTGCAAAGAAGGTTTAAGTCCTAAGGTTCTATCAAAAATAGAAAAGATTGCAAGCAAGATAAAACATAAATAGGGAAAGAACTTATTAGTTTCTTCAAGGATGATCAGGCTTGTGCCTAAGTGATTCAGGGATAGTGGTGATCATGGCTTTCCTAGTTATTTTCATATATGATCATTGTCAATTGAGGATAGATTACTCTTTATGCCTATGCCAAGATCGAAAGAAGCATAGAAGCTGAGAATTTAAGACTTCCTCAATCACCATGACATTCCACGTAAATGTTCTGATTCTCTGGAATGACTGTAGAATTTCGCTGGAATATGTCTATCCTCTCAAAATTCAATGGTTAACCATTTGTTTCCACTACGCAACGGTTATAGTTCATAGTTTCATGAATATTAACAACCTAGTTGGTTACACTAAGATTAAATGACGTTAATAAGTTAACTAAAACCATAAGCCATGAAAGCACAAAAGAAAATACTAACGGAAAAACTTTTTGTAAAAAAATTATGATAAAAATCTACTACGTTCTTAAAAGAATAAGCAAGTTAACTACATTCCTATGCCTATTGCTGCCTTATGTTGATATTGTCATTTGCTAACCAAGGACACCTAATTTTTGTTTATCAATTGACATTTTTGCATGACATCATACTCATAAAGCCAATCATTAACTGGCTTTTGCCAGCCGATGCTCGTAGAATGTCTCATTTTCAACATCATCTGTTTCCTTTTGTTTGAAACCTAAATTTTTGATCGATAACAACCATCCGACTCTCAACTTTAGTCATCACCCTTTCATCAACATAAAACATTTTTAATGTTCTATATACATCATCACCCTTCTTTCGTATCATTGATTGGCACTTACCATGTACATGAACTTCGATGTAAGTTGAAATTTAATCCACTCTCCACATAAATTAGCCTGGATGTTAAAT
The DNA here is from genome assembly GCA_022702705.1 of Papilionanthe hookeriana x Papilionanthe teres. Taxonomy (NCBI): domain Eukaryota; kingdom Viridiplantae; phylum Streptophyta; class Magnoliopsida; order Asparagales; family Orchidaceae; genus Papilionanthe; species Papilionanthe hookeriana x Papilionanthe teres. The sequence continues at coordinate 68,248,790 of CM040435.1, read as the reverse complement.
ATGATTTGCAACGATGAGGTATAGAAAAAAATAATCAATTAAGGTTTATAAAATTTAGCAGGGTCTATACGTAATCAAGCCATCAGTTTATCCACAAGTGCTTGAAAGAGTTAAAATGTATAAGAGAAAAGTATTAAATTTTACTATTTATATAGAGAAATTATAAATTCGGATTGGACAACCTGAGAGGCTGCAAGATTTAGTTTTGTGAATTTCAACAAGAATAAAAGCATGTCTCAACTAAGGAGAGTCCAATCCCCAGCTGAGTCATCAATAGCCTAAAAGTAGGGCAATAAAAGAGATATTAATTTGTGGCATTTACGTACAAATCACCCAATTGCTATATATTTACATATCTAACATCTAAACTTTACTTTTATATATATATATATATATATATATATATATATATATATATATATATATATATATATATATATACATACATGGAGTAATTACATACATAGTACCCGAAACATTGTTATTTACAAATCTAACATCTTCTTTCATCCATTTATAAATTCTTACTCGAAAATCAAAATCCATGATAGAACACCAACCCATATTTTTTATTTTTATTAAATTCTCAATGTATTGATCGTAGCAGGCTTAAATATATTGATTCGTTAGTTTAGAAAAATTACCTTGATGTTAGGTTTTATGACTAACAATATTTCTGGTGCTATATGTGTAATTATCCCAAATATACTCAGTTATTTTTAAAAAATTCAAAATAATTTTCAGATGTATTGACTATTTTTAGAAATTCTCTAAAAAGTATTCTGTTGAATGAAAAATTTCTGGAATTATAATGATCAATATTTTGGTTAAGGGCATGATTTTTATAAAAGAAATATTTTATTTATTTATATTTTTTATGTTTATTGAATTCTCTATGTTTTGATCACAACAGATGTAATATATATATATATATATATATATATATATATATATATATATATATATATATATATATATATACTTACTTATAAGGCATTATTCTTAGAGTGATTACATACAACACAAGTCATAGATACATTTACATATCTATTACCTAAATTTGTTATATTTACATGCATAATTTTCTATTTTTGAATAATACACAAAAAATTAAATTGTCATAAATGTGAATATCAAATTTTAGGTGTTATATATCTAAATATATAAGAAATGTTTGTTAAAAAAATACAGTTTGAGAACCTCCGCTGGCAGCAAAAGTGGAACTCTTTTTCGTTCCATTCTTAATAGATAGAGATTTGAAAGAATAAGAGGAAAGCAATTAATTTTATTTTTTAATTTGACCATCTCCTAAAGTAATTGGTATGTGTTTCAAACTTTGATGGTATAAGAGAATCATAATTAGGGGTGTCAAATCTGGTTTGTAGGCCGGCTACGGGTTTGACCTGAAATCGAAATGATCCAGGATTACTTGACACAAATTCGACCGTAATATCAAACTGGTCAGAACATGAACTGACTCGCCTTTAACCCGTCTACCCAAATATGACATGTATAACTCGTTTAACACAAGTCATGAGATGTTGACAATTGATTTCAAGTCAATTTTGAGTTAGCAGGTTGATTTTAGATCAATTTCTGATTGGGTATCGTCAATTTTGGGTTGATGGGTCAACCGAAACCCATCCCAACAAATTAAACGGGTTAAGATTCTTCATATGAAGCCTGAAGCTCGCCCCAATTCATATTTATGTGCGGCAAAAGTAAAAGGGTGATTTTTGCTCCGCAAAAGTAAAAAAAATAATTTTTGCGCGGCAAAAGTAATTTTGTTACAAAACAAGCAATAAAGTAGAGAAATGAAAGGAACTCAACATTAAAGAAAAATAATATTCAAGCTACTATTACATCAAACTCATATCTAGTTAATATTCTCGCAACATGAAAAGCTAATAATATATACATAAAAGAAACAAATTGAATTTCTCAATTGTAAAGATTGCTCTTCGATCCAAACAGGCCTTCTGGAAACCACAGAGCGATCTCCTTCCTCGCACTCTCAATTGAATCGCTTCCATGGATTACATTCCTGAAGTGATAAAGACAAAAAAATGGATTCCATTAAAAAATAAAAAAGAAACTTATGAGCATGAGAGGAAAACGAAAGAGAAAGTTAATTAATCACCTCCCAATTTCAATTGCATAATCGGCCCGAACAGTTCCGGGTTCCCATTTAGAAGGTCGAAGCCCCAATAATCTTCCGGCAATTCACAATAACATTGTCACCCTCCCAAACCACGGCCACCACAGTGGCCGTGAGGTGATGTCTCCCACAAACGCAGGGCAGTAGCGCTTTCCCGCCAAATCCTCGTAGTGTTTCTCCGCAATGGACCGCTCCGCTTTTAAAATCTTCAACCCTAAAATTTAAATGGATGATCGCTTGTCGTAACGAAATATATAAACACAAAAGAGTTGAGGCAGGGGGATTTGACAGAAAAATCAAATACCTTTCAGGTAGAAACCGCTGCACTCGAAGCGTCCGATTATCAGTGATCTGTTTAGATGCGGGATATATAAATTTGAGTAGTTCAACTTGAAAATAAGAGGAAAATTAGAGAAAGAAGAGGTGAATTGATAGATTAACAGGTCGCGTTGGAGGCCATCAGGCTTGATCATGATGAAGGTCTGCTCCATCTTAATTGTTTCACTAAGATCTATCTATCTCCGGTTCAATTAAGAGAGTGATGGGGTTTCTATTTATAGACATGAATTTGTATTGTTTTTATTTTGGAAAGGGAATTTTGAAAATTTCTTATAAATTAAATTTATATTTATTTTTGGAAGGGGGTGGTTCTTATTTCTGGAAATACGGCTGTTTTATTTTTGGAAGCCGTTTTTATTTTTGGAAGCTGTTGTTATTTTTGGAAGGGAATTTTGAAAAATATATTAAATTCAATTTCAGTCGCTAGCATTTGTTCTCCATCGAATGCAGATTTGATAAATTCAGATTTATTTTGCATCTTAAATAAATTTAACAGAAGAATATAATATATTAAAAAAGTCTCCTGCTTAGGGTTAATGGGAAATCGCTCAATTACGTGCTATTATTAATATTTAAAATTAATCGGATTGGGATGAATAATAATATTAAATAATTATAGAATTAATAATAACTTTTCCTGTAAATATTAAGCAAAATTTATTTTTTTTCATATGTTTCAATGATAATAATAATAATAATTCACATATTAAGTATAATGGTTTGCATGATTTTTGTTTTTCAAATTTTGAATACTCTATTATGAATTACTTGTAAACAGTAGCTGACGGCCATTAACCATTATAATGATGTGTTATTGTGTTATTATAACACTGAGAATATTCTCATAACACAGAATAACGCCTGAATAGGACAAAATAACACCTGAATAATACATCATAACACTTGAATAACATGAAATTATAGGGGGGAATATTCACTGCATTACCGAACAAAATTTTTTCTTTGTCACGAACCAATTGGCGCGATTTCACTGGACTCCGCACGTAGCTATACGTGCGGAGTACTGATGTAATATTTTCTCCTGTTCCACATGACCGACCTCCGCCTTTGATCCTCGCGATCCGGAACTTCTGCTCTCAACGGAACGGCTTCCTCGCCGTGAACTCCCCTTGCCGAAGCCTTGCCGTGAACTCCACCTGCGGCCCTAAGCGAAGCCTTGCAACGAACTCTGCCCAAACTGCGGCGCAGAACTGCTTTCGCATCGCGCGATCTACGATCACCTGCGCCTGCTCCGCATCCACAGAAATTCAAAGGAGGAATTCCTTTTTCTCCTCCGATTTTTGCTTCTAGATATGCTGAATCACTGCAGCAATCTAAGATATAGCCTGGTGTATGCCTCTTCCTCCCTGCTGCGATTCTTGGATGTCGAATTCTTCTAGCCAAGAAATACCATTCCCACGTAGACGGACCAATTGTTATGGGAAAACTACTCGGGAAGAATAAATCTCAAAGAGGAAATGAAAGCAAGAATACAAGGATTACGTGGTTCGCTACATAGGATCTACATCCACAGGAGGGGATCAAGAATCCAATCACTAAGACAATCTGAAAGAATACATAGCTTTACATTGAGAGAGATAAGCTTTCATCTTGCCTTGGCCTCTCTTTCTCACAAGACATCCAAGATCCTCACCCTCTCAATTCTTTACAAGCTATCCTCTTCTAACACAAAGAAGACTGATTTTCTTTCATTGGTTCCTCTCCCCCCTAACTTCTCTACAACCCTCCCCCATCTATTTATATTAAATGAGGCCTTCTAAGTAGACCCGATTGAAAAATCATAGAAGCATCGAACCTTCTTTAATTACAATATGACATGCCTTAGTCACATAATTGGGAATCACCACAACAAGAGCCATTCAAAATACTTTTAACAGACGATACTGTTGGTGCGGTAACAGTAAATCCACTGGCGGTGGCTGTGACGACTCTTCTTGGCGCAGGAGCGATAGATCTAATAAGCATTGAAACGACGTGCCTGACAAGCCTTGCGGTAGTTGCGATTTTCACCTTCTTGGCAGAAGAAAAGTCCTAGAAGCAGTTCAGATCGAATTCAGTTGACGGCTCTTGAATAAGAAGTCTTAAATGAATATTAGTATAAATTACGTTTGAATAATCCTTCATAATTTTGAGTTTGATATTAATTATTTCCTTCGGAAAATTTTTTTGCAAAATATTTGCTTTATAATATGATGAGTTTGTTTAATAAAATAAGCTTGCATTTATCCTTTAATATTTACATGAACATATAAGTAGAGAAAATTAATCTATTTAATCGAACTCATTAAACTTTAATTAGAATAAACTTCATAATTCTAACTTTTTAATAATAATTTATTCTATTATTAATTTTTCAAAAATAAATTACGTACTTCTCTCCAAAAAATTCAAAAATTATTTTTTATTAAAATTGGCCTAAATTTTTTTTTTGAGATACTTAAATTGTTATGATATTGTTTTTCATATGTGTTTGATTATTAATTCAATACAGATATTATTTTAGATTATTTTTTAATGAATTTTAAGAATTTAATATTCGTCATAAATAATGTAGTCGGTGCATTATTATATTATATTATATTTTTTATAGTCAATATATATATATATATATATATATATATATATATATATATATATATATATGTGGTTAGTCGATCGCGAAAGCGAATCGTGTTCGGTTCGTTAAAAAAATTATTAATGAACGAGTTGAACGCGAATAAATTTTTAAGTTCGAAATGTAAATCGCTCGTGTTCAGCTCGAGTTGGCTTGAAAATAATAAATAAATAAATAAATATATACATATAATACTTATTCATAAAATTAAATACTATAAATTATAATTAATTGAAAATTTTTAAATAAAAAATTATCATATTTTAAAAAATAAAATCCTATAAATTATAATATATAACAAATAATTAATAATAATATATTACTATTATTTTACTTATATAGATATATAATATATTATATAGCATAAGTTATATGACTAGTATAATATAATATACAGGTAAAAAAACCTTAAGCCCTCCCTTCCTTTCCTCTATTGATAATTCTCGGTCACTTTTGTTTTGTTTTTTTTCATTCCAAATTGCTCGTTTTAACACTTACCACCTGCACAAGTTCAAGAAAAATCTTTCTCAAGTGGAAATGTATGGTAAATAAGTAAAAAATACATGTAAAAATGCAGGAAAAATTATAGGTAAAATCACATAAAATTGACCCGTGTTATTCATCTTCAACAGGAACATGAAGATGATCTTTTCAAGATTTGACACATGTGTTGGTTTAATCTCATGTGGAATACGCCTCAACTTGGGGACAATGAATTCAAAAGTAACAACTAGCAAGTTTCCTAAACATCATCCTTGAGTATGATTGTAATCATATTTAAAAAAAACGTACATTACATTTCAAACTATGCCTTATCTTGAGAAACACAAAACATTTTCTAACACCTCATTATAGGTTTAATTGATCACAGAGCATTCAATTTGACCTCTTACATCACAAGCTACAATTTCCAAGCAAGATCTTTGACTAACAGCCTTAGATATATCCAAAATACTTAGCGGATTCCCATCAACTTCATCCATTATAAGCTACATTTTCCAAGAAGACAGGCTTCCACAAACTACGTAGGAAAGATCAAACATGATAGTGGCAGACAAAGCCTCCATCTATACGTCTAGAGACAAGCCAGAAAGGCAAGTCTTGATGTGAAGCTAGAAGTGAATATATTTCTCTCTAGAAACACTCCATGGTGGTTGTGGATGGCTTGGTTTGATCAGTTTGGTTAGGTTTGGTCAATTTGGCTCATGGATTCAATTATGGGTCAAGTGGATTCAAGTTGGGCTAGGTTGGGTTCAAGCTTGGGTTAAGTCCAATTGATTTAGCAATAATGTGTATATGATTGTCATGAAGCATTTAGAAAAGGATTGGAGTGGTTTTGAATTGATTTGAGAGGTGGATTTGAGGAAATTTGGATATTTGGTAAATATTGGGACATTTGGGTTAGTTTAGGTTTAGGTTAGGCTAGATTTGGGTCAAAGGCCAATTGGTGGTTCCAAATGGTCTATAGAGATGTCTTGAAGAGTTTTCAACATTAATTGGGTGTCAATTTTGGGGTGAGGGCATTCAATTTGAAGGATTTTGAACATGTGACCAATTTTAGGGCAAAATTGGGATTTTTGGATTCAGTTGAACATAGGTGAGGTTTGGGCTCAAATTGGAGGCAATTGATGGTTCAATTTTGTTTAAGGGAATGTCATGAATAGTTTAGAATTCAAAATTTGTGGGAAATTGATTGACATTAGGTTCAATTTTGGAGAATTGGGCCACAGAGTCAAAATTGGGGCTTTTTGGTTTAGGTTGAAATTGAGTTCAAATGAGGGTCAAATTGGGCTTGGATTTGGTTTCAATTGAGATTGAAGATGTTGAATTAAAGTTTGGAATTGAAATTGGGGAGAATTGAAGTCAATTTGGTGGATATTGGGTTGATTTGTACATTTTGGGCCTTAAGGGGCAAGTTGTGGCTTTTAGTCAAATTGGGCAAATTTCGTCAAATTGGATCAATGTGGTGGTTCAAAATTAAAATTGGGAAAATTTGGAGGGTTTTGGGAATTTTGGAATTTTTTAGAAATTTTGGGCTAAGAGGGGCATTTTGGTAATTTTGGGCTATCTTGGGAATTTTGATAAATTTGAGGTGTTTAGGATATTTTGAGTAGTGAGGAATATTTTGGGATGATTTTTGAAGGATTTTGGTAATTCTGGTTGATTTTTGGAATTTTGGGCAAATTTGGGGTTTTAGGGGTAATTTGGTCATTTGGTAGAGTTTAGGGCTTAGGGGTCAAAAGTTGGAATTTTTGGTAAAATTTGGAGTTGAGAGGGATTAATAACCCATTTGAGCCATGGACCAAGGGAATTTCCCATTTGGATCGTCCATGTACTGGTACTAACCAAACCCTGGCCTGGGGCTAAGAGCTTGGGGAAACCACCCACGTGAGTTTCCAAAAGAGTAGGGGATCAAGTGTGGAGAAGTTTGGTTTAAGGTTTTGATGTATTGTGTGAGAATGTAATGTGTAAGTGTGTGTGTGAAACTCACCCAGACCACTAATCCACTAAAAATTTGATAGCTTTTTACTATTCATTTCATACATGTTTTTTATGATATTGCACTTTAAAGGAATGTATTTTTGATGAATTCATGTAGGTACAATGATTTTAGGTCTTTGGAGCAAAAGGAAGCGAAAAAGAACAAATTTGGAGCGAAAAAGGAAAAAAAGTGTATTTTATTGAACTAGCGATGAACGGCACTGTCACCAGCGCCGGACAGTGCCAGTTTACAGAGAGTTATGACATTTTGGCTGAATAATGCACCGAACGGCACTCCTACCAGCGTCGGACAACGCCCTATCCCGATTTTGAACTAGATTCAATGTATTTGGTCGGATTTTGAAAGGTTGCTTGAGGAAACTTTTGGGAATTCAGTTTTGGCCGAATTTAAACACTTTTGGAGCCACATTTCAAAGGGGGGAAGAAAGGAAGAGAAGATTTTATAGTTTAGAGAGTGAGTTCTTTCCATTTTGTGTAGGAAGTTAGGTTTGTGTTTTTCTCTTCTAAGAAGTGTGAGAGGAGAGGGAAAGTGAGAGATTTCTTCTTCCTTACTATTCTAAAGAGAGAATTGTGTGTTGTTGTGAAGAAAGAAGAGGAGTCAAAGGAATTTCTTGAGATTCTCTTGGGGAAGAGTTTGAGATAAGTTGTATTTACTTTACTCTGTTTGTATGACGTTGTTTTTATATATGAAATCCATGTTTTGTCATCTTTTCCTCATGACTCTTGATTAGATTTCTTTGTCTTTCTCATTTCATGTGATGTGTTGATGTTGTGAAATGAAAATGATGTGTCAGTTTATTATGAAGAATTTGTGATGACCTTTTCACTTAGAACTTCATTTACTTTTTTGATCTGGCCAATTGAATTGTTAAAACATGTTGGGAAACATATGTTCCGAAAGGATTATGAGTTCCACAACAACAGTGAAGGTCACATTCAAATTCCATGAATGGTGAAGTTCATGGGGGTTGAGTGCAAATAAATAGAGAAATATACTTTGATGGGCGTAGAATTGGAGATTTCAGCGTGATAGGCTGAAATCCTCAATTTGGTCCTAATGTGTAGAAACTGAAGGGAGAGTTAGCCTTCAGGTGAAGAGAAGTGGGAGCTCTGGAGTGAGAGCTAGTATCCTCCCATCCTAACCAAAGATTTGGGGACTAAACTTAGGATTAGCCAATGTTCTTTATACGCTGAAATATGAGTAAAGAATAGGAATGCTTCTATTTGGCATAATACATTTGCTTCACTGATCTGTATCACAATAATCATCGCATTATGAATGGAAAGGAGGAAGACTCTTTCTTGCAACTGAACATTGTTCTAAATTTAGTCTTGCGTTAGTTTAAATTGCTAGAGTTTAGAATGTGCTTTGGTAGATATAGTAACTGAACCTATTTGTCTTTACTTCAAGAATTAAACCACTTGCAATTGTATTGTGATTCGATAAGAGATTTCTGTGCTACACCATAAAGTAAAGCCTCCATGTGGGATCGATATTCCAGGACTCCACTAGAGCCCTGTATTACTTGAACTATATGTATACTTGCGTTAATTGTGCGACTCATTATCATTTAAATCAATATATAAATCTAAATTTGAGTTCATTAATTTTTGCAAATTAAAAAAGTCGCACCAATCACCCAGGGTAAGTCCTAAGGCTTGACCATCCTATAGGGAACTCCTCTTGAACTTCTTAATGCTTGGTCTCTTCCTTCTAAACATTTAGAGGTTAGACTTTAAGCATTTGAAAACTTCAAGTGAAGCAAAGAAGTGTTTTGATTTCTATGGGGTAAGGGTTCTATCACTAATCCTCTAAGGTACTCACCAGGAGAGTCCTATGGCTAGACCCTAGGCTATTCTAAAGAAAGACTAAACCTTAACAAAAGTGAGGTCAACAAATGCTTCTGCTCATGTTTCTGCATAAAACTATCAATCATTTCTTGCAAAACGTCCCCTGCCTGTTGCAGTGGAGATCCCTGCAGAATCACAATCTATGCTTTGGAATCCTGACATACATTATAGAGTAACAAAGACCAACGTTGTGGAGTAATGAAGCGCTGAGCGTATTGGCGACCAACGCTACAGAGTAGTGAAACATTTTGCAGAGTGATTACTAACATTGTGCAACCTTCTACAGAGCAATGTGTCATCCTGAACATTGCACAACAACACACTTTGAAGACGGTGCTCCGAAGTTCTGGAAACTGCAATTGCTCCTGACCATTGTGCAATTATTCCTCCTGCACGAGAACACTGTAACTGCTTGACCCTTTCCCACCTATAGGACAAGGGCCTACACCTATACCATCATGCTATATTGGATTATTTAAGATTGATTTAGGCCCCGCAATTTTTCCTCTTTCTGAAATTTTCATGTATAAACTTATGGTGTCTTTATCTGTCACTTTAATTACCTGTGTGTGCGCTAAATTTTGTGCAAGACTAATATGATAAATAATCACTCTACCGCTGTGATTCTTCTAACACACATCAACTACCATGAATCATGGCAGAAGATAGATTTTTCATCTTGCATTTTATATTGTATTCCTTTTTTTTTTTTTGTAAGGTATTAACTTTTCATGAAAAAACATCATGATCACAACAAGTAGAGATTCTAGTATAAGTAATAAGTAAATTTACAATTCATTTTTCAATCTACAATCTCATCATATAATGTAAGAATGAGTTTTAAGAAGATTAAAGCATTCCTAAGCTTTTTATTTTTCACATAAAATGCATGTTCATCACTTAGATGCACAATCTCAAGCTTATCTTCATGTTTTTTTTTTTCAAACTACTGATAAATTTATAGGAGTACTTGGATTATTTTTCAAGAAAAAAACTTCTTCAAACTTTTAAAAGTATTTTACAAAGGACTCAATGTTTTACATGAGTGAGTTGATGTTAGAATTTATCATCTTTTTCTTCTCATTCAAATTGTGTTATAACACCTTCAAGCACTTCAATGTATCATTCTCTTTTATGCACTTTTTTTCCTCCTTTTTGCAGTGTAGATCTCTTAATATGATTAATTTTTTTGTTGCTTGATGACACTCCAATGTGTCTTCAATTCACATTTGTTACTTAATATTTTTAAACAAAATGGTGAGAATGACTAAGGAGTCATTTGGGATAACTATTATTTTTTAATTTTGTTTTGATTTATTTATGCTTTTATTTAAAATATATATATTTGATACTTTATAATATAGTTAGTTATTTTTAATAAACACACAAAATAACTTCAAGATAGTTTCAATGTTTTTAATAACAAACTAATTTATTTTTAAAAATGAAAAACTTGAAAACATAAAAAATATACTAAAAAATATGTTTCTAAAATTAAGGAGAAAATAAAAATAACAAACAAAAAAAATAATCCAAAATAAGCTCAAATTTTTTTATTGATATCTGATTGACATACTAAACAATCTTCGCGTAAAATAACATTAAAAATAATCATCAATGGACAAAGGCATGCATAATTCAAACATAAATATTTAAAAAAAAAATATTATTATGCATAATACGCTTAAATGCATAAGATACTAAATTCAATGAGAAATTATTACATCTAGATGAGTTGCATTTGGATTATGTAGAAATGATAGTATTTCAGGTGTTATTGATAGTATTGTGGTGATATTATAATAAAATAACCTATAATACTACCAATAACACTTAAAACACTATCAATCATACCTATAAAATCTTGATGCAATATTTTTTGTATTTAAAGAGCTCATCTAACCGAGAAATATTTCCATAAACTGCTAATAACCCCTCAATAACCTCATAATAGAAATTATTGAGAGATTATTACGCACCATGAGTTCTCTGTATGAAAATATTTCTGCATCTAACCACTAAGTTTATGAAAATTAAGATACAAAACCTCGAAGCTCAATGCATATGCTACCAATAAAGTTCAACAGCCTCCATCTCTAATAATATTTTCAGCCACAAAATGGCTTTTCTAACTTACAACAACTCGCTCCCTCCCTACTCTCTCAGTTACCCAGCATCGCTTGCCAAAATCCAAACTTTGCAAACCCTAACCCTACAACGAAGTGATCTCCGATACCGGAGATTTAGTTCATCTCATCGGCGGTCGCATTTTCCGGCCATCACCGCTACTCTCCCCCATCTTGACCTAACTGAGGATAACGTCAAACAAGTTCTGATAGACGCTAAATCAGAGGTAAAGTTGTGTAAATAAGTTTTAGTTGCAGAATTTGCACTCCATTTTACAATTTATTTGATAAACTAGTTGATATTGAATCATTCATTTGAGTGAATTTTTCTTGGTATTCAGTTTGCTCAGATTTTTGACGCATCAGTGGGCATTACTGGTAAAGATAATGCTGGTCTTCTTTCTGCATTTTGTTTGCTCAAATTGGTATAATGATAGAAATGTATTTTAGGGGAGGTTCAACTTGCTGAATTGGATGGTCCCTTTGTGAAGCTGAGGCTTCAGGGCCGGTTTTGGCATAAGAGAGAAACAGTTCTGGCTAGGTTGGCTAATTATCTCAAGAAACGGATTCCGGTATGATGCTAATGATGTGGTTATTGTAAATGCAATTTTGCTTTCAGTTTCATGATCGAAATGATGGTGATGCATCTGGTCATTTAACCAGGAAGTTTTGGAGGTTGACATAGAAGATGATAAGCAGTTAGACGATAGTGCTGGTAATTTTTGAGGTACTGAGACATCCAAATTTGGATTTTTCCATCTCAAAACCATATGCTGTGTCATGGATATTGATTTGGTTGTTGAAGATTTGAACTTTTGAAATCTTTTTTCAAAATCTTGTAGGTTGAATAAAGCCTTTGTAATTGCTATCTTGAATTTACTTTTTTCTTTTCTTGTGAGACTTTATGAGATAATATTTAAGGTATGTTTGAGGAGTTTACAGTTTGTTCTTAAAGATGATTGTAAAACTGTTATGGGGAGAATAACTTTTTTGAAAAGTATTATAAATATTTAAGAAAATTGAATAGCAGCTTTATTATGATTGCAAAAAAAACAGCTTTTCATTGCAAAAATTACTGAGAAACAATAAGAAAGTAATGGCTGAATTGGGTGTGTCAATGATCTGAAAAAGCAAAGTTATGCGAAAGTTGATCCAAATAGTTTTAAGTTAGTGTGAAAGCTGCTTATAATTTGCTGCCTGTTTTATTATGTATAAAAGTTTAAAATGTGCTGAAATTGGGAAGTAATACCTAGGTTGTTGTTCATCAAGGTTGTTGACCTCTACAGTCTCACTACTTCACTCCATTGTCATTTGCCTTGCCTACGGACTCTATGCGTTGAGCTAATACCTGTTCATTTAGTTATTGTTATACCTGGAATTATAATCCCACCTGTTATGAACACTTAAACGCCTCTAGCAAAAAAAATAAAAATAAAAAATAAGAAAAATAAAGAAAAGAAAAAAAGTTTGATAAGCATGGGATTTGGTTTCTCTCCAATTATCTTAGTAATTGCACCAGTTCTTTCCAATTACTCAGAGTGGTTGAGATTGATTCCACCAAGTTTTTTTAATCTGCTTCTGTTTTTTATGAAATTAATCTCATTTAGTCAGATTGGGTTGCACGAGTAGGATGGGAAACTAAAAATACAATAGCTGTGATAATTGGAGCGGATACGAATCAACTGTAGTCACTCTGTAGTTATGAGAAAATTTTCTGAAGTTCTAAACAAAAGAGAAACTTGATATTGAAGTAGGTTCTGAAAGAAGAATCATAATGATTTCCTAATCCTTACATTGTACTATTGCTGCCGGTGTGGGGTATATTTATGTTTTGATTGGTGGCATCAGTGAGGTCTATTTGTAAACTATTTGTCTTACCAGAATAACGAGTTATAGTGATTGATTCCTTGATCAAGTATTAGGTTCACAAATGAGTATGAAGCAAGATGATATTGAACCATCAATTCTCAGAACCTACAATGGAAAGAACCTCATATCAGTATTCACACTATCACTCGCTCCATATTATTTGCTTTCTACGAAGATTGCTATGTTCTGATGTAACTCATGTGGTTCTAGAAAAGATCAAGAGTATCATTGACGAACATAAAGGTAAAGAATTGTTAATTGTATTGTTGATGATTTGTTGAAATTATTATGATTGCTATATGAGGAATGAAAGGAACTATAAATTTAGATGCCAAGTAAGAGAAAATATGCCACAGATTCCTATGCATAACATGAAAAGAATAGTGACATGAATTCATGTGCTTAACATGGAAAGGGGAGTATCACAAATTGTTCTCTACTCCCACAAAGGAAGTTTTGGATGATAGTTCTAATTTTTTAATTTTTTGTAATCAATATTGTTTCAATTATTTTTTAAGTAATTTTGTATATAAATACATAGTTGGGGAATGAACAAAGCTAGTTTTCTAATCATTTTTTCTTATAGATGGTATCAAAGCAAAAGGTTCTCATTTCAATCTTTTTCTTACCTCACATTTTATGCATTCTAACTTGATGGTAGCCAGAGCATAACTAGTTTTGAAAACATCTTAGCCCATTGTAACTCATCTAGAAGTTTATCAACTGTGGTAATGAGAATTTATCTTTAATAGTAATGACATTCAATGTATTATACTCTACGCAAATTGCAAAGTTTCGTCACACTTTTTAAGTAAGAGAACTAGACTAGAAAAATGACTATGATTATGTTGAATGATGCCATTAGCAAGCATGTCGTTGACTAAGAGTTGTATAGCATTTTTTTGCAATTGTCAATGATGATAAGGCTGCACATTAATTGGCTTTGAACCAAGTTTTAAATAAATGCGATGACCAATATTTTGATGTGGAGGTAAACATTTATGTGGGTTATATATATTGCGATAATGCCATAAAATGGCTAAAATAGATGGGGGAAGTTTGGATTTTAATTGTTGTAATAAGTCAGTGAAAGAAGTTATTGAAATGACGATATTTGATGCATGAGATGGGCATGTAATGCAAACATAAATTCAGAAGATTTAGTGGACATTAAAGATCAGAACTAGTGAAAATTAATTGCATAAGAATGGATTTTTGGTTCTCATGTCATGTCACTTATTTGCTATTTTGATAAAGTTGCATGGTAAGATCAGTATAATTATGTAACACGAGGCTGAGTAATTGTAAGCACTGAATGCCTAAGACTAGATCAGAACCATGTAATGGTAAAACAAAAAGATCCAATATGACTTCATAATGCCAAGGTTTTGACTCAGCATTCAAGGCAGTAGTGGGAAAGTTAATCAATTTGTTATCATGAATGAACCAAATGCTAGGGGAATCGATCAGAAAGATAATGATTTTAATAAGGTCATAATTAGATTTCAAAACAAATCTTCTCCCACTTTCTCAAGGTAATGACAGGAATCATAGTAATCACAATCTTAAAACAAAATTTCTTCCATTTTCTTTCATAATCTTTCCTTCTACCTTACCCCTAGGGTTAAGAAATCCCCTTTGAGAAACGAGTTTCTTAGAAACTAAGAAATCATTATATCAAGTTACTTCATCAATACTAACAATTTCTTATTTTCAAAAGTTATGGGGTGTTTCCTTTCCTTGGTCTTAGGAGCCATAGATTACAAAAGAAATGAAGTAGAAGGAGATACAATCAAAGGAATGCAAAGAATGGAAGTATAATGTGAATAAATATAACCTCAAAACTCATGGAAACCCTAGGATCTTTTCAATCTCCCCCTTTGCTCCCTCTCCTCCTTTGAGCTTGGTTTTGTCGACCATGGAAACCGAATGAAGATTAGAGGCAAAATGGATAAAAAAAGGAGCAGCACAAGTAAATATAAAAAAATGGATAAAAAAGGAGCATCATAAGTAAATATGTGTAGGGCGCCATATTTTCATTGTGTAGTGCCTAAGCACTCATCTTGATCTACAAGAAGGTAGAAGCACAAGGGAAGCACCTAGGCGCGAGGGAAAGAATGTAGCATCGGGTTTCCAAATGGTAGCACCTAGACTCCCAGCTTGGGGATTCACATGTCCTGAATTTTTCTATGTCAAACACATCACTAATGCAAACCAAAGAAAATTGAGGAAACACTAAGAAAATACATGAAACTATAGCAAACACATAATAAAATTCATCAAGAAAATACTTGATTTGCCTCCCTAGAAGCACTTGGTTTGAAGTTCTCATCTTAAAGATGCTAGATTCTTACTTATGATCACCCAAGTGAGTGAGTTCCCTAGGACCATACTATTAACCTTAAAATTATATGCAGTTTTCATATTCTTGATATCAACAACTCCAAATGGATAAACCCTCACTATAGTGAATGGTGGCTGGACCACATTGACTTTAATTTTTTTGAAAATAATTTTAATAAAAAAAAAGTATGCACATTCTATCCATGCTTAAAATCCCTCTTAATAATTTTATGAACATACCACTTTTCATCTATTCTTATAGGCTTGCATTCTAATTTCTTTCAATTCATTTAATTGTATCATTTATTTTACGAAACATTTTAGATCATAATTAAACTCATTAGTTGTCTGATAGAATTTTTGTTCTAACTTTACAGATAAATGACATGCTTTTCCGGAAATCAACCTTTAAGGTGACATATCTATTAGTCTTAAAAACAGTTCTATAAGTCTACAGTGTATCATCTAGCCAAAGGAAACAATCGTTCTTATTATGATTAACATTTTTTTCTAGATTTCTTTTAATCTCTCTATTAGAAACTTCTGTTAAATCACTAGTATGAGGGTGATATGTAGTAAAAAAATTGTTATTAATCTCATACTTCGTAATTAATGTTTCAATCCTTTTTATTATAGATGTGGCTTCTTTCATCACTAAGGGGGTGTTTGGCTACTACTTGGATTTAAGTTAATTGGGATTTAGTAAATTCAATAAATCTGGATTTGATAAATCCAGATATTGTTAAATCTGAAATAATGTTTGGTTGATTTAAGATTGAATCCAATTAAATCCGTCTGACACATTTAACATAAATCTCTTCAAAGTATTTTCTTCCTTTGTTAAATCCTAATAGTTGTATTTAATAAAATTGGATTTATGTTATACATTAAACAGAATACCAAAAAAGTTGGATTTAACTTATAGTCAAATTCTTAAATTCCATTTTCGGTGTTTGGCAGATTTATGTTAAATTAATAATTAAATCATGTTTAAATACTCGTACCGAACACTGACTAATAATAACTTGACGTGTTTTAAATCTTCTAAAATATATTTCTTTAAGAAAATTTTAACATATGTAAATCACCTAGGTAAAACTACTTCCTTTATCCACTTCGAGACACAATTTACTACAACCAATATATAAATATTTCTTAGTAATGGTACAAATCGTTCCATAAAATCTAATACCAAAAAATTAAATAATTTCAACTTTTAAAATATAATTTAAGGGCATTTTATTTTATTTTATTTTTTAAATATTACCCACCCTTTAACATTTATCACATATCCTAATATTATCATGAACATCCTTAAATAGTGTAGGATAATAAAATTATGATTGTAAAATCATAATAGTTTTAAAATCTTTAAAATGACCTCAAATTCAGAATATGGCAAAAGCTAATAATGATTTCAAATTCTTCTACATGGATAAACCTCCTAATGGTTTAGTATTTGTATTTTCTAAAATGGTAGGGTTCATTCCAAAAATAAAATCTAGAATTTGAGATGAATTTCTTTCTTTGATGAAACAACATATAAAAAGGAATAACTCCACTAATAATGTAATTGACTATGTCATCTACCAAGGAATGTTATGTTTAGTGATCAAAAGAAGTTGTTCATGAGATAAATTCATTAATTTCATCTAACAAATTCATAAAATTTTCATGTTCAATTCTAGATAGGTGATCAACTATCTGATTCTCAACACCATCTCTATTTACTTTCTTAATATCAAATTCTTGTAATAGAAGTATCCAACAAATCAAGGAGGGTTTGACATCCTTCTTAGATACAAGATGTTTGATAGTTCAGTGGTCAGGTAAAATTTAACTTTAGTATCTATCAGATAAGAGCTAAATTTATGAAATGTGAATACTATTATAAGTAATTTTATTTTTCTCAGTGGTGATATAATTGATTAATGTTTTATTAAGAGTTTTATTGACATAATATATTACATGAAAATTCTTTTCATTTCTCTATCCTAACACAACCCCTACTACAAAATCACTAGCATCATACATATGTTCAAATAAAACTGTCAATCAGATGCAAATATCATAAGTACAATGATTACCTCTTGCTTTAAATGTTTAAAGGATGCTAGACATTTACTATAAAAAATAAATGGCATGTCATTTTTTAACAAATTACATAATGACTGAGAAATTTTTGATTTCTTAATATGTGTATGATAAAATTCAATATGCTCTAAAAAAATTCCAAATCCCTTTAATAGAAGTTTGTGGTGGTAATTTTCTTATACCTGAATCTTGGCCTAATACAACAACAACAACAATAAAGCCTTAATCCCACTAAGTGGGGTCGGCTACATGAATCCTTTTTCTCCATTGTGTCTTATTTAGTGTCAAATTTTCGTTTAATTCTAATAAATTAAGATCATTTTTTATGCAATAAGCCCAAGTTTTCCTAGGTCTCGCTCTCGCCTTTCTTAACATAAGTTGTATTTAAAACATCTACTCTCCTAATCGGATCATCAAGTGGTCGACGTTTAATGTGACCAAACCATCTAAGGCGACTCTCTCTAATTTTATCCGTCACTGGTGCAACTCCAACCCTATTACGGATATATTCATTTCACATTTTGTCTCTAAGTGTAAAGCCACTCATCCACCTAATCATTCTCATCTCGACAACACTTAACTTAGCATTATGCTTTTCTTTTAAAGGCCAACATTCAAGACCATAGTAGCATCGAAGGTCTTACCACCATCTTATAAAATTTTCCTTTCGATCTAAGCGGTACTTTTCTATCACACAATAGAGCCGGACGCATTCCTCCACTTCAACCAACCAACTCGAATTCTACTATTAACATCCCCATCTATATCACCATCGCTTTGAACAATGGACCCGAGATATCTAAATCGTTCACACCTTTTAATAATTTGATCACCTAAAGTTACACTTCGTCACTAGACCTACTATTACTAAAATTACATTCCATGTATTCGGCTTTAGTTCTACTCAAACGAAGACCTTTAGACTCCAATGTAGACCTCCATAATTCAGGTTTTTCCTGGACTTTTCTCTTGTCTTATCCACAAGGAGGATATCATCAGCAAAAAACATACACCAAGGTACATCCTCTTGTAAATGCCCGGTAAGACCATCCATAAATAAAGCGAAAAGATATGGGCTTAAAGCCGATCCTTGATGTAAACCAACGAAATAGTAAAATACTTGGTTAATCCTCCTTCGGCTCGAACACATGTAACGGCTCTAGCATACATATCTTTAATGACTTGAATATAAGTCATATCAACACCTTTCTTCTCAAGGACTCTCCAAAGAACATCTCTAGGAACTTTATCGTAAGCTTTTTCTAAATCAATAAAAATCAAATGTAGATCCTCCTTATTATCTCTGTACTTCTCCATCAAACCTCTCAATAAATGTATAGCTTCCATGGTAGACCTGCCTAGGCATAAATCTAAATTGATTATGAGAAATCTTCGTAATACGTCTTAACCTATGTTCAATTACCCTCTCCCATAATTTTAAAGTATGACACATCAATTTAATTCCTCTATAATTTGCACACTCTTGTGCATCTCCTTTATTCTTAAAAATGGGGACCAAAATGCTCTTTCTCCACTCCTCGGGCATCCTTTTAGTTTTTAAAATAATATTAAAAAGTTTAGTAAGCCGAGAAACCCCCAAATCACCTAAACATTTCCACACTTCAATTGGTATATCATCGTGTCCTACGTACTTTCCCCCATTGGTTTTCTTTAAAGCCTCATCAACTTCTTTTTACTAATGCGACGGTAAAAATGAAAAGTTTTATTATTATTAACGATATTAAGATCACTAAGGTCGATCGTACTTTCAGCATCATAATTAAAAAGTTTATCAAAATAACTCACCCACCTATGTTGAATATCTTTTTCTAAGAAAAGCATTTTTTGATTTTCATCTTTAATACACTTTACTTGAGTTAAATCTTTACTTTTCTTTTCTCTTTGTTTGGCTAGTTTATACATATATTTTTCACCTTCCTTAGTATCTAACATGTTATAAAGATCACTAAATGCAGAATTTTTAGCGTCACAGATTGTTCTCTTACACTCCCTGCGGGCTGTTTTATATTTTTCCCAATTCTCTACGGTTTTACATTTAAACCAATTTTTATAACATAACTTCTTATATTTTATCTTTTTCGCACATTATTATTCCACCACCAACTATTTTTATTTATAGAAATTTTTCTTTCGATTCTCCAAGTACATCTTTAGCACACTTGTTTAATAAGTATTAGTTAATTTTTCCCACATAACATTTGCGTCTTCATGAACATCCCAAATATTTAAATCTTGAAATTTACTCATAAAAATAATTTTATTTGTGTCTTTTAGTGTGCCCCATCTTATTCTACGATGTTGAATCCTAGTATTCTTTATTTTACAACTCTTCATCTTAAAATCTAAAACTAATAAACGATGCTTGGTACTTAATCGCTCACTTGGAATGACCTTACAATCCTTACAATCTCGACGATCTCTTCTTCTCATAAGAAAATAATCAATTTGTGTTTTATTAGATCCATTCTTATAAGTAATAAGATGCTCATCTCTTTCTCGAATAAAGTATTAGTAATAATCATATCATACGCTAAAGCAAAATCTAAAATAAGTTCTACCTTATTCATTAATCGCTCCATAACCGTAAGCCACCATGAATATTTCTAAAATCTTCTACGACGCTACCAGCATGTCCATTAAATCTCCTCCAAAAAATTTTTTTCTTCGAGGGTATCGAGTGTATTAAGTCTTCTAAATCATTCCGAATTTATCTTTAGACCTATATCTAAACCAACTTGAGGAGCATAAGCACTTATAATATTAAAAATCTTAGTATCAATAATAATCTTAAGTCGTTATAATTCTATCTCCAACTCTATTAACTTTAACAACATTATCTTTCAAACTCTTATCTATAATTACACCTACACCATTTCTAAGTACGACTCTTACTAGAATACTATAGTTTAAAACCTAAGTTATCAATCTCCTTAGCTTTTTCTCCAACCCATTTAGTTTCTTGAATACATAGGATATTTATCTTTCTATGGATCATAATATCAACCAATTCCATTAGTTTACCATTGAGAGTACCTATATTCCAAGATCCTATCCTAATATTAGTATCATGGACTAACTTCTTTACCCGCATTCGTCCGTAATGTGGGAACCCTTGCTTACTTGACACTACATCCGGGCGTCGGTGTAGCAACCCTTGCACACTTTTCACTGTATTCGAGCACATACGATGCGTCGCTCTAGTGGGACGCCCAAGCACTTACACAATGATCAAAGGATTCATGTCATGATTTTTTTTTCGACAAGTTTTACGCTGGCTGTCGACTACCTAACGCAACCCTCCACTTTTCACATCCGGGCTTGGGACCGGCAACGGCAGTGTTGAATCTTGGCCTAATCTACCTCATTAATATTCTTTTGCATGCACAAGGAATGACTAATTTCTTTTATGAAATGATTATTTTTTTTATCTGAATAAATCTATTGGACATCCACAATCTTGCTGAACAAATAACCTAAAACATCACAATAATCAACATATCATAGAGTACAATCAATGTAGAACAATTAAACATTACTTGTGCATTACTTTTCATCCCTCAATGTAGAGATATGGTGGGATATTATTACTAATTTTGAAAATTTGTATATATATGTGTAGGTTAAAAGAGTCGTACATATGTAGAGAAATGAACATGAATTAAAACTAAGAGCTCAGATTAAAGTTCAGCATTAATGCCCTCAAAGAGATTGTAGATATGTCTTTAATCTTGACAAAAAAATTTCGGGTAATAAACAGAGTCCTACATGTGTGCAAGCAAATTAAGCAAATGTGTGTCATCCGACTCATAAGTGGGCATAGACAGTGATGGATAGAAGTTCCTTCTTCCTGTAACTCAAACAACTTTAAAGGATCTTTCAGTGACCTAGGAATTACATGGTGAGTGCAGATGAACTTAGTGGGAGTGCTCGATGATTACAGGTGAGCTTGGTGGAGAATCTCACATGAATACTAGCGTGCTCGCCATAAGAGCTCGTCAAGTTTTTCTAAGATGTGAGTTATGTGGTTGTAATTTTGGTGGACGTGATTTGCAAAAAAATAAAAAATGCTTGCAACTAGATTTTAGGTTTGAGATAAATGGGCTTGATCCATTAGGTTCAAAAGGCCCATTTAGTGTTTGGACTTTCTTGATAGATTAAGCCGTCTACACAATTTTTATGTATTTATATATTTTTCTAAACCAAGAAGAGCGGGGCCATATGCGCAGAATTTTTCGTGAGCCTGGTGCGCGAAAATAAATAGGGCTATTTCTATACATACTACACAATTCTTATATATTTACATTTCTAACACCTAAACAATTCATATTTACATGGATATCACTCAAACTTTAACATCACATCAAAAATATCAACATAACTATAATTTTTAAAGTAAGATGCACTTTTTAATGCATATGTTAACAGGACCAAAATATTACAAACGTAAATATCAAACTTTTGATGTTAGATATATAAATACATAAGAATTGTGTGCTAAATATGTAAATTTCCATTAAAATTTGTGGGCATTTACATACAAACATAGTACCCGAAAATTTTTTATTTACCTAAGAGTGGTGTCTTAAGCATTTTACAATCATAGAAATAATGAAAAACATATAAAACCTAATCTAAATCTCTAATTTCTATAAAAGACATTAATTTGAAAAGGAAAAAAAAAATTAACTGTTTAAATTTGATAATAACTTGGAGGAATGATTGAATCGAGATTTCCTTTGATTGGAGTGGAAGAAATTGAAAAAACAACGCACAATAACGAAAATGAGGGTAGAAGAGGGATCGACGACCCGGAGCTTGAGCCCGCTGGAAGCAAAGCAAATGAGAAAATTTTGACGTTGGTTCGATTATATAAGGCATTTTTGATGGCTTACTGATGCTATCAATAGCGTTGGTTATTATAAACTTACTAATTGAGAATTTTATCCGTCGGTTAATATCGAATGATCATCAGATTTTAACCTCGAAAAATTGACGACTTGGATTTACAATGACATTAGTTTTGTCGGTTTATGAGTCGGGATGAACCAACAGTATGGACCATCAGTGACTTGTCAAAAACAGTAAAAAATGCTTTTAACTAGGAAGCTAAAGTTTATTGAGTCTGAAAGCCGTCGGAATTGACTCGTCGCTAAATCGTCAAAATTTTGTTCAAAACTTCCGACAATAATGCAACTGTCGGTTTTACGACTGGTTTTAACTTTTTTACCTGTGGTGCCAAAAGCCTAAAAAGAAAGAGAATTAGTTTGAAAATATGTGAATTAGAGAGAGCAAGATCACAAGAGAGACTCAGGGTAAAAGAGGGAAAATAGGAGGATGTAGAGAGACGCGAAGCAACAAAAAAAAAAAAAAAAAAGAAAAACGTAGCTAAAAAATGAAATTCTTCATTGATTAACACAAAAAAAATGTCTTAAATAGAGTTACAATATCAATTATTATCTAAGGCCTTTACATACCTACCAATAGGACTGTCAAAACGGTTCATTGTTCATGAATAGTTCGTGTTTGGCTCGTTAAGAAGCTCACGTTTGATTCATTCTCTAAGCAAACGAAATGAACACAAACAATTTTTTTGTACTCGATATATCAACAAGTCTAACACGAACAAAGATTTGTTCGTCCGTGTTCAGCTCATTATGGTGTATCTTCTTCCACTTAGCTTGGATAATATGGTCTGGTCTCATCGAAGAATATTCCTTCAAATCTGCTTGAGTCATATTCTGGTGGAGGAGCATAGCTCGTCGAAGGAGCATAGCTAAATATTGTAGGCTTAAGCCATGTGACGTACAAATTCAGTAATCAAGTTGAAATCTCCAACGATATAAATCATATCTGGCTTCTTCAGACGTTGAGTGTGTTCAATCTCTATGCTTTGAATATAAACACCAAAACCTAACATCAAAGAGATAAGTCAAAATTTGATTCGCAGTTGTTCGAAGGCCTCAGCATCATTCAAGAACACTTCAATGATTAATTTTTTTATCCAATTAGATTTTATTGTGCATCCACAACCTTGCTGGACAAATATCCATAAATAACCTAAAACATCACAATAACCAGTACATCATAGAGTGTGATCAAGTAGACCAATTGAAGATTACTGCGTTTTACATGATACCGATGTAGAGAAATGGTGGGACGTTATTTCTGCTTGGAAATCGTACTATGGGATACGATTTTAACTTTGTTTAATTATAATTTAAATTAAAATTTATTATTAATAATATTTTAAATATAGTTACAAACAACACCCAATTATTTGTGTTAAATAAAATTCAACCCAAAATTATTTGATGTACAACGTTCTTATGAGCTTATAAAATATTTTTTTCTTATGTTTAGAAATAATAGGCTCGTATTAAATTCATTCACAAAGCAAACGAGACTTGCGCTCGATATATCAATAAGTCGAACACGAACAAAAATTTGCTGGTTCGTATTCAGCTAGTTTTTGTTCTAAATAAATAAATTATATATATATATATATATATATATATATATATATATATATATATATATATATATATATATATATATATATATATATAGGATACATATAATTCGCCGCGTATGAAGGCGGGAACTCTGTTAGGGTTTCGTCATGGCGATTCCCGGTGATCTCCTCTCCTCGACTCGTCGAACGCAGCGAGATCTTCCTGCACGACAACGAAGGTCGGTTTTGTCTTCGTCGTCTGCGGTGGTCCGTCCAGCTGCGCCGTTCGGCTCACCCTGCTCGAGTTCGGCCTGGGAGCTCGTTTTTGTTTCCCCTCTCCTCTTCGTGCACGATGACGACGTTCGGCCTCGTCGACTGCCGTGCGGGGCCGTCTGCTGCTGCGAGCTCGTTCAAAACTCGATAGAGCTGTGTCGTTGTCTTTGGGGAGGACCGAGTTGTGTCGCTGTCTGCGATGCTTTGACGCCTGGTTCGCTCATCTTGAACTTGAGCGTCGTTGCTGCGTTGTTCTGTTGTTGTTCACTCATATTGAACTTGCTTGCCGATTCGATCGACTCGTGTTTTATTCGGATCGCTGATTTTCCATGGCGTGCCTCTACTACTCTTTGGCGGTGGTGGGAAAATGTATGGTTACTCACAAAGGCCCTGAATATTTAGTGTTTCCACTGGCTCTCCATGATGCTGCGGCAGGAAGAGGTTCTTGTCCTTTTATTCACCCTCTAGGGAGAAAGATGGCTCTCCTGCCATTATTTTCTCAGAGACTGAATTAAATGCATTGAATGAGGATGTGAAGTTTACCCTTATCGGTAAGTTTGCCTTGGGAAATCCTAAAATGGAGTTGGTATTTCTTTGACTCACTCCACTTCATTGGAGCTTGGAAGATGGGACTGTTGGATGAAAGATATCTATTGATTCATTTAACAATGGAGAAGGAATATGCTAGGTTGTTTGCCAAGCAGTCTGTTCTCATTGTAGGGACTGAAATGAAGATTGTAAAGTGGACTCCAGATTTTGACCCCTCTAAGGAACCTCATGTGGTTCCTATTTGGTTCAGGTTTCCAGGCCTTCCATACAGATATTTCAATTAGAATGTTTTGTTTCAAATTGTCAGAGCCCTTGGTACCACACTGCAAATGGATGCTGCAACTTATAACAGGACTAAACCTGATGCTGCTAGGCTTCTCATTGAGAGGGATATTACTCTTCCAGATGTCCATAGAATTTGGGTGGGCTCTGATCAGGACGTTGTTTGGCAGGAGGTGGTTATGGAGCAAAAGCCTTATTACTGTCCTCACTGCAGAATGTTTGGGCACACCAGGGATAGGTGCTATAGGCTTTATCCCCCAACTAAGAGATCTAAAGGAAATGTTGGGACTTCTGTGGGTCAGAAAGCCAAAGGTTTGGCTGATACTGCGCCCCACCCCCCCCCCCCCCAATCTGTACCCCTTGAAGAGCATGAATTTTCTGAAGTTGGTCTTAGCCTGATTAATGAACTGATTCCTATTGTTACTCCTTCACTATCTTCAGATTCACCTGCTGGAGAGGTGGATCGAATTGAGACTACTATTATGGCTAGAACCTCGGAGGTGGAAATGGAAGCTCCTCCCGTTTCTCCTCGTGATGTTTCTGTGGCTACTAAAGCTGTGGAGTCCAACCGATATATTAAAAAATTCAGTAGAAAGAGAAGAAACCCCCAAGTTATACACATTGTTGCACCTACCTTTCCTTCCATAAATCAGAATGATCAGTCCTCAAAAGAAGAAGAACTAGAAGAAGAAAAAGAAGAAAATTAGCAAGTTTACACTTCTCAACAGAAGAAGAAGCCTGAGGATATACTTGGAGACTTAATTGATAATACATCGGTTACTCCTGACAATGGATTAGCACTTAAGAGATTACTTTCTGGAACGCCAAGAACTAGAACGAGAGTACAGTCTTGACGATACCGTTCTTAGACATTGCTATTTGCATTTTTTCCTTTATATCTTTTGTATCCTTGTTTGTTTCGTATCGTAGTGGTAAGGCTTCATCTTTGGGCCCTATCCTCAAATCTTTTGTAACATCTTTATTTCAATAAATCAGGCTGTAGGGCTTTGGAATATGTATATATATATATAAAATTGGTGAGTAGTATTTTTAAATAATTTTTTTGTCCATAAGTCTACAAAGATTTATAATCAATTAAATTATTATTTTAAAAATAGAGTAAAAATATATTAAATTATATTAAAATAATGTTTTAATATAGATAAAAAGATTTAAATCTCACTCCTACCCTTGAAATCCTACTGCTACGTGATTAGGATTGTCAAAACAACACTTTATTCGTGAACACCTCATGTTCAGTTCATTAAGCAAACAAGCTAAACGTGAACATTTTTTTGTGTTCAAAATATAAACGAGTCGAACACCAACAATAGTATTTTTTAGCGAGCTTAACCCGGGCCCGCTCGTGTTCGGCTCGTTTACACCTCTACAGACCACCCAATTACTATGTAAGTTGAGTGATCTGTAAGTTGAGTGATGCTGTTAATACTCTTTTAATCATTTCAACATGTAGGGAGCCTGTTTGCTCCTTTTAATATATATATATATATATATATATATATATATATATATATATATATATATATATCATGAGTAGTATTTTTAAATAATTTAATTGTCTACAAGGCTACAAATATTTATGATCAATTAAATTATTAATTAGAAAATAGAGTAAAAGTATAATAAGTAATATTTAAATAATATTTTAATATAAATAAAAAGATTTAAATCTCACTCCTACTATTGACACCCTACGGCGCGTGACTACGGTTGTCAAAACAACTCTTTATTTGTGAACAGCTGGTGTTCGGTTACGTAAGAACAATGCTCGCTCGTATTTGGTTCATTTATACCATTACTTACCACCCAATTCCAATGTAAGTTGGGTGATCTGTAGGTTGATATGTTGTTAATACATAAGAATTAGTTGGTAGATATGTAAATCTTTCCTGGTATGTTTGCAAAAAAGAAAAGTTATTCGACACGGTCAAGGCTTAATATCAACAGGAGGGTTGTCCTTTGAGTACGGTTCGGCTCATGCTTATCATATGATGTACAAAATGATAGACTAATTATTTTTCTCGTAATTGCACTTCTTCACGCTTTGGGAGAGGGGAAATTTTTTTTTTTATATATAAATTTTATAATTATTGAATTTAATTATTAAAAGTCAATAAATTTACTTTTAAGATTAATTTTAGTAACTTAACTTGGAGAAATTTCATCAAATTATTTGCTTATGATTATGACAAAAATTGAATAAAATAAATGCATAAAAGAGAGTCGGTTTGCACTTGTGGATAAGAATATTAAAGGAGATTTACATACATACCGCTCAATTCCAATGCATTTACATATCTAGCATGTAAACTCTAATTTTACAGGAAAATTTTACATTCAGATTCCGGATTTAAATCTTGTCACATGATAAGTGGGTCTCACTTTAATACACTGATCAGAATGTAAACACTAATTTTTACGAGAAAAGTTTACATACGTAAATTTGTTCACGTGGCAAGTGGGGCCCACTTGGGGTGATTTTAAAATGGTGTGGGGCCCACTTGTCACGTGGCAAGTTTTTACTTTCTAATTTAAATTTTTTTCAATTTTTACACACACACACCACACCACCTTATCCATGCAAGATTAAAACGGTGGTATTTGTGATGAAATATGAAAGCTTGGTGGGGGCAAATATATAAAAACTAAAGTACAGGTGTTAGATATGTAAATACTAGGAATTGGGTGGTCTGAACGTAAATCCCCCAAAATTAACCCCATGCATCGATGCGCTTCATCGGTTCACTTTCAACATGGAAAGAAGATGGCTTTACTAATTTTTAGTTATGGTCGACAAGAGAAATTTAAAGGTTTGGCTTTGAGAGGGAAATAATTTGGGTAAAGTGTCCACATCAAATTTTACTTTCATCATAATGCTCACTACTGCATGTCACTCTCAGGGCGTGACAACTGTGTTTCTTTATGTTGTCATATCTATATATTTCATATGTATGTTGTTTATTTATTCATTGTAGCTTAATGTTAACTTGATTTTCTTTCATGAAAGTAGATCTTTAAGTATGGATAAAATCATTATATTTAAAAAATATTTATAAGTACATTATAGAAGTTATAATACTATAAAAATGATACAAATAATATTCGTGCTTATAAGATTAGGGATGTGAACGAACCGAACCCGAACGAACAGAGCTTGTGTTCGTGTTCGTTTCGTTTGAAATTTAGTTTGTTTGAAATAAGCTCGTATTCGAAATTGTTCGTGAAGTCACTGTTCGTGTTCGTTTCTTAACGAACGAGTCGAACACGTGCTATTCGCGAACGACGAGCCAGTTTGACAGCTCTAATATTAATATATATAAATAATATATTATATTAATTATATAAACTGTATTATATAAATATATAATATCTATATTAGTATATTACTAATATAGTATATTAATATATTATTATTATTATTATTAATTTATTATATCTTATAATTTATAAAATTTAATTTTCTTTAAAATATCATAAATTTTTTATATATAATTATTTTAAATTATTTTATATTTCAAACAATAATGATTCGAACACGAACGAATACATCAATGTTCATGTTTGGTTCGTTTAACTTACCGAACGAAAAAAAAATTGTTTGTATTCGTCTCTTTTACTTAACGAAAGAATTGAACACGAACTCCTTGACAAATCGAACACAAACTATTCGTGAACAATGAGCTTTCTTGACAGCCATATATAAGACCGGTGTAGTCCATCATAAAGTAACTTTTAGTATTTTACTCATTTGCTATTACAAGAACAGGTCTCGGCAGCCCTCTGGCCTAGTATCGATTTTCATCGTAGTGGAAAATGTTCCTATTATTTTTTAATAAATATGATTAAATTTACTCAACAATTGAAATCTAGATTTAAATGAGTTTTATAGCACTCAATTTTTGTTTACACCGCTCTGTATGTGACAATGGGGAGGAGATTCAATTGAATTGGAAAGTGCATCAGAGATGACCAATACAACAATAAAATCATTTGCTATTACAACAACAAAATTAATCTAATATAATATATTATGACAAAAGTTTGAATTTGATCAACCAAAACTATCAATCAATTACATTGATTTAAGTTTATCCATTTATGGATCATACTATTCATTCTTTGATCTTATTTTTTATTAAATTCTATGAAAATTGTAATGGCTCATTTATAGACTGATCTTTTTTGCTATAAATATGATTTTATATAAATGACATATATGGATTTAGCTAAACTCAACTACTAAGTTGTGTGACAATGACTATATAGATGAATTGATAATGGACAATGATGATAATTGGTGCTAATTTTTATTAATGATGTATTTAATTAATGATCTGATATACCACCTAATAAGGAATAATCTTATTAGTGTGTTTATGTTAATAGATTGTTTGTTTAGTGACATATGTGATCACTGTATCTATGGGATTGGTCTTATGATTAATTTGATGCAAAGGTGAATGTACTAATTTGAACTTAAATGATCTTCTATTCAATTAAGATAAATTATTTAAAAGTTAATTCAATCTCGTAAATAGTTTTTTGTACCCTTAACATGAAGTGGATTTCTATAAAATATTTTTATAGCATATGTGCTTATGAAGTGTGACTGTGTGATAACAAATTTTAACATTAAAGTACTTCTTATTATCTAAATAAGAAATCTAATACTAATAAGGATGTTTTGTCAAAATGAATTATTATTTCTAAATTTGTCTAATTTTTTACTATCATTTGATTTTACTCTCATCTATTATATTTAAAAAATAAGTATTAATGAGGTATAAATGTTGAATCTCGTTTCCTACTTCAAAGAGAAAAGATGTATATGTTTATACATGATGAACAACCAACTATTTGTCTTAAACATAAGAAATAAACTATTACATATATGATGATAATAAAAAAATGAGGCATGAGTATTATGAAGAATAATCATTCTATGAATGATATAATCAAAGCACAAGAATTCCTTCCATTAAGCTAGATTTTCTTCATCAAATGATGGGACAGTTACGACCCTCTTGCTGTGATGATTATATATGACTGGAAGTATTGCTGCTATTTCATGGGACAGCATAAACAAATTATGTCTGGTCGCTATCGATGGTTTCGCCCAAACCATCCATATGATCGATGGAAGAATCTTGGCCCAATTTTGTTTTGCTCCTTTGATAATTTTTCATAGTAGAATTAAGATGATATTATTGGCAACTTCACCTTTTCTATTAGTCCAGAGATGGTGCACAGATCCATTGACTCTAACAAATATATCTTACTCATTGAACAGTGAATTATGTTCTATTATCAGTAATAATGACCAGCGATAGCCCTTAGAGACTTATAAGATCCATCCATATGAAGTTTTGGGCTACTTTTATAGTGATCTGAGAATGCTGCTTGGCTTTGATCCACTCAAATAAATAATCTACTGCGATGAGAAGAAACATGCACTGACCTTGCGAGGTTGGAAAAGACCCAAGGATGTCTATATCCCAACCAGCAGAACGTCAAGTGCAAGTGATTTGATTGCAGCTTATAGGTCTGCTGGTGTTGTTGTGTTGAGTAGTTTTGGCACTCCTCACATCTCTTAGAGAAGTTTTTGGCACCTTTTAGGAGTGTCAACCAGAAGCATCCTTGTCGATGTATTACGTGCACTAGAGTTTTCCCTCTACAATGGTTTCCACACTCTCTGAAGTGTGTCTCTCAGAGAATATCTTTTAATTCATTCTCTTTTAAGCACTATAATTAGTGTGAAGAAACCAAATTTTGAAAAAGCTTCTCTTCGATTAAGAGATACTGTGCAACCTTGAATTTGAATCTACTTAGGTTGATAACCTCCTCTGATATGCTTCAAGTTTATGGATAGTGGATCTAAGGGTCCACCCAACTCTTCAGCCCTTCACTCTCCAAATTCATCATTTTGAGTTCCTTAATGGTCAAATAGGCCAGCCCTTGGGGCATCCCTTCCACAAAGTGGATGTAATTGGAGAGGAGATCAACCACTTGATTTTCCTCCTGGTAACATCTTATATTTTGAAGCTCGCAAACTTCTAGATCTTCATTTTTGTCTTAAGTATTTGGCCAACATGTCTTCTCTAGCTTTGAATTCTTTTGTTCATTTGGTTTACCACCAGCTGTGAATCAGATTTCACTAGAAAGTACTAAGCAACTATCTCATAAGTAAAGCATAGCTCAATGATCAAAGCCTAAAAATTGCCTAGCTGTTTGTGAATTTGTATACAACTTCAATTGAGTGGTAAAGATGCTCCCTGCAGGAAATGGTTACAGTGAGACCAAGCCCTGGCAAAGTTTGGCTTGAAGCTCTGTCGATGTGTAGAATCTAAATATGGTCATTGAAGGTAGTTTCCCTCATTCGGTTAGCTTGACTTAGGGAAAACTGCCAAGAAGTTAGTTATCACTTGTGCTTTGATTGCGGTCCCAGGTATGTAAGAGATGTCAAACTCGCTGAGTTCAACTGCATATTTGAGAAGCTAATTGGAATGCTCTAGTCAAGTTATAATAGACTTGAACAGGCAGTCGGTAATGACATAAATCAGATGAATTTAGAAATATGACCAAAGCCTACAAGTAGAAACATAAATAGAAAAGGTTAGGTTCTTTATAATGAGGTACCTGATTTTAGTGCCTCAAAAGATGTGACTGATATAATAGACTAGAAATTGCTTTCGTAGTTCCTCTCAAATTATAACTGAGTTGATGTCTTTAGGCTTGACTCCTCAGAATAGAGAGAGTACCTCATCCAACTTCAGATTCTTGAGAAGTGGTGATGGCACTAAGGAATCAGTCAACTTCTTGATGCTTGCTTGCATACATCTGAACACTTAAAGTTTTTTTGGTTTCCTTATAGTTTTGAAGAATGTTGCACACTTGTCGCATGATTTTGAAATGAACTAACTTAGGGTTGCAATCCGATCGGTTAGCTTTTGTACTTCTTTGATATTTTGAGAGGAAGACGTGATGCATCTACTTTCTTTGGATTGGTATTTATGCTTTTGGGGGTTAGTATGTAGTCAACGAATTTTGTCTCTCGACGTCCCAAAGTTACACTTAAGTGGATCTTATCTCGTTATATTTTTAAGGGTTTAAAATTTTTCTTTTAGATTTTTTATGTGTTGTTCGACTGATTTACTTTTTAACGAACACACAATCCATACACTCTTTAATTTTTTCACCCGTTTGTGTAGAAAATATTGCACCATGAGAAGGCGGTATGTTACCAAAATATTTTTTTTAGCCCAAATGGCATTACATCATAGAAAAACACAATCTCACTTATTATAAATGTTGTTTTCTTTGCATCGGTTAAGTGCATCTTGATCTGGTGGTTTTTGAAGAAGACATCTAGGAAACTTATCGTGGAGTTGCTGACCACCGATTCTATCAAGTTTTTGATCTTTTCCAGTGGGGAGCTATCCTTCGGCGGGCATAGTTCAAGTTTATGAAGTCTATATACATCCTCCACTTGTCGTTTTTCTTTTGCACCATTACCATGTTCGCCACTTAGGTCATATTCTGAACCATTAGATGTAAACATCCTCTTGTGTTTTCCACACATCTTCCCAGACTGGTTCAACCAATGTGATAGTCAAATACCTCATTTCCTTTAGTCAGAATGTAGGATTGAACTTTAGTCAGTGGTAGAAAACATCGACTGGTACTCCTGGCTTCTCAGTGCCTAACTAGGTGAAGACATCTCAATGCTTCCAGAGGGTTTGAATCAACAAATAATCTGATCCTGCATCAAAAGCTTCACTTATCGGAAAATTATTTACTAGGATCATAATCAGCAGGGATTTTATGGGTGATGTCGCTGGTTTTTTAGGCCCGCTTCATTCAAGTTTTGAATTTCAAGTGGCTCCCGCTCCAAGCTTTCGATCACCCGGAGGTAACAAGTCGGGGACTTCTTTAGATTACCTTAAATGTTCATGATCTCCTCATCTTATGGGAAATTAATTGCAATGTAGTACGTTGAGACTATGATCTTGAAGTTGTTGACTAAGGCCAACCAAAGATGGCATTGCATGTTGACGATGAATCAACCACAGATAATCTTCCATTTAAGTTAATTGCTTCGAACCTTCTCCCAGGTGACCTTTAGGGAAATTATTCATAAGGATTTTTTTCTCTCTCTTGAGAATCTGTAAAGTGATTCATCCTTAAGTCCCATTTTATCCATTACTGACTTGAATAAATTGTTCACTAAGCTCCCAGTGTCAATCAGGATACTACTCATCTAGTAGTTGCTCTTCAAGGCAGTAACACCAATAGCATTGTTATAATGATTCCCCTTAGGGTGCCAATCCACATTGGTAAATTCCATAGGGGGATGCATGGTGCACCTCAAA
Organism: Papilionanthe hookeriana x Papilionanthe teres; assembly: GCA_022702705.1. Lineage (NCBI taxonomy): Eukaryota > Viridiplantae > Streptophyta > Magnoliopsida > Asparagales > Orchidaceae > Papilionanthe > Papilionanthe hookeriana x Papilionanthe teres. The sequence goes on along the minus strand of CM040435.1, from coordinate 68,214,907 downwards.
GCGAAGGCGGTTGTCTATAACTTTCTTGACCAGAGCCTCTTCAAATTAGTTCAACCAGAAAAATATTCACCTCCTCCAAGATTGTTGGTACCACTATGATGATATGCATAGTGTTCGCTCTGACCAATTCATCTGAAATTTCCTCAACTAGGGCCTTCCTTTAACTTTGGGTCATTGCTCTTGTTGCCATAAATATATTGGTCTTATTAGCTCTTCAGCCAAGCTTTCCTGGTGTCAGCATTGCCCCATATCGTGGGTGTGATCATTATGGTATGCATAATATTTCTTTGGGTCATGTAGAAAGCTCCAATCCTCAATGGCGATGCCTTTTTGAAAGACTCATTATTCTGGATGACCTATATTTTCTCGGTCATTAAGACTCTCAACAAAGTTGTCTTTGATATTTCATGATAATCGGGCGGGTGCTTGCTGTAACGAGCGAGGCCCTGGTTAGGGTATCAAACATGAACTCCTCCATTGAAACTTTTATAGGTTCTCTGCTTTCTCGATCTAGTCAATTGCCTTCATACTACAGGGAAGCGAAAGGAGACAAAATTTTTTGTGATCTCTATCTATCATCCATATGGGCCCTCTTTTACATACAACAGGTGGATGACTCTGGTTCAGAGGTAGCGGTGGAATTATATTCCTTAGCTAAGATTTGGTTATTGGAGAGTTCCATCAACTCGGATTAAATTTTTGGTCACTAAAAGCCTAAGGTGTAGCAGAAAGGTCCTTCTTTCAACCAGCCACCCAGAGCGGCATGTGCAACTAAGGGTTCCAAATTCCACACCTCCAACATCTCCTTCTGAAATTAGGTGATGAACAAGCGTAGACTCTTGGTCTAACCCTATATAATCTACCGTAGAGCCTGTAAACTCTTCTGAGGCTTCTAGACGCTCGTAAACTGCACCATCAATATTTGTTTGAAATCTGTAAAAAATATGATTACTCTTCCTTGTAATCCATTGAACTACTTGAGGGCTGACTCCCTCAATGTAGTAAGGAAGTGATGGCATTTCAGTGTGTCAGAAATCTTCAAATAAGCTCATTGTGGACTTGAAAGAGAAAATGTGTTCAGTAGGATCAGCAGTACCCTTATAGGGTTCTAGAGCCAGTATCTTGAACAGATTTTCGAGCTATACATCATAAATATGTTGAGAAAAATCATTCTCAGCATGTTGGGGTGCTTTAGTTTGCCTGGATTGATATCTGTTAATTGGTGCTAACCCAACACTTTCGAGGTACTAGAAATCTTTGACCCTCTTTCTTCAAGCGTGGGTATCCTTCGGCTCTTCAGCACTGGTGCTTCCTGTTGGGAGTTTTGTTTCCTTCCCCAAGCCAATAACTCTTTGATGGCGTTAATCATCTCGTTCTTCAACTCCAAGATTTATTGTTGCGTTAACTCTTTGGTGAAATCCATGTTGGTGGTGTCTCTGTTGTGGGTTTCTCCTCTTTGTACTACCTCTCTTCATGTTGATAACATGATTCATGCTCATCGCATCTTTTAAGATGTTTAATTCTCATGTGTCAGTGGTTAGCTGAGTTTGATAGGCTTAGGTTCAGCAAGGATTGCTCGATTGGCTATGTTTGGTCGATATTGTCGGTCCACATTGACTGACTTCGGGATAAAAGTATTTGGCTCGGTCAGCTCAGTTTCGCCAACTAACAATGCTAATCCGTCTGATCATTTCCAATACAGTCGGCGGGATAAGGCTAGCTATCGAGCAGAGGGTGAACCATCGTAATCCAATAGATAGCTCATACCTCATCGAGAGAATCCTTCGAGATTTTATGGATCTCTTCATTAGCAATCCTTAGCCCTACCTAAAGAATCTCGGAGGGCGTCTGTGACGTGGTTAACGATGTTGAACTAGTCCTTTGAATCGGGTCATGTCAAGAGGTAGGTCGATGCATCTACTCGTTTCAATTGGCTTCGACTTTGATCCAGATGGCTCACATTTGGTCGGCCTCCAGCTCCAGTATAGGTGGGCTGCACCTAGTCAAATAGGTCCCATGGTCGTTCGCTAGTGGGTCATTTGATGTTCGGCCATCCAGTCCTTTGGTCTTCTACCAGTATGTCCTTTGGTCTTTTGCTGGTGGGCCTTCCTAGTCATACTTCTTTGCCTCTTAGTCCATAGAATCTCTTCGAGATTAGTCCCGATGCATCTCTGATGTACAAGGTGAATCTAAAAAGTAAAGTATATGTGTTAAATATGTAAATGCATAAGAATTGAGCGGTATGCACGTGACTACCCTTTGATTTATAGATTTGTGCAATATTTGGTTTAGACTTTAGGATATTTTTGAGCTTTGACATCATTAAAAATAAATGAAATGGTTGAAAATGTTGAAATTCTTAGTCAATAGCATAAAAAAAATAAATTAATAGACAATTAATAATAATTTAACAATGGAAGCAGGAGCATTGAATGGATGATCAGCATATTGTTTATCCTCTTTTTAATTAGCAACACACGTGATCTTTGAAACATTGATTCCTTTGTCATTAAAAAATTTTTCAGAATTGTAAGATTTTATTTGTGTCGCATTCGAATAAATAATGCAGATATAAGTACATGACTCAACATGAAAGACAAAAATAAAATCAAAAGTGAATGTATTGTCAGGAATAAAAGTACATTGTTTAACTTCATTGCAAATAAAAAATTTACAAGGAGTAAAATACTAGAAGGGAGGCCATCAAAAAAAGACCGTTGAATTCGGCACATTAAGTAGCTCGCTGAATCCGATTCACCAGGTTGCTCGCATTCGAGTGATTCGTTAAGAATCGTTCGAAATTATTTTCTATTTTTTATTTTTATTTTTATTATTAAGTCTGCTTAATTTTTATTTTGTTTTATGTTTTATATTTAAAAAAATATGTTTTGATACTGTTATGATTTATAAGTTTTTAAAAATTAAAAAATATAAAATATGTTTAGTGGTATATTTTTTATTTTTGTAAGAAAAAAAATTATACTTTTTATAAAACGGTTAGTCCACATGCGGTCCATTATTATGCTCTGCCGCTCATGTCATATAAAACTTTTTCCCTGTGCAACCTAACACGATGCATTACCTGTGAGCAGGCGCGGGGCGGCGGTGGCATGCGACGGGTATCACCTTGGGGTGTCAAAAATTGCTTGATACACCAACACAACTCAAACATGACTGGGTTAGGATTGATCTGAATATTTTTTGAGTCGGGTTTGGGTCAGAGAATTCCACCTGTTTAAATTCGGGTTGGGTTCGGGTTGATCCCGAAAAACCCAAATATATGCCGAATATGCATGAAATTTCGGGTTTGTTTAGGTTAGCGGGCCAAGTTCAGATTCAGGTCGGGCTCGAGTCTTAGTTTTTGAACGTTTTATTATCCGGGTTGGGTTTGGGTTGACTCTATTCCGGTCGGGTCATCTTCATCTCCGATCTGAACCAAACCCACTCACTTGTATTGGGATACTCCTACTGGGGACTGGCAAGGGCGAGCCGTAGTCAGCTGGTGGGGGCTAACGACAAGCAGCGGGGGCTGGCAGGGCCGGGTCGACAGCGGTCGATGGTGGGCGGTGGCAACCTGCGGTGGGTGGAGACGACCGGTTGTGGGGACTGGCAACTGGCAGCCAACAACAGGTGGCTGCGGCCAGTAGCCGGTGATGGACGGCCTACTGCGGCGGCAGGCAGCTGTAGGACTCGTTGTTTTTAGTGGTTTAAAAACTCGCAAAACATGTTTTTTTTTCAGATTTGAGTAGATTTAAACTACATATTTTTCTTCAAAAAAAATTAAAAACAGATAAGCAAATATTATTATTTTCTATTTTTTCCCAATTTTTTTTTTCAAAGGTAAAAAACAAAACTTAGTAGAAAAATGAGGAGTTGTGTGTATTAGGATTACAATATTTAATAAAAACTTTATAGATTTCTCATATTTTATGAAATGGTTAATAATTAAAAAAAAATTATTATTTTAGAATTTTTATAATTTGAGAAATATTCCCAAATAAAAAAATTTTAGAGTGTAAGTTTAAAAAACTTAAATTCGAGCCGAATACGAGTTAATTCGAATTTAAATCACATTGGGCACGAACAAATTTATTAACGAGTTGTTTCGAATATGAGCTCATTTTAAACACGGCAAAATTTCAAATAAGTTGAACACGAAAAAGCTCCGAACTCGCTCATATTCGACTCGTTTACACCTCTATCCCCAACTTTCCAAAAAGAGGTCACAAACCTCAAAACCTAATTTGTGATGGTTGTTATTATAAGACTGTCCATCACTGAAATGAAGGCAAGTCCTCATCAATGGTTTCCTTTACTTCGCAACTGAACCCTTCACATTTCTCGGCGTATAGTTCAAAGCTGACAGAAGGAACTATTGCCGGGTATTCTTTCCGACAGCTGCTGTCTCACTCTGCTCTGTCTCTGAAATCTTGTTTCAACTCTTTTTTACACGTTTTAATTCCAGGTTATAGAAGTCCGAGAGCTCAGAAGAGGACAACCATGGCGGTTTTGCGCTCCTTCCTCTGTATTTGATGTCCAAGAACTCTTTGTGATGTGTTTTATGGCTTTCCGTGCTGCGCAGTTTGTGGGTAACTGTGTTGCTTGGCTGATTTATTTCTCTTTCTTGATAACTGTCAAAAATATTGCTACTAAAAAAGAATAATTATCTGTTTTTTATTTGATTCATATGTTCTGTTATTGGTTGAGCTGGATAGTATTTCATGTGTGAGTTTAGGGTTTGCTTCTGATTTCTTTTTTTTTTTTTTTTGATTAGAACGGATGATTTGAGATTTTTGTCGCCGATTAGTAACAGCGATGGCTGGGGTAGATGACAGGTTCTCCATTTTTGGAGAATGGGGAACCTATAATCCCAATCCGATAACATTTATACCATTTCATGATCTTGGAGATGGGGAACATTTAGGCGCTACGGTGTCTGAGAATGAGAAAACAGCATTGGATGACAAGGAAGAAGTGAAAAATTCTGCCTCGGAGCCCTACAGTGATATCTTCTCGGGAACAGTCCAGTTTAATATTACCAAATCAAGCTCAAGAGGGGCTTTAAGTGAAAGGATTGCAACTAGGGCTGGTTTTAGTACATTAACAGTCAATACTAGCAGAAATGGAACAGAGAACGTGGTCTCTTCACCTTCAGACAAGATCTCTTCATGTTTGGTGCTTTCACCAGGTCTCAGTCCAACGGCATTTTTGGAATCTCCAGTTTTGCTTTCAAATTCCATGGTAAGAGTGTTCTTAATGACTATGAATTTATTGAAATTGCCAGGAATTTGGCTGAATGATTCGAATGAATATTGAGTACTATGAATTAATGCAGGAGATTCATCTTACTTGATGATGTTTTTTTTGTTTAAAGTCATCGCTTGAGGAGAAAAAAATGGCTTTTATTTCATCATTTATGGTCTTTTTTTTTTTCAGTCAAGCTGGATTTAGTGATTTTATAAATTTCAGTTTCAAAATCATGAAAGCATTTCTGTAGAACATTTTTATCCGATTGCAGTTTATTAGGGGAATTGTATTTCTACCCCAATTGACACTTGATTTGTGGTTTAATATGCTGTGGACCTTACAATTATTTGTGTTATTTTTTTTGTTTCTATCTGATTTATTTGAGAAAGCAGCAGTATTATGCATAATTGGTGTGCTTGAACTTGCAGGCCGAACCATCGCCGACCACTGGGAAACTTCCTTTTGCACATACCAAGGACAATACTTCATTTTCAACATTGATCTCAGAAGAAACTTACAAAGATAATGTTCAAAAGATCGAAGAATTTTGTGACGATGCATTTACCTTCCCTCGTCTGTGTTCAAATTTCCCTCTTCTATCAAATGCCGAAAACAGAGTAATTCATTTTACATTCTCCATAGCCTCTCCTTTTTGGTTTTTTAGTTCTCAAGTTTCACTTTGAATTTGCATCTTATTGCTTTGTGATTATTATGAGGTTTCTTGTATAGATAACCGATCAAATTGATAAGTATTTGATGAGATGGGAATGCTCAGACCATATTTGTGTTTTAGTAAAACACTTTTAGGATGATTTGAGGATGCCGGTTTAAATCAATGGGGCAAGAACTACAAATGAACATTACTGCCTGCAGTTTACTCTTTTCATGTATGATTCAGTGTTGTAGAAAACATTAATAATAACGATAAACAAGACCCTAAATTCCATTTGTTTTATTTCCAAGTTTAATTGTATAATCATTTTTAATTATTTAATAAAAATGATATATGCACTAACTATATTTCCTTATTTTTTTCAGTTCGTTTCATCCATAAATCAAAGACAATCTGAAACAAAAGAAAATGCTGAAGATACGAAAGCTGATTCCTTTCTGGGAAACGAATGCTCTCCAATTGATGAAAACAATTATGGAGGAACAGATCCAAAAGGAGAGTCCTCATCCATGCCTTTCATTGCTCCAGAAGAGGATGGATACAACTGGAGGAAGTACGGGCAGAAACATGTTAAGGGCAGCGAGTTCCCTCGCAGTTATTATAAGTGTACTTTCTTAAATTGCCCGGTGAAGAAGAAGGTCGAAAGATCGCTTGAGGGTCATGTTACTGAAATAATCTACAGGGGTGCTCACAACCATCCCAAGATTCCTTCGAACCGCAGGCCATGCACTACATCTTCTCATTCCTTCAGTGATACACAAGTGGAGGGTTCAGATTATCAGAGCCTTAATTCTGAATTTGATGGAAATCTCTCAATCCTAAACTCCCAAAATGGAAATGTGGGATCAGGATGGAGGAGGGATGGCATGGAAGCTGCTGCTTCACTACCTTCTGTTGCTGAGTTTGCAACTTCTAACTCCATGCAGACACAGAGTGGCAGTCGATACAGTGGCTCTGAGGTCATGCATTTGTCATCAGCAATGTCTAATGACGAAGAGGATGATGGAGCAACTAATGGTTGTTTCTCAGTGGGATGTGATGCTGAAGGGGAGGAGAGGGATCCAAAAAGAAGGTGATTTGTTTTTAAGACAAAAAATTGTGAAGTAAATGTGACATTCATAGGTCATTAAAACCAAAACTTACTGATTTTTTAATTTATTCTGCCTCCAGAAAAATAGATCTGTGCTCTATTGACATGAGTGCTGCGTCGAGAGCCATGCGAGAGCCTCGTGTTGTGGTTCAGACAACTAGCGAAGTCGATATCCTTGATGACGGTTACCGATGGCGTAAGTACGGGCAAAAAGTCGTGAAAGGAAATCCAAATCCAAGGTATCTTAATTGTTCAAGCAAACTTGCTTACATCAATTTGAGATGTAGGTTACACATGTATCATTGAAATGTTATATATTTACATATCTATCAATTAAGTCTTTACATTACATCAATCTTGTTTTGCGATGCAGGAGCTACTACAAGTGCACGAACCCAGGTTGCACGGTACGCAAGCATGTGGAAAGAGCATCCCATGATCTTAAATCTGTCATCACCACATATGAAGGAAAGCACGACCATGACGTTCCCGCCGCAAAAAATTCTAACAATCAAAACTCCGGTTCGTCGAACACCACCACAATTGGGATGCAACAGCCCCATAATAGCTTCCATGGAAGAGCCGAGCATATTCAAGAAAGCTTCAATAGGCTTCAAAACGACGTGCCGATTGATCCCTTTCGATTGCCTTGCGGAGCTCCACAATTTCGTGCAACAGCTGGATATGGGGGCTATGCTATTGGTTTTGGCCAAGAAGGCATGGTTCACCTTGGCATTGGTGGATTAGGTCCAATGAAGCCAATGAAGATGCCAAGTTTTGCTCCACTTCATCCATATTTGGAGCAGCAGAGAAGAGTTGATGGAGGGTTTATTGTGCCAAAAGAAAATCAAATATTAGGGTCTGATCTGCCAACAATTCCCAATGCTCGGAATGGATTTTATCAGTTTTCAGACAGATTATCTCTTGGTACTTATCTATGAATATCTGCATGCATGCATCAAGCTATTGCTGATAAGTTTAGCATACTGTATGAATAGTTTGATAGGAGTTAGGAAAAGAAATTATCATGTTTGATGAATGGGACAACTTTACTAGTGAAATTATACTAATGACAAATTTTTACATTTCAGTAAGTTTGTTAGCCGGTATGTATCTGTTGTTAGCAGAGTAAAATGACATAATGGTATGGTCCGCAACTCATCACCATACCATTGTATTTATACAATAAAAGTGAGAATTCGCTCTAGAAACCATAATAAAGTTTTATGTTTTAGATCATGGAAAAGATATTGTATTTAGAATCTTGATGCAGTTTTGCTGGCCTACCCATGTATTAAATTATGGATCTGTCTGTATGTGTGGTAAATTTTGATTGGAGTCCTGATGCAAAACTGTATCAGGATTCCAATAAAAGTGCTACATGTGTCCATTGCATCAGGACCATATATTAAACATAGAATTTTTTTTATTTAATTGATTTGTCGTGTGATGTGACACACTTTCATTGGTGCATCAAGAATCCTAATATAATATTTTTTTCGAGTAGAGTTTTTTTTTTTTTTGGGCATTTCCATACATACCCATCAATTCTTATCTATTTACATATCTATTACCTAAACTTTAAATTTTATATTTATATTACCTAAATCTTTCACATCACATGAAAAACGCCACCACTTTAATTTTGAAAAAGTGAATGACTGAGATGCACCTTTCAATGCATCGAGATGGCGGTAAATATGTAAAAATTGAAGTTTAGGGGTTCGGTTATGTAAAATACATGGGAATTGGGTGCTCTTCTCATTCTTTTTCATTTTTATTTTATCTACTTTGGCAGAAAAGGACGCTGAGGTGGAAGGCAGTTTCGATTCCCGTGTACGGGTGCAAAATGAGCCGAAGTTTGTTTTGTAATTTAGCTGATTAAAAAAACACATATTCTGATTTGATTTTTTTAATCGGATAATAATTACAACAATAACAAGACCTTTATCCCACTTAGTGGGTCCGCTACATCAATCCTTTTTCTCAATTGCCTCCTTAGGAGGGCGTGAATACTTTATGTTCGGTTCGTTAACGAGTTCGTACTTGATTCGTTCGATAAATAAACGAGACAAACACGAATAATTTTTTTTTTCGTTCGGTTAGTTAAACGAATCAAACAAGAACAGTGATGTGTTGGTTCCTGTTCGATTCATTGTTCGAAATATAAAATAATTTAAAATAATTATATATATATATATATATATATATATATATATATATATATATAATTTATGATATTTTAAAAAATTAAATTTTATAAATTATAATATATAATAAATTAATAATAATAATATATTAAAATATTATATTTGTAATATACTAATATAGATATTATATATTTATATAATATAAGTTATATAATTAATATAATATATTATTTATATATACTAATATTAGAGCTATCGATTCAGTTCGTTGTTTACGAACAACTCGTGTTCGACTACGTAAACAGATGATTTCGAGAACAATTTCGAGTACGAGCTTATTTCAAACAAATTTTTCAAACGAACCGAACACGAGCAGAAGCATTGTTCGTTCGTGTTCGATTCGTTTACACCCCTAGTCCTTCGTAGTGTCATATTTTCATTTATTTCTAATAAAGTAAGATCATTTTTTATACAATAAGCTCAAGTCATCATACGTTTATCTCTGCCTTTCTTAACATAAGTCGAATCTAAAACTTCTACTTGTCTAATAGGATCATCAGATGGTCGACAATTAATGTGACCAAACCATCTAAGGCGACTTTCAAATTTTGCCCATCACCGGAGCAATACCAACCCAAAATTAAAGTCGTCTAAGATAGTTTGGTCACATTAAACGCCAACCTTCTAATGATCATATTAGAAGAGTAGATGTTTTAGATTCGGCTAATGTTAAGAAAGGCAGAGATAGACCTAAAAAGACTTGGGCATACTGTATAAAGAGAGTAGATAACTATTACATATTACAATATTTATTTTAAAATGTCTGCTTAAACTAGTTATTCATTAATTTACATCTCCTTAAAAAATTTCTCATTATTGATTAACTATAATTTGCTTGATATATTTATATATAATTTTTCTTTTTTAAGAAATATTTATTTTAATTTACTTTAAAAGCATGATTTATATTTTTATGAAAAATATTAATTTGAAGAAGATATATTTTAACTCATACTAACCAATGTCTTTCAGCAAAAAAAATGGAAAATTTTTATTAATTTTCTAATATTATATATAATTTATATTATTAATCCAAACTATCACTATACAAAAAAAAATTGTTTGACTTGGCAGATATAGGTGTGCTTTTTTCTTTAATTTTTTTTATTGGCTTTACATTATTAACAAAAATATTATGAATTATAAGTTTTTTACTATATATTTTATCTTAATATATTAATAAATTCTTAATAATAATTTAGTAAAATTACAAATATAAATCTTCTTAAGCATGGATTAAAAAAAAATTGAAGTATTTTCTTAAAAATTTAATAAGTGTTCCTACTTTAAAAAACTTCTACTACACCATTGTAGATGGTCTCGTGCTTTTTGGGAATGCAAATATTAATGCATGAGGGTCTTTGAGAATGTGCAAATTATATGATAATTTTGATAATAAAAAGAATAATCCTAATAATTCACCAAAAATGAACTTAAATCAAAACCAAACTTCAACTAAAGTGCACATGAGCTAAAAAAGTTAATTTAATTAAATAAAAACCAACTAAAAATTTTCTCTTTAGTTGGTCCCACACTTTGACTTGAAATATCTTGAGCTGGAGCTTACTCCAACCAAAACAATTTGCACTATTAAATTCCTTGGATTTTTCTCTACCAAATGAGCCTCCAACCACCAATAACCACATTGTCACTTCAAATTAAAATACCTTGAGTTAGATATCATTTCATCCAAAACCAATTGTACGACGAGATTCCTTCCATTTTTCTTTTCCAAATGAACTAGGGTTTCCATTTTGGCCATAACCATCATAACTACCCCCTCCAAAATTCAAATTTCCTCCAAAAGAAGTTCAAATTACCTCATTTCCCTCATAACTACTCCCTCCCTTTTTCTCCCCACTTAAAGCCTCCTTCACCTAAAATTTCACCACTCCCCTCATCCCTTCAACCACTAAAAACCTCCTTCTCCTTTTTCCTTCCAATGTTTTATAAATCAGACCGAACGAACCTGTTCAACCAGTTCAACCATGAACTGGACAGTGGTTCGGTTCTGATTGGGCTGAAATTTGGCTCCACATCGAACTGGAAAGAACTGACGGTAGAACCAGTCAACCGACTAACATGCAATTTTTTTTATCTTATGCCACATTTTTATTGGAAATCATGAAAAATGGTTTTAATCTTTTGATATCATTAAAAATGTGGCTTGCTTCTTCGTCTTTTGTGAAATATGCATGACTATTAGTCTATTAGATTTTCTTTGTTTATGCTTTCATAGTTTATTGGTTATGTTTCCCTCTTGTTAACCTTCCATACTAACTTTCATCTAATTTTTATGTCAGTTAAGTGATATTTAATATATATTTTATATTTATGATATCAACCAATTCAAACCCTGTTCAACCTTGAACCTCCTCCTTTACTTGTTCAATGTTTGGTCTGATTTTCTGAACCTTATCTCCATCTCTTTTTATCAAAACCTTCCATTCCTCCCTCTTATTTCTTTCAAGGTAGAAGCCCCATTTTCACCACATTCCTCTTCTAACTGAAATCCCCACTCTACGCCAAGGAAGTCAAAGTGACTTCCTCTCATCCAACTATGGAAACTAAGGAATTCTTCAAATAATGGTATAAGATCTTCATATGCTTTCATTTCAATCTGTTTTATATAGTGTAAATTGTATAACTGTGGTGATTTTTTGTCTTCTTCCCCTTTTCTTCTCAAGGTCGAGCCTCTCTCTCTCTCTCTCTCTCTCTCATTTTCCCCTTGTTTTTCTCTCATAGTCGAGCCTCCATCTTTCTTTTCTCACTTTCTCTGCCTCTTCTCTAATTAAGCTGCAACTTCATGGCCTTCCCCCTTTCTCACTACTCCAATCCAAATTCCCCACACTCCACACTCTTCTCTCTACCACAAACTAGAAGTCCCGGCACTCTACAAAATCTTTCGCTTCCTAGCCTTTCAAAAATTCCCCACGCAAATACCCCACTCTTCCCCTTTTTAAGCCTAACCCAAAATACAACACCTTAAATTTCTAACTCAATCTTCCTTCTTAACCTAACTAGAAACCCAACACCATAAATCCTTTCCTCACTTTTTTTTTGCTAACCCTACCCAAAACCCAACAACACACACTTCACTCTCCCTTCCTAACCTAACCATAATACTTACCTAAAGGACTCATCATTCTCCCTCCTTTACGTTACTCAAAACCTCTCATATTCACTCAACCACTTCCCTCTTTTATTACCCGGCCTGAGACCTCTCATAGTCACTCAATTATTTCCCTCTTTGTCAACTTACCCAAAGCCCAAAGCCATCAATCTCCCTCTTAACTCATCTCAGTATAGCTCAACACCACGATCTAAACTTCTTGACCTTCCAACTCTATCCTAAAACCTCACCCAATCCTCAACATCCCTCTCCTTCACTCTAACCCGAAACCTAACCCAAGTCACACATTTCACTCTCCCTTCCCAGCCTAATCCTAATTCTCACCTAAGTCCCTCGCCATTCCCCCTCCTTTACCCTACCCAAAACCACACATATAACCACACCTCCTTCACTTTACTCTACCTGAAACCAAACCCTAAACATTGGAATTCTCCCTTTCTCTTTATTACCCAAAAAAAATAATAAAAAATCTAGCTTTACTTATAAAAAAAGAAAAATACTTATATGATTGTGTTATTTTTCATGCAAGGGCATTACCATGTGTTTATATAGCATAAAATAGGAAAATTTTAGGGAGATTATATTAGTTTCATGCAAAATTTCCATGTGATTTATGCTTATGTGTCATGTAATAAGAACCAATCATATATTTATGACTATTTCTTCTATAAAAAATCAAAATGATGTGGTAATTATATATTTTTTTTGCATGCAAGATATCTTTGTGATAATGTGTTAGTGCTATATTCCATGTAAATTCTCATGTGCTTGTGTGCTAGTCTTACGTTCCATGCAAATTCCCATGTGCTTATGTGTTAGTCTTACTTTACATACGAAGTTCAATATGACAGCTTTATTTTCATGCAAAGTTTTCATATGGTAGTAGCATTATTTCCATGCAAACTCCTCATGCAATTACTTTAAGTTCATGCAAATCATGCTTCAGTTTATATTTATGTAGTGAGTAAGTTGTGGCTTTATGATTTAGTATAAAACATTCTTAGGATGTCAAGCCGACAAAATAATTATTCTTATATGTTTAGACTAATATTTTCATAATTTAGATGTTTAGGAGGCGATTTGCAAAGTTCATATAGTTGAGGGAATTTATATATTTGAAGAAAATACTAGATTGTATATCTTTTTCAAATCAATTATGATCAGGCCATCCGTTCCCGATTTAGGAGAAAGTGTTGTTGGTTAGGATGAGCTGGTACATTCTTTGAGTTGGATGAACTGCATCAAAAAATACATGCGACCAAATGTTGCTACATAATTTTTGACCTTTGCATGTTTCCCCGTATTCGAAAAACCCAGTGCCACAACAGCCCTTCTCACCATCGGTAAATCCTGCATTCAATCACTAATTATTTCTACATCATTAATAAAATGTTTATATGCCACAATAGCCTTTAAAGGCTGTTTATTTATTGTTATTTGAAGTAAACTATTATGGATTTTAGTCAAGAAATATTATTATACATACATACATATATATATATATATATATATATATATATATATATATATATATATATATATATATATATATATATATAACGCTTTCTTAAAATAAGGTAAATTATCTGAAAAAATAAAAAATTCTACTATAAATGATAGCTTACTTAATATGTTAAATTAGAGTTTGCAGATCAATAATAGAGATTTAATTGAACTTTAAGGAGTATATGAAATAAAATAATTAACAAAATTTTTAAATACTCTGACATATATATATATTCAAAGGTGCTCTAAATAAATTATTTTTATAAAAGATATATGAATTTAGGGTTTAGGGTTTAAATACTTCTTTTAAAAAGGTTTTATGTAGGTGACCCCATATAATGGGATAAGCACTTCTTGTTATTGTTGTATATATAATTTTAAAGGTGCTCTGAATGAATTATTTTTGTAAAAAAAATTATATAAACCTCAATGTAATCTAAAAAAACTTTCTTTATTTAATTTAAATAAGCTTTAAGAAGAAGCATAACAAAATAAGTTTATTTGTGCTCTAGTTTCTGAAATCTTCATAAACTTGATTTTAAAGTTTAGAGTGTAATTCAATAAAAATAAAATGAATTTAACAACAACCATTTCTAAATTTTAAAAAGTTTTAAACAAATCACAAATAAAATTTTTTCAACATAAAATCTTTTCAAAGCAAATATTTAAAGTTTGTAAATCTCTCCAAAATATAATCTTTTAAAAAAAATCAATAACATCTTTTCAACGTATAAAATTTTTAACATTTTTAAAACCTTAAACTCTTAAAACTTCTAAAAAATTATGGAACCTTACATAAAACTTAAGTATTTTTTTTAGAGAACTTCAAAACTATTTGAAATTACTGTTATTTTAAACCTTAAATTTTCCAAAACCTCAAGATCACAATTCTCCAAAACTTTAGCAAGCCTTAAGAAACTTTAATAAACTCTAAAAAACTTCGACAAACTTCAGCAAACTTTAACAAACCTTCAAATAAATTACCAAACTCTAACAAACTTTAACAACATTTAACAACCTCCAACAAACTTTAAAATTTTTCAAGCAAACTTTATACAACCTTAAAAAAACTAAGTAATTTCAAACAAACTTTAAATAACCTTAACAACACTCAAATGAACTTTAACAACCTCCAAATAATTTTTAATAATATTCAAACATTTTCAAATAATTCTAAATTTCAAATAATAATCCTCAAATATCTTATAATTTTAAATTTAAAATAAATTTCAAACAAACTTTAATATTAAAACAAGTGACCTTCATTGTTCAAAATAAACCTTCTTAACCCTAATCAATCAAATCAAATCAGCACAAACCAAACTTTCAAATGAAATCTAATCCAATTAACTCAAGTTTTTGGCTCAAGTGAATAATCCAATCAATTTTTTTTTCAAAACAAATCATTTCTAAATCGAAACATTTTCACCTCAAATAATAAACAACCGATCAAACTTTTCAAGACAAATTCAACCTAAACTTTTTTCAACCAATTCATAATTTCAATTCCTAAAGGTGGTCTTCTTCTCATAGTTGGCTAACCCTCTTCTTGGGCATTTCCGTGATACATCATCATTAGACAGTAAGAGCCAACCTTTTAATTCCAATTGAATACTTTCAAATCTATCCATTTATCTGATGTCCTTAATTATCAATCTTCAAGACACTTACTTTATAATCTTCGCTGATATAAGCTAATACTTTAATCGAGAGTATCCTCGAGAGTCACAACTCCCGAGATGTAAGTAACTATGATGGCTTGCAGTAGTAAGGAAACCAGATTGCAGAATAAAATAAACCCTATTTTATAGTTACAAGGTAGGGTAAAATTTTTTTTGTTATGTATACCTCTAAATCTTAAAAAAGGTACTCATCTGAATGATTATATTTATTTTAAGGTAATATTTTTACCTCTTAGGATAATACTATATTTTTTAAATGATGCATCTGCTCATTTAGATTGAGATTTTTCAAAATTTGTGATTGACATGAGAAAAGAATCACAACATATTTTTCATCAAGTGTTAGTTATAATTATCTTCAGTGGCTATTGATTCTTATATTATTCTTCTCCATGAGAGCAAAGTTGCAATATAATATATATATATATATATATATTATGTTTGTTTTATTATGCTAACTCAAGTGAGCACCAACTTTTATGGTTTGAATCCATTGTTACCTCAAAACCCACATGTTATTGTAACTGTGGTGATGAGTTACAGACCATACATTAAAGCCATTTTACTTTGTTAATAACTGACATATACCTGCTAACCAACTTAATGAAATAGAAAAAAATTAATTAGTATACTTCCACTCATGTAGTTCTCCCATCTATCAAACAAGATAATGTTTTTTTACTAACAAAAAATTTCTTTCTAACTATTTATAAAGTATGATAAATTTATGTGCAATAAATTTATGTATACATGCTGATATTCATAGATAAGGCCCAAGAGAATTGTCAATTGGCTTTAGATAATATCCTAATATTGGGTTTTCTTTTGCCATAATAAACAGTCCATCAACTCTTCTCTTATGTAGGAAATTTAGCAAAACCAGACATTTTCGACGGTCTCGTTGGACCTAAACCACCAATGCAAGCTTGACCATGCCTTTGGTGGCAAAAACTAATAACACGGCCCCCATATCCACTTGTTGCACCAAGTCATGATGCTCTCCATGGAAATGGAATTATAAAGGGCTCGATCATATATGGCTTTCAAGCCTAGCTTCTGAACTTTCTTGAACTTGCTCGACCCATTCACTGAAGCTATTATGCCATTTATAAATTTTAACTTGGATAAAATGAAACATGTATTTTCATATACATGATTTGATTTCACCAAGATATAATAGTATTATATAAGGGAATATACAAATTTAGGGGTGTTATGACCATCATTTTAACTTGTAAGAAGTGAACGACACCTTTTTGTGCGTATGGAGGGTAGTATGTTATGTAATAATTGAAGTCTAGGTGTGAGAAATGTAATTACATAATATTTTAGAGGTATGAATGCACATTTTCCAAAGAATTAAGGAAGATTTATGTAGATGCATCTCAATTCTTATGTATTTATACATATAAATCTTAAACTTTAATTTTTGCATATATGCTGCTTTACTTATGTATGAAAATATGTATTTCATTTTTAAAAGTTAAAATAATTGTATTTTTGATGGAATATTAAGATTTGGGTGTATAAACATATTATTAAAGTCTAGTTGGTAGATGTGTAAATACATAAGAAATGGTTGGTATGTATGTAAATGCCCCAAGAATTAATTTGATACATGTGTAAATACATAAGAGATCAATGATGCTCTAAGCCCCCTTTCCAATTAAGATAAGTTCTCTCAAACAGTTCAAATACCTTGGATTTGGATTCCTTTTGATCGCCTTTTACCTGTACTTGGAAATAAAATAATGGAATTTATATCTTGATTATTAATGTTTTCTACAACAACACTAAAGCATATATGAAAGGAGTAAACCATAGGAAATAATGTTCATTTGTAACTCTTGCCCTTGATCCCAAGTGTTAGTAAAACACAAATAAGTTATGAGTATTGCATCATTCCTATCTCATTTTATAAAGATGAAATATTTATCATTTTGATCAATTGTCTCGAAATTCTATGATACACACACTTCTAATAAAGAAACCGCGCAGTGTTAGACGTTTCTCGAACACGGACACTTGGCCAATATGTACAGACACGTGTCGGACACGTCATCGAAGTGTCCGATTTAAATAATATTAAAATAAAAAAAGGACAACCGATAAGTGAATTAAAAAAATTTTAAAAAATAATTTTGTTTAACATCTATGGTATATTTTTAGAAGTAAAATTTAAAAAATAATTTTTAGTTAAATGT
Organism: Papilionanthe hookeriana x Papilionanthe teres; assembly: GCA_022702705.1. Classification (NCBI taxonomy): domain Eukaryota; kingdom Viridiplantae; phylum Streptophyta; class Magnoliopsida; order Asparagales; family Orchidaceae; genus Papilionanthe; species Papilionanthe hookeriana x Papilionanthe teres. Next base: position 68,197,162 of record CM040435.1, on the reverse strand, counting down.
TAAATATGTATGTTCGACTTATCCAATCTTTTCGCAGACGAGCTTAGGCGATTCATCAATTTCTTGTTATGGATATTTTAGTTTTTGAATGATAATACTATAATTTTATTTTTTTGTGATATATATATATATATATATATATATATATATATATATATATAGTGATGTGTCTAACACATGTCTGTGTCTTATCTTTTTGATAATAGAAGCATAATAGAAGCATCTCATATCCGCATCACATCTTATTTGTCTCCTCGTCAGTATTTGCACAACAAAGATATCAATAAGATGAATATTAGAAGATCCATGCAATATCAGATTTGATTGTTTATTCATTTATTGTACTGATCTCACATTTACTGCTTTCACCTCATAGCAAAACAATGATTTGAAAACCCAACTGGATCTCAAACTTATTGCTTCTTATTTATTATATATATGTCTATATATATATATATATATATATATATATATATATATATATATATATATATATATATGCCGTAAGTGCGTGGTACGTTGGTTAGCGGGGTTCTCGGTAAGTCCCTCGGTTCACGATTTCGATCCTCGTGACGCGTGGTTCTCGAATATATAGGCAACTCAGCGTCGGACCTCAATTATATGATCGTAGCGCATAAAGAATCCGTATTTAGGCTTCTGCCAACTACCGATTCTATTTTACATTATATATATATATATATATATATATATATATATATATATATATATATATATATATATATATATATATATATATATATATATATCATTGTATGTGTGACCAAAATCTGCCATTAGCCATCATTGTCCAGCCCTCTTACATTAATATCAAGATGAATGACTTAATGGCTTGTCCAACATATACATATCTGGATATAAAAGAAACTTACTACTTTGCCATCTATTTAAACCAAGCCTTCTGTTTATGGGAATAAATTATAGGGGGTGGTCTCAATTGTTAAAAATGCTTATTGCTAAAAGACAAAAGATTAAATACAAGCTCTTAATGTCATTATCTTTTAACATCCTGAAGTGCTCAGTCCAGATGCCCTATACTCATGAAATTTGTATTACTCTTAGAAAATATTTTTATGATGATGCTAATGAGATATCAAATCTTTTACATTACTATGGAGAGTTAACAAAATTCTTTCAACATGTTGTAATATATTAAAAATTTGGCACCACATTCTATATTTTCTCTAAAGGCTTTAAAGATTTGATATTCCACATGTAGTGCATTTTTGCCACACAATCTTTCTTAAAAGACCATTTATTAGAGGCCATAACACATTGATGTTCTTTGTATAGTTTCTTGGGCCTATGCTCTCTATTTAGAGGGCTATTTCATCATGTCTTTACTGTCATAGTTTGTTGGCATCATGCTCACTATGTAGGCAAAGTGTATGTTTAGTAAGTAACAAATCTATGATGTCAATTATTGCTGTCATGGTGTTACCATCTCTATTGACCTCATTTTTTGTCAGCCTGACGCCCTTTATTTTGCCTTTGACCATTTTTTCCTATGCCTAGAACTCCTCAGAACACCCAAAGGTGGTCAGGCTAACAATGGTTTACTCTAGTTGACCTAGGTTAGGTCTAGCGGACCTAACCTAGCCTGGTGAGCCTAGGCCTATTTGAGTTGGTCCCTCAGTCGACATTAGTGTGTCCTGACTTGACTTATGGTTGGAATGGGAAGGTGAACACAAGAAAATATATTATGAAATTTATACCAATTTCATATGAAATTACACTTTAAAGAAAGGTATTTTCTGTGTTTTATTGCAGGAATGGAGATTTATAGGTGCTGAGAGCAAAAAGAGCAAAAAGGCGTGAATCTGGAGTAAAAAGAACAAAAATCGATGAAAATTGAACTGTCCCACCGACGGTGAGATTTAAGCCACCGACAGCGAGATTTTCCCGAAAATTTTTAATATATTATAATAGAACCCGTCGACGGCGAGATCGAGCCCGCCGACAGCGAGCCTGAACGGTTAGCCTTGCTTCTAGAAGCCCGCCGACGGTGAGATCGAGCTCGCCGACGGCGAGACCATTGATTCAAGCCAAATTTGATGAATCTGGACTCATTTTGAAGAGGTGCTTAAGCAACATTTGGAAATATGACTCTTTCTATAAATAGAGACGATTTTGTGTGTTATGGTGTGCGTCAGTTGGTGTCAATTGAGTGTTTTCTTTTATAGTAAGAGTTAGTGTTTAGTGTCTTGGTGAGTTATAAGTGTGTTGTACAAGAAGGAAGAGTAAGAGGAACTTGAGGAATCTACTGGGGAGAAGAATTGAGATAAGTATATTTGTTTATTATCTTATAACTTTAAATAAAATCCAACATCTGTGTTATTATTCCCATGCATTCTGAGTAGTTTCCTTTATCTTTCTCCTTGTTGTTGAGGTTTTGTGAAATGAAGAATTAAAAGAGTTGTGCTTAATAATTTTAAATAGAGATTGTGATAATCTTTTACTTAAATCTTAATTTACTTTTAATTTGGCCAATTGAATTGTTAACATATTTTGAATTATCAACTATAGAAAAGATTACATCCAAGATTCAGGAAATTCAAAAGCCTTGAAATGAGGGTGCAAATAAATAGGGAAATATTAATTATCGGGCAAAGAATTGAATATTTTAGTGTGACAGACTAAAATCTTCAATTCGGTACTATTGTTTGGGAGTCCGAAGTGTAGATGTTAGCCCTCGAGTGAGGGAACGTGTGAGCTCCGAAGTGACGACCAGGTATCCTCCCGAGCCTAGGCACATATTCAGTAACCAAACATAAGCATTAGTCAATGTTCTTTGCACCTGGACCAAAGGGTAAAGAATAAGAATGCTCCTATTTGACACAATATAATTCTAAACTCAATTAATTATTCATTCACTTAATCCTCTTAACAAGGAGAAAGATATTTTTCTAAGTTGACTTATATATTCTGTCTTTTAAGTATTAGTTTTAAGTTTAAGCATTCTTTATTTTTCGTATACTGTACTAAATTAGATTTAGTAATCGACTTTACTAAAAAATTAGTCTGTAAAGCTCTAACTTCCCTGTGGGATCGATATCTAGGACTCCAATAGAGCCCTTCATTACTGAACGATACGCATACCTGTGTTGATTAAAGGGGAGGGAGTACAATTGCTACTTTACTTTGAAAAACATATATAACTTTATTAAGCTTAACAATTATATACATCCTTCTATTTTTACCCTACTCTCCCCCTAGGCTGAATTTTTATATTTGCAGCCGGAGGTCAAGTTTTTGGCGTCGTTGCCGGGGATCGAAGTAATTATTAAGGTAATCACTAAAATAATTATTAAAGATAATTACTAGAGTAACAGACTATTTTATTATTTTAGTGGTGTATGCGTAAATTTGGAACCGAAAGTTAAATACCTTACGATTCAGAATTAGAGCGCACTATTAAAAAAATTAGAAAACAGAAAAGAGAAATCATAAAATTAAATTAAATGGCAAATAATCCAGAAATTGAAAATATAAACCAACCAAGACCATTGAAAGATTACGCTAACCCTACATTAGATGAAATTCACTTAACTATCCAAAATCCTGATGTAGCGGCTAACTCATTCGAGCTTAAACCTGCAATTATCCAAATGGTACAGAATAATCAATATAGTGATTCACCAAATGAAGATCCTAATTTACATCTTACGAGTTTTTTAGAGCTATGTGCTACTTTTAGATATGACGGAGTATCTAATGACGCCGTTAGACTTAGGCTATTTCCTTTTTCTTTAAGGGATAAGGCTAAGATGTGGTTAAATTTATTAGCACCTGGATCAATTAAACTTGGGGAGAATTATCACAAAAATTTCTATCCAAATATTTTCCTCATTCAAAAACTGCAAAGCTTAGAAATGATATAACTTCTTTTAGTCAGTTTGACGGAGAATCAATATATGAAGCTTGGGAGAGATTTAAAGATCTTCTTAGGAAATGCCCATATCATGCATTACAAGATTGGTTAATTATACAAACTTTTTATAATGGATTAGTAGGATCTCTTAGATCAATCATTGATGCTGCTGCTGGAGGTTCATTAATGTCAAAACCTTTTGATGAAGCTTATTCATTAATTGAAGAAATGGCTACTAATAATTTTCAATGGCCTTCGAAAGGTTAAATCCTAAAAAAATAGTCGATATACATGATTCTAATGCAATATCTATGTTAGCTTCTCAAATTGCTTGCTATATCCAAGAAATTAGATCATTTTGGAATGAATTATTCTCCTAATATAACGAAGAAAATTTATCTCGGACAACTTATAGATGCTCAATCCTCATATGAAACTATAAATGTCGTTAACAATAGACTCAATAATCCTTATGCAAATTATTATAACCCTGGGTGGAAAAATCATCCAAATTTTAATTGGAATAAAAATTCTGCTAATCAGCAATGGATGAATAATTCAGTAAACCAGTAGGAAATCCATCTAACCAAGGAAATGCTAATTTTAAACATTCTTATCCACCTGGATTTAATAATAACTCTCAATTTAAAGATAAGAAGTTATCTATAGAAGAAATAATATTAAATATGGGTCAACATTTACAGAATCAAGGTAATCAGTTACAAATTCAAGGAAACCAATTACAAACTCAAGGAACAACAATTGAAAATATTGAAACTCAACTTGGACATATCGCTACTATACTTAATAATAGAAGTCCTGAAACTTTTCCTAGTAATGTGGAAATAAATCCTAAATATCAGGGAAAAGTACAAATTAAAGCAATACAGTTACGAAGTGGAAAAGAGTTAGAAACAAGAATACAGAAAGAAATAGAAAGTCAGAATGGGGAGGTGGAAATCGAAAAAGATAAGGATCAAAAAGATCAAATTCTAGAAGATCCATTGATACCTATGAAAATTTCTGTAGAAAAACCACCACCACCATTTCCTCAGCGACTAAGACAACATAAAAAAGATAAGCAATTTTTTAAATTTCTTGAAATTTTAAAAAAATTAAACAGAAAACATTCCTTTTGTAGAAGCATTGGAACAAATGCCCAATTATGTGAAATTTATGAAGGATATTTTAAATAAAAAAAGAAAATTCATAGACAATGAAATTGTTGCACTTAGCGAAGAATGTAGTGCAATTATTCAGAAAAAGCTTCCTGAAAAATTAAAAGATCCTGGTAGTTTCACTATACCTTGCGCTATTAGAGAAAAATTTATGGAAAAGCATTATGTGATTAGGAGCCAGCATAAATCTAATGCCTCTATCAATTTTTAAAAGATTAGGATTAGGAGAAGTCTCACCTACTTCAATAACTCTTCAGTTAGTTGATCGTTCTGTTACTTATCCTAAGGGAGTTATTAAAGATGTGTTAGTAAAAGTGGATAAATTTATCTTCCCAGTAGATTTTATTTTTTTAGATATGGAAGAAGATAAAGAAATACCCATAATATTAGGAAGACCCTTCTTAGCTACTCGGAAAAGCTATGATTGATGTTCAAAAAGGAGAATTAACTATGAGAGTAAACGATCAAAAAGTTACCTTCAATATTGCAAAATCAATGAAATATCCTGCTATAGAAAAAGATGATGAATGTTTTCGAATGGAAATTATTGAACATCTACAAAATGAACATTTTAAAGAATACTTTGAATAAAAACTCGAAATAGAAAATACTGAATTAATTGAAGAAACAAACAATGAAGAATTAGATTATATACAGGAAAAATTTGAATTGTTGGATAATACGAAAAATGCTGAAAATAATATAGTTCCATCAATTATTAAACCTCCTGAACTTGAATGAAAAATCTTACCTACTCAATTGAAGTATGCTTATTTAGGTAACTCTTCAACTTTACCAGTTATTATATCAGAAGAATTAAATAAATCACAAGAGCAAAAACTTTTGGACACATTAAAAAAATATAAAAAAACTTTTGGCTTGACTTTAGCAGATATTAAAGGAATTAGTCCTTCAATCCTCATGCACAGAATTATTTTAGATACCGAACACAAACCCAAAGGAGATTAAATCCAATTATGAAAGAGATGGCCAATAAAGAAATATTAAAATGGTTAGATAATGGTATTATATATTCTATTTCTGACAGTGCTTGGGTAAGCCCAATTCACTGTGTTCCTAAGAAAGGAGGAGTGACTGTTGAAGCTAATGAAAATAATGATTTAATACCTATAAGACAAGTTACTGGATGGTGTATATGTAGTGACTATAGAAAATTAAATGCGACCACCGGGAAAGATCACTTCCCTTTACCATTTCTAGACCAAATGTTGGATAGACTAATCGGACATAAATATTTTTGTTTTTTAGATGGATATACCGGTTATCATCAAATTCCTATTACTCCTGAGGATCAAGAGAAAACTACATTTACCAGTCCTTATGGAACATTCACTTTTCGAAGAATGTCTTTTGGATTATGTAATGCACCTGCAACATTCCAGAGATGTATGATGTCTATATTTAGCAAATTAATTGATGATGGAATGGAAGTATTTATGGATGATTTCTCTGTATTTGGAACATCATATGACGTATGCTTGAGTCACCTTGAAAAAGTCTTAGAAGTATGCGAGAAAACTAACTTAGTTCTAAATTGGGAGAAATGTCAATTTATGGTTGCAGGAGGAATTGTATTAGGGCATAAAATTTCGGAAAATGGCATGGAAGTAAATCCTGCGAAAATTCAAGTTATAGCTAAATTACCACCTCCTACTACAGTGAGAGGGGTAAGAAGTTTTCTTGAACATATCGGTTTTTACTGACGCTACATAAAAGATTTTTCAAAAATTACTAAACCTCTATGCCAACTTTTAGAAAAGGACAAGAAATTTGAATTCACAACAGAATGCTTAAATGCTTTTGAATTAATAAAAGATAAATTAATCACAACACCTATAATAGTTTCCCCGATAGGAGAAACCAATTGAACTTATGTGTGATGCTAGTGATTATGCTATAGGAGCTGTTCTTGGACAAAGATATGATAAAATTTTTAAAGTCATATACTATACTAGTAAAACTCTCAATAATGTTGAAATCTACTACATAGTTATGGAAAGAGAATTATTAGCAATTTTTATGCTTTTGATAAATTTAGATCTTATCTAATTGGAACTAAATGTATTGTGCATACTGATCATTTTGCTATTAAATATTTAATACAAAAGAAGGATACCGAACCAAGATTAATCAGATGGATATTATTGATGCAAGAATTTGATTTTGAAATCATTAATAAAAAGAGAATTGATAATTAAATTGCAGATCATTTATCAAGACTAGAACATAATAAACTATCGACATTGATAATGAATTACAGACCATTTTCCTGATGAACAACTTAATAATATAAATGAATAGAAAATACATTGGTATGCTGATATAGTAAATTATATTGTAAGTGATATTTTACTACCCATACTAACTCTGCAACAACAGAAAAAATTCATTCATGATGCTAAAACATATTTTTGGGATGAACCAAATTTATATAAGCAATGTAAGGATTCAATAATTAGAAGATGTGTGCCTTATGAAGAAACTAAACAAATCATTCAAAAATATCACGATTCTGAATTTGGAGGACATTTTGGAACAGATAAAACTGCTTATAAAATTTTACAATCCGAATTTTATTGGCCTACTCTTTTTAGAGATGTTTATAGATATATTAAAACTTGCGATAAATGCCAACGAGTAGGTAATATATCTAGAAGAAATGAAATGCCTCTAAATTTTATATTAGAAGTTGAAATTTTTGATGTTTGGGGATTAGATTTCATGGGACCAATTATACATTCATTTGGAAACTCATATATATTAGTTGCTGTTGATTATGTTTCTAAATGGAATGAAGTACAAGCCTTACCTCGATGTGATGCTAAGAGTGTTTCAAGATTTTTAATGAAAAATATTTTTACAAGATACGAAATGCCGAGAGTGATTATCATTGACGGAGGATCCCATTTTAGGAACAAATATATTCACAAATTAGAAGAAAAAATCAACATTATTCATAAAATTTCAACTGCTTATCATCCACAAACTAGTGGATTAGCTGAAGTTTCTAATCGAGAAATTAAACAAATTTTAGAAAAAACTGTAAACCCTAATCGATTAGATTGGTCTACAAGACTAGATACTGCATTATGGGCATACAGGACTGCTTATAAAACTCCGATTGGAATGACTCCTTACAGGCTTATTTATGGAAATAATTGTCACTTACCAGTAGAATTAGAGCACAAAGCATATTGTGCGATTAAAGAATTTAATTATAATTTAAGAGAAGCTGGTAAGAAGAGATTATCACAGATGAATGAATTAGAAGAATTAAGAAATGAATCTTACAATAACGATAGAATCTATAAAGAGAAAATGAAATTATGGCATAATTGAAAGATTAAACAGAAAAATTTTGAACCAGGATAAGAAGTTTTGCTCTATAATACAAGATTAAAATTATTTCTGGAAAATTGAAATCTCGATGGTTAGGACCTTTCACTATAACTCAAATATTTACTTACGGAACTATAGAAATTGAAGATCCAAAGACTGGACACAAATTTAAAGTAAATGGACATAGATTAAAACCATATTTTGAAGGAAGAAGACCTAATTTTAAAGAGGTTTTAATGTTTAGTCAACCTGATTAACAACCAGAATAGGTCGGGCTGACTATGTTAAACCAAGCGCTTTATGGGAGGCAACCCATAGTAGTTTTAATTTATAGTTTATTTACTTGATTTATTGATAATTATAGTATAAATGAATTATACTACTCATATTTATCTTTATAATCATCACAATATTAAGAGTAACAAAAGAAATTAAATTTTTTGGGAACAAAAGCGAAACTGGGTAAATTTACCTTAGCTAGATGACGGTGAGATCGACGACGCCGACGGCGTGATCGGCGCGCCTTAATTCAGTTTAAAATTATAACTATCCTTCTGACGGCGATATCGTCACCACCGACGGCGAGACTGGTACAAGAGCTATTTTAGGGAGTTATTTTGGCGATTTCTGGCGATTCTAAGTGTTTTTCTCTATATAAGACGCCTAGAACTCGAAATCTTCACTTTCTACTTCTTAGAAACGAATAGAAACTCCACCAAAACAAGAAATTATGCAATCCAATCCACTTGAAATCACGAAATCCCAAGTGTTTAATAGGAGAAAGTTCGTCAGTTATGAGGCACAGCGGATATTCAACAAGGTTATGACGAAAAAGTGATTAATTAAAGAAAGAGGATTCGTTAATAGAGGAGCAGAGAATTCAACAACATCTATTGAGGAGATGATTATTCGACGACATTGGGAGGTATTATGCTATACAACTTCTACGGTAGTTATCCCCGTAGTCAAAGAATTCTACTCCAATCTTCATGTAATCAACAATGGAAGCGTATTTGTACGAGGCAGATGGGTAACTTTCACTCCTTCAAGAATTATTGAGTTGTATTCAATTGAGAATACACCTGTTTGCCACTATTCAAATTTCGCCCCTAAAAGATACAATATGAATGAGATTTACCGATACTTAACTGATGAACCAGAAGATTGGGAAATTCGAGAAGACGGATATGTTAGTTTTTCTGCATCACTTCTTAACCCCGTCTCTAAGCACTGACACTTCTTTATTTCCTCAAAATTATTACCCACTATGAGGGTAAATAAAGTCTCTAAGGAATGTGCCATTTTAAATTATTGTATTCAAACTGGATTACCCATCGACGTTGGAACTATTATTGTGAAGTCTGCCTTAGGCCTAATTGTGCATGGATCTGTTCACGGGCTCGGACATCCTTCAATAATTTTTGCATTATGTAGTCAATACCAAGTTTCCTACGAAGCTTGGGAAAAAGTACTATTGCCTTGGAAACCATTAGATCCGACTGATATGTTCCTACTTTGGATAACGATAATGAGACAACCATTATTACAGACCAAGCATCTCAAAACAATCCTTCAATCAAGCCCTTGACTGATAGAACGAACATGGTCTTACGAAAACTTAAAGGATTGGAGAATGAAATACAAAATGTGATGAATTCCATTGACAATATCTCTGATTTATTTGATCACATTGACTGGAGAATGAAAGAGCACTTTGATCATTCAGGACATCTGGAAGCTAGTTTTATACAACTTCTCAGAAGGAAGGGATGGATTGACGAAGATTCTACTGAAGAATTCCCTTTCATGCCTTTCTATAATCTGTTCGTGCATTTACGTTCTATCAGAAATATCAGAGAAGAATTAAGTTCAGATCTTGATGAGTAGAAGATATTCATTCGTACTTATTTGTGTGTGATTGCTTGAATTTAGTTTTTATTTGCACTTTAAATAGTTAATCTCAGTCTAGATATGATTGAGTGTTATTTGTTTAGTCTCAGCGTTTTCCGTATTGTAGTGTGGATTGCTACGCTGAATAGTCTGTGTGAAATTTGTAATCACTTGGATTTCATATATATAAGTTATAATGTTTGTATTGTGTGAATTTATGTGTTAATATAATATCTAATGATGATAAAGTAAATTCTAAAGTGACTGGACATAAAATAAGGCATAAAATGAATTGAAAATATTATAAATCTTAAAAATATTAAAAATTTGAAAACCTCGCCGACGGCAAGATTATCCCGAAACTTTTGACCTCTTTGAATTAATTAGCTCACCGACGGCGAGAAATTTCTCGCCGACAGCGAGATTCCGTAAAACACTATATTTTGACCGGTCAACCGTCACTATTCATTATCCCCTTCCTCAAAACTTCAAAAAACTGACCTAGGGCTTGATAGATCGTAGATTTGGAGCAATTTCAACACATTTTGACACCGGATTTCGTCTTCCCTTGGTAAGAGCTTCCCTCCTATATAAAATTTTTTTATTTTCACCATGAATTTCTTCCACATTGAGGAATTATGGAAAAATTTAAAATGTGGAGAAAAGATATGGAAGAAGTTCATGGAAATTGATTTAGAGTGATTTTAGTCATCTTTAGAAGCAATTTTAGTAATATTTTAGAGATTAGTTGAGATTTTTGTATGTTTGATAGATCGAAAAAATGGCTCTGCGACAAAAGAGGCGAATGGATTATGACGAACACGATTTGTAAGTGCTCGAGCGCAATCAAGATACTTCCACAATATCCAAGCAAGGAAGTGCATACAAGATCGAGTATTTATGAATCCAGGAGGAGAAGTGGAACGAACCATAAAAGAGAGGAGATGGGAAAATTTCTGTTATACAACAAATAGAGCTGCAGTGGAAGTAGTGAAAGAATTTTATGCCAACCTAACTGAAATAGAAGATGCACCAAAAAAGGTTAGAGGATTTTTAGTCGATTTCAATGCTACAAGAATCAATTCTTTCTACGAAGTACGCAACCTACACACCAGCGAGTATGATACTTTTGGAATAATGAAAGGACCGCTGGAAGAAGTAATCAACTTGCTCACGGATGGGAAAGGGGTTTGGAAAATCAAACAGTGTGAACGGGTAAACTTCCCTCTTTCTATGCTGAATGCAATATCTAAAGGTTGGCATTATTTTATTTGTTCTACCTTGTTACCTACCTATCACCATAGTGAAGTAACAAGAGATATAGCAGTTATGAGTTTCTGTATTCAAAACCAAAGAAGTATTAATGTGAGAAGTATTATTTACAAGAATGTATTAGCCACTGCAAGAAGTGAGAGTGGAGGAGGACTAGGGCATCCTGGTCTAATTTATGCACTCTACCAATTATCTGGGGTAGAGGCAAGAGATGATGAGGAACGGATGGAGCCTATGAAACCCATTACCCAGGCTAATATAAAGACTTATGAATCCCACGAAGGATGGAGATCTGGAACTAGGAGTTACGTACCTTCAACTAGTAGGGATATTCCCTCCACCAGTTATGATCCTCCTACTTATAGTTCTCCTACCCTTCATGATTTGATGAATGAAATGACCCTGCAGCGGAAGAGTTTTGAAAAGATTGAGGAAAAATTAGAGCATATTGATCAGAGAATTGGAGGATTAGAGCGAAGGCACAATTATGACGACGAGTATCTCCGGAGACATTCAAAGTTTGAGATAGCTTATTATGATGCTGAGAATCGTTACAGGAGAGGAGAGCTTAATGTTTTATTTCCTGAGTGCCCCCGTTACAGTCATTACCAACCTACTCCACCTGCGGAACAAGGAGATGAAGATTTTGCTTGGGATTTTAATATTGGTGATTAGATTCTCTGATTAGATATTTATGTTATTTGTTTGTTTGTTTGTTTTCTTAAATTTAATATTGATGTTTAGTTTATGAACTTGGTTTGTTATGTTGTATAAGAAATTTTTAAATGGTTATATAAGTTAAGTTATATAGTTTGTAAATTTTAATATTTCAGACTGTTATTGTGACCTTAAACTGAAATAGTCAATTGTGTGTGTTTAGCATTAGATTAAATATAAGTTGTGATAATATTTTGTTCTTATTTCAAAACTTCTTTACCCAGATATTTCTTTTAATATTATGTGTGTAGAAAGTTATTAACATTACAGGTTAATTAAGTAATGGAGAGAACCTGCAGAACTTCAAAAAGAAGAAATACCTAAAGCACAAAGGTATGTGTTGACCTCATTTTTGATGAGGTCTTTTCTCTTCTCTCTCCTTAGTACTTAGGAACTAGCCTTAGGCTTTCTCTTTGACTATCTTAGAGGACTAGAAATGAAACCTACCCCTTAGAAATCTAAACACTTCTTAACTCCCTGCAAACCCCATAAGTTTGATTGTAAACCCCTAATTCACTTGGAGGGTTAAGATCAAATGTGGAGGTTTAAAGGATGAGTTCCCTATAGGACTCTTTGGCCTTAGGACTACCCTGGGTGGCCTGGTCTGGTGAGGGTTGACCTGCACACATTACACTTTCACACACATTCCAAATCCTAAAACCATTCATACCTAGCTTGACTTCCTGATTCATGTAGGTAATTCATATGGATGGACCTTAACCCTGAGCCCTTCGCTAAGAGGGTTAGGAACAACATAGTGAATGCCTCAAATGAGTCCTCTCATGGCTCTTATGGGCTTGATATGGCTTCATGGCTTAACCAAAGTGATTCCATTCTACTCAAACTTGATCAATTTTTATTTTTCCAAAATTTCAATTTTTGACCCCCGGGGCCTTACATCCACCAAACCTACCAAATGTCCTTGAGCTACCCAAAATTTGCAAAAATTACCAAAGTTACCCAAAATTTATCAAAATCAGTCCTAAACATTTCTCTCCACTCAAATTGACCATCCATGGCCAAATATACCAAAAATTCCAAAATTACCCCTCAATACCCTCCAAATACCCAAAAATACCATTTTAACCCAAAAATTCCAAAAAACTCCCTGAAAATTTCAGAAAATCCCAAATATTCCTAATTTCATTTTGTTCAACTACACCATAAGCCAATTTTATCAATTTAACCCACTTTTACCAAAACCCCCAATTTGGCCCATTCTTAACCTAAGTGGACCCAATGTCAAACCAAATCAACCCAATTGACCTCAATTTTGATCCAATTCAATTCTAAACTTAAATTAAATATCCCTAATATCAATTTAGACCAAATACAAGCCCAATTTGATTAAAATTTGGATCCAATTCCAATTTGAAGCTCAAAGCCCAATTTTGGCACATGACCTAAACTTAGCCCAAACCAACCCAATTCAACTCCAATTAGCCCCAACTATTTTCCTAAACCTTCCTAATATCCCCACAAACAAAACAATAACAAGATTTGCCCCAAATTTGAACCTAAACTCCACCCAAACCTAACCAAAAACCAAAATCCCCAATTTTGGCCTAAACCCACCATAAACCCAAATGGGCCCAAATCTCAAAATCAAAGCCCAACCAAAGTTGAAAACTCTTTGTGACACTCCCATAAAAATTTCTCAACATTAATTTTACATCAAATCTAACTTTAGCCCAACCTCAACCCATGTTAGCCCAATTTGACCTACTTTGGCCCCTTTTACCAAAAAAGCCCAAATTAAATCCAATTCCACTCTAAATGATACCAAATCTTTTCTAAAATGTTCATGACACATCCCTAAACTAATTTATTTGGCCCAACCCCTTACCAAATTTTCAACCAAAAGTTCATTTCCAAATCTAAAAGCCCATTCCCTTAAAGCATTTAAAAGCCCACTTCAACCAAATCCTTAAAGCACAAAACCCATTCCAAAGCCCACATGAAATTTCCCCTCATCACACCTTTGATTTAAATTAATCCCTAAAGTTCTAATTGATCATCAAATTATTTCAATCTTGGCCTCATGACAATCTACCTTAAAATCATCAAAAATGCCAATATCCTTCTTCATGCAAATGATGTGACTTTTCCAAAGCCAAATGAAGCCACAATGGAGTTATATGAAGTCATGATAGCTTGGCCTTGTCATCAATCCATTTATGAAAAGAGAGAGGAGCCCTTTAATGATTCCCTTAAAGTTGATTAAACATTCCCATGCTTCCCTTAACCTATGCTTAAACTTAATTGTACTTGGATTGTGACTTGACCCCACTAATCAAGCTGACCCAAGTGACTTTCTCTTCAGCCCAAACTAGCCTTGAGTGGTGCACTCAACCCAAACCCATGACTTGATCCAATTGAACCTAAAATGACCCCCTTACCATACCACTTAAAGCCAAGCTCTTTACACATGGCCAACCTCCATTGCTTGCGACAAATTCAAGCCCTGACCTCCCTGACCCTGAAGGTGATCCATGCCTGGCCGGCCAGCCACCACAGTCGCCGGAAAACACCATGGCTGAGAGCACCCATTTGATTCAAAAAATTCAAACTCACTAGCTGAGCTGTCCCAACTCAATTGGACTCCATGGCTGTTCTTCCCTTCACCAAGGTAGCTGATCTCAAGCCCTAACTCCTCCTGGGAGGCCCTCTAGCCATGCCTATTTAAACCCACTACCTTCTCGGCCAAATAAGGTGATGAACCAGAGCTTAACAAAACTCTGCCAAAATTGCTCCAGGACCCTCTCCTAACCTAGAGAAATTGATCCCCAGTGTACCTTTGCCCTAATCCTCATTAACAGAGCTCAATTTCTCAGTCAAAAATCCACTCAAAAACCAGGACAACTCTGAAACCTCCACCAAAATCAAATTGAACTCACCCACACCTGCACAGGACCAAGAGAAGGAGTTCCCCAGTGGAAGCCCCCTCACCAGGTCAGCCATTCTCTCTATCGGCCAAGCTTTGAAATCGGGCTTGGTGGAAGTTGTACCTAGGCAATTCCCCAAAGCCATAAACTTCATCTAGAGCCTCCTTGGGTGCAATCGAAGGTTCCACAACTCTCTGATTGAAGCTTCACTTCTCAGAGCCAAGGTATAGAAGTGTTTGTCTTGAAGAATGTGTTCGTCTCTTCAAGACGAATCCATAGAGCATAAGAACACTGATCACAGAAAAATATATTAAAGAATTCATATCTATTTTTGATGAAATTACACTTTAAAGAAAGGTGTTTTCTTTATTTTACTGCAGGAATGAAGATTTATAAGTGATGGAATCAAAAAGCATGAAATGGAGCAAATTTGGATCAAAAAGGAAGAAATTCATGCAAAATGAACTAAGTCGCCGACGGCGAGATCGAGCCCTCCGACGGCGAGATCTTGAGGAGAATTTTTGAAGGAATTACAACTACCTCACCGACAGCGAGCCCAAGCCCGCCGACAGCGAGATCACGCAGTTTGAAGACCTTCTAGAAGCCCCGCTGACGGCGAGGTCGTTTCCGCCGACGACGAGACAGTTCAAAATGCAAAATACATTGAACCTGGATGCTTTTTGAAGAGGTGTTTATGCATCCCTTGGACCTTTGCCTACCTCTATAAATAGAGGCCGAATTCTAGTGTCTGGGTGTGTCTATTTAGAGAGTCTTAGTGTCTCTTTTTGGTGTCTATTTGTGTTTGTGTGCTAATTTAAGAGTTTAGAGTATAATTAGTGAGTTAGAAGTGTGTTGTACTAGAAGGAAAAGTCAAAGGAACTTCAAGGAGTCTGCTTGAGGAGGAAATTAAGATAAGTATCTTTGTTTATTGTTGTTAACTTTAAATGAAATCCATGCTTTGTTTTATTCCCATGCATTCTGAGTAGTTTACTTAGTCTTTCTCCTTGTTTATGAAAATTATGCAAAATGATGAAATTAACTAGAAGTACCTAATATATATTAAAATAAGTTGTGATAATTTTTAATTAAAACTTAATTTACTTTCAATATGGCCAATTGATTTGTTAAAATATGTTGAATTATCAACTATAGTAAAAATTACATCCAATATTCAGGGAAGTCAAAAGCCTTGGAAGGAGGGTGCAAATAAATAGGGAAATATTAATTATCGGACGTAGAATTGGACATTTTAGTGTGACAGACTAAAATATTCAATTTGGTCCTATTGTTTGAGAGCTGAAGTGTAGATGTTAGCCCTCGGGTGAGGGGAACGTGGGAGCTACGAAGTGGCGGCCGGCATCCTCCCGCCCTAGCCGCAGATTCAGTAATCAAACATAGGATTAGTCAATGTTCTTTGCACCTGGACCAAAGGGTAAAGAATAGGAATGCTCCTATTTGTCACAATATAATTCAAAAATTCTATTTAGATTCATCATTCACTTAATTTTCTAAAAACAAGGAGAAGGATACTTTTTCTGAATTATTTAAATCAACTTTATTTCAAGCATTAGTTTACTTTAGTTTGCTTTAGTTAATTATTCTAAATTTCCGTTTACTATTAGTAAGTAATTCCTTTAAATTTAACTAATTCAAATCTGTTAAAAACTTCCCTGTGGGATCGATAACCAGGACTCCACTAGAGCCCTGTATTACTTAATATGATACGTATACTTGCGTAGAATCCACATTATACATTCCATCATAAAATATATTAAAGCGAGATCAATTTTTTGGTGTCGTTGCTATTAACATAATTTGCAAACATATAAAAAGTGGGTCAAGTTTTTGGCGCCGTTGTCGGGGAAGTAAAGAAATTATTTACTAGAGTAACGGACTATTTTAAAATTTTTTTATAAAATTATATGCAAAAATTTGGAAACGAAAATTTAATACCTTACGATTCAGAATTAGAGCTTACAATTAAAAGAATTAGAAAACAAAAAAGGGAAATTATAAATTTAACACAAATGACAAATATTCCTGAAAATGAAAATATCAATCAACAGAGACCATTAAGAGATTATGCCAACCCTACATTAGATGAAATTCATTTAACTATTCAAAACCCTGATGTAGCTGCTAATTCATTTGAACTTAAACCTGCAATTATCCAAATGGTACAAAACAATCAATTTAGTGGTTCACCTACTGAAGATCCTAATTTACATATTGCTAGTTTTTTAGAACTATGTGCTACTTTCAAATATGAAGGAGTATCTAACGATGCTATTAGACTTAGACCTTTTCCTTTTTCTTTGAGGGATAAGGCTAAAATGTGGTTAAATTCGTTAAGCACTCGGATCTATTAAAACTTAGGGAGAGTTATCACAAAAATTTCTATCCAAATATTTTCCACCATCTAAAACTGCTAAGCTTAGAAATGATATATTTCTTTTAGTCAGTTTGATGGAGAATCAATAAATGAAGCTTGGGAGAGATTTAAAGAAATTTTTAGGAAATGCCCACATCATGCATTACCAGATTGGTTAATTATTCAAACTTTCTATAATGGATTAGTAGGATCTTTAAGATCAATCATCGATGCTGCTGCTGGAGGATCATTAATGTCAAAACCATTTGATGAAGCTTATGCACTAATCGAAGAAATGGCTACCAATAATTTTCAATGGCCTGCTGATAGAATGAATCCGAAAAAGATAGCTTGTATTCATGAAAATGATGCAATATCTATGTTAGCTTCACAAATCGCTGCTGTATCTAAAAAATTAGATCATTTTGGAATGAATTACTCTTCAACTATATTAGAAGAAAATTCATCTGGACAACTTATAGAATCTCAATCTCATTATGAAACTATAAATGCTATTAATAACAGACCCAATAATTATTATGCAAATTATTATAATCCTGGATGGAAAAATCATCCTAATTTTAATTGGAATAATAATACAACTAATCAACCATGGATGAATAACATAACACAACCATTAGGAAACCCCTCTAATCAAGGAAATTCTAATTATAAACCTAATTATCCACCTGGATTTAATAATAATAACCCACAATTTAAAGATAAGAAATTATCTATAGAAGAATTAATATTAAATATGGGTCAACATTTACAAAATCAAGGAAATTAATTACAAATACAAGGAAACCAATTACAAAATCAAGGAACAACTATTAAAAATATTGAAACTCAACTTGGACATATCGCTACCGCACTTAATAATAGAATACCTGGAACATTTCCTAGTAATGTGGAAATAAATCCTAAAGACAAGGGAAATGAACAAATTAAAGCGATACAATTACGAAGTGGAAAAGAATTAGAACCTCGTATTCAGAAAGAACTTGAAAGTCAAAAAGAGGAAGTGAAAATTGAAAAGGAAAAGAATCAACAAGATTCAAACTTAGAAAATCCTTTAATACCAATGAAAATTTCTGTTGAAAAACCTCCACCACCATTTCCTCAACGACTAATTCAACATAAAAAAGATAAACAGTTTGCTAAATTCCTTGAAATTCTAAAGAAATTAACAATAAATATTCCTTTCGTAGAAGCTTTAGAACAGATGCCAAACTATGTAAAATTCATGAAAGATATTCTAAATAAAAAAAGAAAATTTACTGATAATGAAATGGTCGAACTTAGTGAAGAGTGTAGTGTTATTATTCAGAAAAAACTTCCTGAAAAGTTAAAAGATCCTGGTAGTTTCACTATACCCTGCTCTATTGGAGAAAAATTCTATGGAAAAGCTTTGTGTGACTTAGGAGCAAGCGTCAATCTAATGCCTCTATCAATTTTTAAAGATTAGGATTGGGAGAAATTTCACCTACTTCAGTAACTTTTCAGTTAGCTGATCTTTCTGTTACATATCCTAAGGGAGTTATTGAAGATGTATTAGTAAAAGTGGATAAATTCATCTTCCCTGTAGATTTTATTATCTTAGATATGGAAGAAGATAAAGAAATTCCTATCATTTTAGGAAGACTATTTTTAGCCACTGGAAAAGCTATGATTGATGTTCAGAAAGGAGAATTAACTATGAGAGTAAATGACCAAAAAGTAACTTTTAATATTGCTAAATCAATGAAATATCCTGCGCTAGAAAAAGATGATGAGTGTTTTCGAATGGAAGTACTCGATCATTTACAAAGAGAACATTGTAAGGAATATTATGAAGAAAAATTAGAAAAAGAAAATACTGAATTAATTGAAAAAGAAGATATAAATGAAGAACTAGATTATATTCAAGAGAAATTTGAATTTTTGGATAACACAGAAAACACTGAAAAAAATATAGTTCCATCGATTATTAAACCTCCTGAACTTGAGTTAAAAATGTTACCTAATCATTTTAAATATGCGTATTTAGGTTATTCTTCAACTATACCAGTTATTATTTCATTTGAATTAAATGAATCTCAAAAACAAAAACTTTTAAATACTTTAAAAAAATATTAGAAAATTTTTTGTTGGACTTTAGCAGTTATTAAAGGATTTAGTCCTTCAATCTGTATGCACAGAATTATTTTAGATAATGAACATAAGCCTAAAGCAGATCCCCAAAGGAGATTAAACCCGATAATGAAAGAAGTAGTCAAGAAAGAAATTTTAAAATAGTTAGATAATGGTATTATATATCCTATTTCTGACAGTACTTGGGTAAGCCCAATTCACTGTGTACCTAAGAAAGGAGGAGTGACCATAAAAGCTAATGAAAATAATGATCTTATCCCTATAAGACACGTTACTGGATGGTGAATATGTATTGATTATAGAAAATTAAACACAGCCACTAGGAAAGATCACTTCCCTTTACCATTTCTAGATCAGATGTTAGATAGATTAGCCGGACATAAGTATTTTTGTTTTTTAGATGGATGTACCGGTTATCATCAAATACAAATTGCTCCTGAGGATCAACAGAAAACTACATTTACTAGTCCTTGTGGAACTTTCGCTTTTCGAAGGATGCCTTTTGGATTATGTAATGCACCTGCAATATTCCAGAGATGTATGATGTCTATATTTAGTAAATTAATTGATAATGGAATAGAAGTATTTATGGATGATTTCTCTGTATTTGGAACAACATTTGACACATGCTTAAATCATCTTGAAAAAGTATTTGAAGTATGTGAAAAAAATAATTTAGTTCTTAATTGGGAGAAATGTCAATTTATAGTTACAGGCGACATTGTATTAGGGCATAAAATTTCGAAAAAGGGCATGGAAGTAGACCCTGCAAAAATTCAAGTTATAGCTAAATTACCACCTCCAACTATGGTAAAAGGAGTAAGAAGTTTTCTTGGACATGCTGGATTCTACAGATGTTATATTAAAAATTTTTAAAAAATTACTAAACCTCTATGCCAACTTCTTGAAAAGGATAAGAAATTTGAATTTACAACTGAATGCCTGAAGGCTTTCGAATTATTAAAAGATAAATTAATTACAAGATCTATAATAGTTTCACCTAATTGGGAGAAACCATTTGAGCTTATGTGTGATGCTAGTGATTATGCTATAGAAGCAGCTTCTTGGGCAAAGATATGATAAGATTTTCAAAGTTATATACTATGCTAGTAAAACTCTAAATGATGCCGAAATAAATTATACGATTCATCGAAAGAGAATTATTAGTAGTCGTATATGCTTTTAATAAATTTCGGCATTATCTAATAGGAACTAAATGTATCAGTACATACCGATCACTCGTTATAAAGTATTTAATGCAAAAGAAAGATTCTAAACCAAGATTAATTAGATGGATATTATTAATGCAAGAATTTGATTTTGAGATCGTTAACAAAAAGGGAACCGATAATCAAATTGCCGATCATTTATCAAGATTAGAAATCATGAATTATCCGATACCGATAATGAAATTTTAGCATGATTTTCCCGATGAACAACTTTATAATATAAATGAGTGGAAATTACCTTGGTATGCTGATATAGTAAATTATATTGAAAGTGACATTTTACCACCTATGTTAACTTTACAACAACAGAAAAAATTCATTCATGATACTAAAACATACTTTTGGGATGAACCATACTTATATAAGCAATGTAAGGATCTAATTATTAGAAGATGCGTGCCTTATGAAGAACTGAACCAATTATTCAAAAATGTCATGATTCTGATTTTGGAGGACATTTTGGGACGGATAAAACTGCGTATAAAATTTTGCATTCGGATTCTACCGGCCTACTCTATTTAGAGATGTATATAGATATATAAAAACTCTGTGATAAATGCCAAAGAGTAGGAAATATATCAAGAAAATGAAATGCCTACGAATTTTATATTAGAAGTTGAAATTTTCGATGTTTGGGGATTAGATTTCATGGGACCTTTTATTCCTTCATTTGGAAACTCATATATATTAGTAGCTGTTGATTATGTTTCCAAATGGATCGAAGCACAAGCTTTACCTAGGTGTGATGCTAAAAGTGTTTCAAAATTTTTAATGAAAAATATTTTTACTAGATTTGGAATGCCGAGAGTGATTATCACTGACGGAGGAACTCATTTTAGAAACAAATATATTCACAAACTAGTAGAAAAATATAAGATTATGCATAAGATATCAACTATTTATCATCCACAAACTAGTGGATTAGCTGAAGTTTCTAATCGAGAGATTAAGCGTATTTTAGAAAAGTCTGTAAACCCTAATAGATTAGACTGGTCTATCAGACTAGACACTGCATTATGAGCATACGAGATCGCTTATAAAACTCCGATTGGAATGACTCCTTACAGAGCTTATATATGGAAAAACTTGCCACTTACCGGTTGAATTAGAACATAAAGCATATTGGGCGATTAAAGAATTTAATTATAATATGAAAGAAGCTGGTGAGAAGAGATTGTTGCAATTAAATGAATTGGAAGAATTAAGGAATGAATCATATGATAATGATAGGATTTATAAAGAAAGGATGAAATTATGGCATGATCGGAAAATTAATCAGAGAAATTTTGAACCAGGATAAGAAGTTCTACTATATAATACTAGATTGAAATTATTTCCTTGGAAATTGAAATCTCGATGGTTAGGACCTTTCACCATAACTCAAATATTTTCATATGGAACTATAGAAATTGAAGATCCAAAAACAGGACATAGATTTAAGGTAAACGGACATAGATTAAAACCATATTTCGAAGGAAGAAGACCAAATTTTAAAGAGGTTTTAATGCTTAGTCAACCTGATTACTAACTGAAATTAGGCCGAGCTGACGACGTTAAACAAAGCGCTTTGTGGGAGGCAACCCATATTAGTCTTTTATTTTTACTTATATACAAATTAGTGAGTCTGTATTATTAAAACAAATCTTACTACTCAAAATTTTAATTAGAATCATCACAAATTCAAACCTATATGATGAGATCAAAAAATATTCAGACCAGAGCGAAAATGGGCGATTTTTGCGAATCTCGCCGACAGCGAGCACGAGCCCGCTGACAGCGAGATCGTGTGTCATGATTTAATTCAGTTTTATAAATAGCTCGCCGACGGCGAGAAACTTCCTGCCTATGGCGAGGCAGTTGAAATTTTGGTTTCTTAAGAATTTTCGTGCGGTTTTGGACGGTTCTAAGCCATTTCTTTGTAGGAAATTATCCCAAATTCAATTTTACACTGTTTTCTTCCTTAGAAATGACTAGAGACCAATCCTTTCAATCCGAAATGGCCACCAAACTCTTAGAAACCACAAAAACTGAAGTTTTCAATCGAAGAAAATTCGTCAGTTCAGAGGTGCAGCGTATCTTCAACAAAGTCTTGATGATGAAAAGACTTATTAAACAAATGGGATTTGTCAACAGAGGAATAGAGAATTCCACCACAAAAATCGAAGAAATGATCGCACAACGGCATTGGGAGGTAATTTTCTATACGACATCCGCTGTAGTTATTCCAGTAGTTAAAGAGTTTTACTCTAATCTACATGTGATCAACAATGGAAATGTCTACGTCAGAGGAAGATGGGTAACATTTACTCCTTCAAGGGTAAATGAATTATTTTCTATAGAGAATACCTCTATCTGTTATTATTCAAACTTTGTGTCCTCAAGATACAATATGAACGAGATCTATAGATACCTGACCGATGAACCTGATGATTGGGAGTTACGCGAAGACGGGTATGTCAGGTTTTCTGCATCACTTCTTAACCTTGTCTCGAAGCATTGGCATTTCTTTATCTCATCAAAATTATTACCTACTATGAGGGTAAATAAGGTTCCAAAGGAATGCGCTATATTGAACTACTGTATTCAAATTGAACTACCTATCGATGTTGGATCAATTATAGTAAAATCTGCATTGGGATTGATTGTGCATGGGTCGGTTCATGGACTTGACACCCATCGACTATATTTGCGTTTATGCGACGAGCACCAAGTTTCTTATGAGGCTTGGGAAAAAGTACTTTTTCCATGGAAACCACTTGATCCTACGGATATGTTTCCAACTTTGGATAACAATGATGAGATTACCATTATTTACGACGAGCATCACGGAACAATCCTTTAGCAAGGCCTCTTACCGATAAAATAAATTTCATTCGAAGAAGATTAAAGGATTGGATAAAGAGTTGCAAAATGTGATGAATTCCATCGACAATATCTACGATATGCTTCGATCACATTGATCGGAGGATGAAGGAGCACTTTGATCATACTAGTACATCTAGAGGCCAGTTTTATTCATTTACTAAGACAGAAAGGGTGGATTAATGAAGAATCTACTGCAGAATTCCCTTTCAGGCCTTTCTATAATTTATTTGTGCACCTGCGTCGCATCGGGAATATCAGAGAGGATGATTGTTCAGACACTGAGGAGTAGGAAAGATTTCTATCTTATGTCATATATTTGTGTCTATATGTGTTGATTTGGATTTAGGTTTTATTATGATTTGAATTTTAATTTGATCATCTCAGATTTGATGAGATTATTTGTAATTGTTTTGTCTCAGCATTTAGAGTGTTGTGGTGTGGATTGCGATGCTGAGTATTATGGATTTGAACAATTAAGTTAAGTATGTTGTTAAGTTGTTAGTGTGAAGTTTGTAAGTCTCATGGATTTCATATATAAAGTTATATTGTTTGTATTGTGTGAACTTTTTATGAGTATAAGTATTTAATCTTCATATTATTATTAAATTAAGTGATCGGAAGATTGATTAAGGGCAAATCGAGGATGAAAATGATTGACGAATTTCAAAAATTTAAAAATTTTTGGGATCTCGCCGACGGCGAGAATTATCTCGCCGACAGCGAGAAAACCCGCTGACAACGAGAACGAGCTCGCCGACGGCGGATTTTTCCCGAAACTTTTGCCTTATCAAATTAATTAGCTCGCTGACGGCGAGAAAAATCTCGCCGACAACGAGATCGCGAAAGACCTATATTTGACCAGTTAATCGACACTATTCATCATCCCCTTCCTCAAAACTTCGAAAAAAATGACCTAGGGCTTGTGAGATCTTGGATTTGAGGCGATTTCAACAGTTTTTGACACCAGATTTCATCTTCCCTTGGTAAGAGTTTCACTCATATGCAAAAATTTTTGATTTTCACCATGGATTTCTTCTACATTGGGAAATTTTGAAAAATTTCGAAATGTGGAGAAAATACTTGGAAGAATTTCATGGAAATTGATTTAAATGGATTTTAGATGTTGTAGGAAGCCTTCTTAGTAATATTTGGGAGTTAAGTTAAAATTTTTGCAAATTTCACAGATCGAAAAAGGCTCCACGACAAAAGCGACGGGTGGATTACGACGAAACTCATTTTGTGAATGCAAGGGCACAATCAAGATATTTTCACAATATATAAGCCAGAACATGCATTCGAGATCGAGTTTTCAAAAGTCCTGGAGGAGAAGTTGAGCGAATCATTAAGGAACGAGGATGGGAAAATTTTTGTTTCGTGACCAACAGAGCCGTTGTAGAAGTGGTAAAGGAATTTTATGCAAACTAACACAGGCTGAAGATGCACCGGTTAAAGTTAGAGGATTTTTTGTGGAATTCAACGCTGCTAGAATAAATGCTTATTACGAGGTAAGAGACACCTACACCAGCGAGTATGAAACTTTTGGAACTATGGAAGGACCACTGGAAGAGGTGATCGACTTTATCACTGATGGGAAAGGCGTCTGGAAGATAAAGCAGCAAGAACGAGTAAACTTCCCTCTTTCTTTGTTAAATGCAACATCTAAAGCCTGACACTATTTTATTTGTTCTACTTTGTTACCTACCTACCACCATAGTGAGGTAACAAGAGATAGAGCAGTTCTGAATTTCTGTATTCAGAACCAAAAGAGTATTAATGTGGGAAGTGTAATTTATAAGAATATATTAGCCACCTCAAGAAATGAAAGTGGAGGAGGACTAGGACATCTTGGTCTTTTCTATTCACTCTGCCAATTATCTGGGGTAGAGGTAAGAGATGATGAGGAATGGGTTGAACCTATGAAACCCATTACTCAGGCTAATATAAAGAAATATGAATCCCACGAAGGATGGAGATCCGGGACAAGGGATTATGTACCTTCTTCAAGTAGAGATATACCCTCTACTAGTTATGAACCCCCTCGCACACCACTCCTACCCTTCAAGATCTGATGAATGAGCTAACCCTGAGTAGAAAGAGTTTTGAGCAATTTGGAGAAAATATGGAAAGAAGATTTGAGCATATAGACCAAAGGATTGGAGGCTTGGAAAGAAGACACGATTATGATAGCGAATATCTCCAGCGACATTCAGAGTACGAAATTGCATATTATGAGGCTGAACGTCGATATAGGAGTGGTGATTTAGATGTTGTCTTTCTTGAGTGCCCCTGCTATACACAGTACCAGCCTGCTCAGCCTTCTCAGCCTGGAGATCAGGGAGATGATATAGCCTGGGATTTTGATGCAGAAGATTAGAGCCTTTGTTTAGTTTGATTAGATTTGTTGTTATTTTGGAAACTTTATTATTTTGTGTGTAATTATTCTGTACTTTCTGTGGACTATGGATGTTGGTATGTTTGCTTATGCTGTGATATTAGACTTCTTATGTGTGTTTAATTAGTTTGCAATTTTTTTTCTTCTTTTAGATAGGATGTTAGTCTTTCTTTAATGTGTTGTGTAAGTTTTTATAAGTTATGAACTTTTAATATTGTTTAGTTTGTTTTAATATGTTTTTAAGTAGGTTAGTTGATTATATGTGTAGTAATAGATTAAGTTTTCATTTGTTATGTTTTATACTTATTTCAAAATTTCATCCTTGCACTTTCTTTTAAATACTATATGTGGAAGAATACTAACAGTACAAGTTCTGTAAGTAATGAAAAAGCTTGCAAAAATTTCAAAGAAAAGAAATACCTAAAGCTCAAAGGTATGATGAACTTTACTATATACTTTCCCTTTTCACTATTTAGTATAGATAGAAAAATTTAAGTTTGGGGGAAGGTAAAAATACAAATTTAATTATTAAATTGTTCTCAATTTCTATTTTCAAAAATTATTATCAAATGATTTTCTATAGTAGTTTTTCAATTCAATAAACATGAATTACTTTATTTAATTATTATAGAAAGTTAAATAAAATGTTTCTAGTAATTCAATTAATTAATGGAATAAGATATTTGGTTAAAAGGAATAAGAATATAGTAAACTATTTAAAGTAAGGGAACTATATTCTAAAATTGAAATTCTTAAGTATTTAAGTGAAAAAGAAATGATTGAAACTCAATAAAGTAAAGGCTATGAAATATATATAAGCAAGGAAATATTTTAAGTTTCAAATTTAGGAAGAGAAGTTGAAGTTCAAAATTATTAACAGGCTATCCAGATACAGTAATCCTCACTTGAAAAATAAAAAAAGAAGGATTGAAAATCAATCCAAAAAGAAAAGAAAAGAAAAGAAAAATATAAGTGAGGAGAAGCTTGAGGAGATGCCTTATCAAAAATTGGCTTCAATGGATTCAACATAAAGGGTAAAAACTTAATTATATTTCTAAACTTATATATATGGATTAGTATTTTACTAAATAGTGTTTTCTTGAACTTCCTATCATCTAAATATCTTAAGTGATTTACTCTTTTAAATATAGTCATTCCTGAAATAAGTAGAAAGCTAGAAATCTTAGACCTGATAACTAGATAATCTTATATCTATAAAGTTAATTTAATTACTTAGAAATATTTCTATTCAACTTTACTATAATGTTATTTAAATTTAATTCATAGTATATCTGAATTGAAAAATTCTATTATAGAATCATTATTTTTATTTAGTATTAAAATTACTTGAGAACAAGTAATAATTAAGTTTGGGGGATTTTGATCACAGAAAAATATATTAAGAAATTCATATCTATTTTTGATGAAATTGCACTTTAAAGAAAGGTATTTTCTTTATTTTACTGCAGGAATGAAGATTTATAAGTGATGGAATCAAAAAGCATGAAATGGAGCAAATTTGGATCAAAAAGGAAGAAATTCATGAAAAATGAACTAAGTCGCCGACGGCGAGATCGAGCCCTCCGACGGCGAGATCTTGAGGAGAATTTCTGAAGGAATTACAACTACCTCGTTGACAGCGAGCCCGAGCCCGCCGACAGTGAGATCGCGCGGTTTGAAGACCTTCTAGAAGCCCCGCTGACGGCGAGGTCGTTTCCCGCCGACAGCGAGACAGTTCAAAATGCAAAATACATTGAACCTGAACGCTTTTTGAAGATGTGTTTAAGCATCACTTGGACCTTTGCCTACCTCTATAAATAGAGGCTGAATTCTATTGTCTGGGTGTGTCTATTTAGAGAGTCTTAGTGTGTCTTTTTGGTGTCTATTTGTGTTTGTGTGCTAATTTAAGAGTTTAGAGTATAATTAGCGAGTTAGAAGTGTGTTGTACTAGAAGGAAAAGTCAAAGGAACTTCAAGGAGTCTGCTTGAGGAGGAAATTAAGATAAGTATCTTTGTTTATTGTTGTTAACTTTAAATGAAATTCATGCTTTGTTTTATTCCCATGCATTCTGAGTAGTTTACTTAGTCTTTCTCATTGTTTATGAAAATTATGCGAAATGATGAAATTAAATAGAAGTACCTAATATATATTAAAATAAGTTGTGATAATTTTTACTTAAAACTTAATTTACTTTCAATCTGGCCAATTGATTTGTTAAAATATGTTGAATTATCAACTATAGTAAAAATTACATCCAATATTCGGGAAGTCAAAAGCCTCTGGAAGGAGGGTGCAAATAAATAGGGAAATATTAATTATCGGACGTAGAATTGGACATTTTAGTGTGACAGACTAAAATATTCAATTTGGTCCTATTGCTTGAGAGCTGAAGTGTAGATGTTAGCCCTCGAGTGAGGGGAACGTGGGAGCTCGAAGTGGCGACCAGTATCCTCCCGACCTAGCCGCGGATTCGATAATCAAAGCATAGGATTAGTCGATGTTCTTTGCACACTGGACTAAAGGGTAAAGAATAGGAATGCTCCTATTTGTCACAATACAATTCAAAAATTCTATTTAGATTCATAATTCACTTAATTTTCTAAAAACAAGGAGAAGGATACTTTTTCGAATTATTTAAATCAACTTTATTTCAAGCATTAGTTTACTTTAGTTTGCTTTAGTTAATTATTCTAAATTTCCGTTTACTATTAGTAAGTAATTCCTTTAAATTTAACTAATTCAAATCTGTTAAAAAGTTCCCTGTGGGATTAATAACCAGGACTCCACTCGGGCCCTGTATTACTTGATACGATACGTATACTTGCATAGAATCCACATTATACATTCCATCATAAAATATATTAAAGCGGGATCAAGTTTTTGGTGTCGTTGCTATTAACTTAATTTGCAAACATATAAAAAGTGGGTCAAACACAAAAATCCGTTGAGAAATGAGAGAGTTCTTAGGGTTTTAGTGTGGATGGTTACGGGTTCACACCAGTCGTAGACGATGACCAGACGCCATCCGATTGCGCGTGTATCGGTTGAACGGCTCAGATTGTGTCGTATCAGAGGAAGGTGCGGGATTGCGGGACGCGTGGCGGCTGACTCAGATGGCGGCGTCAAATAGGAGAGCGCCGTGTGGTCTTTCGATCCGCCGTAGGTTGACGCGGCGCTGAGTCGGATAAGTAGATAAATAGGATTTTTTTCTATTTATTTAAATGCATGAAACTTAGAAAATCCATATCTTTGTGTAGAAAAATCACAAAAATAAACTAAAAATACCTTCAGTATTTTATTTTTAACTAAAAAATCACAAAAATAAACTAAAATTATTTTGATGAGTATTTTATTTTTAATTTATTATTTGCTCATTTCAGTATTTTAATTCTCCATTTGCATAGATAATTCACCATGGCATGAGACCATAGGGCTTTTGAAGCCTCTAATCTTGGGAACATCCCCTGAATTTTTCAAGGTCAGAGGCTATCTCTATGGCAAGTTATGTATTTTTCAAGTTTATGTCACTGATTTTGGTATTTTAATTCCAGTATTTAGCATATTGCTTAGAAAATTCTAGGTAAATTTGGGGAAGTATCTTAGGACCAGAGGACCCTAGGAAAATTATGGTTTGAGTTAATTCATTAAGAATAACCCTAATTGGCCTAAATACTCAAAAGTGAATTTTAATTAATTTGGGTTAACCACACATCAAAATAACTTGAAAATAATTCTTCACTAATCTTTAGGATCAGAGGAACCTTACATAAAAATTTGGAATCAATTGGAAATGTTTAACTCCACTAAATGGATTAATTAAGTTACATGACCAAAATTAAAATATAAAAATTCATAACTCCAAAAATACACTTTAAAAATTCACAAAATTGGTTTTGGAGCTTCTCTGATATCAGAAGAGTCTTAGAAAATTAAAATTATAATTTTCTAAAAATCTTCATTTTCCACCATATTTTAATATTTTAAATAATTAAAAAATAATAAAAATCACAAAAATATTAAAAATCATAAAAATGTCACATTTCACCTCCTAATCACTTAGGAACAAACCAAATATTTTTCCCAAGTCTTAAAGTAAAGATATTGAATTTTAAATGCTTAAGACAATTTTTGAATTAAAAAATAAATTTTCCAACGTTTTCACTAAATTAATTCTAAAAAATCAAAGAAAAATCAAAAAATTATAAAATTTGTTTTTCTGAACTCCTTGAGATTAGAGATATTTAAGAAAAATATAAAACATAATTTTCAACCTTTATTTTATTTTATAATTAATTAATACTCCAAAATTCAAAATATTTATAATAAATAAAATATAATTCAAAAAATCACTAAAATTGTCCAAGTGGTCCTCTAGTCATTAGAAACTTCCCATAATTTTCTTAAGGACAGAAACTTTACCTTGGTCATGTTGTTGAATTTTTATTGAAAATCCCTATTTTTCATTAAACTAATTATATAAATTAAATTAAATTCAGAAAAATCACATTTTCCCCTCTAATATCTTAATTGACATATGAGTGAAGTGACATAAAAATTTCAAGTTCAGTTGAGCTCAATTTAGTGAGTTATGAGATAAATAAGCCTAAAGGGGCATAAAGGTAATAAAAAAATTTTAACCCTAATTAACATTTAGGTTTAATCAAAGGGGAGGGTAAAATATCTAATCTTAAATTCTTACTAGATGATTGAAACTTGAGAAATTAAGGGGTAGAAACACATTAAAAATCTTGAAATCATTAAAGTAAATTTT
This sequence comes from Papilionanthe hookeriana x Papilionanthe teres, assembly GCA_022702705.1. Taxonomy (NCBI): domain Eukaryota; kingdom Viridiplantae; phylum Streptophyta; class Magnoliopsida; order Asparagales; family Orchidaceae; genus Papilionanthe; species Papilionanthe hookeriana x Papilionanthe teres. The sequence goes on along the minus strand of CM040435.1, from coordinate 68,166,210 downwards.
AATTAATTAAATAATTTAAATTTTGGAAGATTAAATTAAAATTTGGATTATTGAAGTTAGGGATATAACTTTAGAAGATATTAATTCTTTAATTTAAAATCCCTAAATAAATCACTTCAATAAGATCTAATTCTTAATTAAACTTAAAATAATAATTGGAATTAATAAATCAAAAATTAAAAGAAAATAACCCTTAATTAAATTAATATTTAAAATATTAAGTGATTTAACAATTAAATTAAATTAAATTAATTCAACATCACTTAATAACAAACTTAAAGCAAATTTTTAATATTAAATAATATTAAAACAATTCATAATTAAGAATATAAAACAAATTAAGTTAATCAAAACTAACCTAAAACATCATAATTGACCTAAATCAAACCATCAAAAATATATGAATAATTCAAACACTTCTAAGTAAATTTAAAACATCAAAATTAATCTGAAACATTAAGATAATAAAAAAAGAGTTTAAAGATTTAAACTAAATTTAAAACAATTTGTACACTATTCCAAACTTAAATTTATTAAAACTTTATAACTAAATTAAATCACCTTAAAACATTAATTCTAATTTTAAATCGTTGAAATTCTTAATAAATTGATTTGCCCTTAAAGACTTTTATCATCACAACTCTTAAATGGAGCATCAAGTGAGATATCAATTCATTCACGGGATAATCAAATGTCTTAAGTTCACTAAGCAAGAGTTAAAACTTAACTAAAAATTTCTGGATGATTGATTCGTCTCTACAATAAAAGTTCATTTAGACTTAAAATAATCTCAGAAGTATTGAAAAGATGTTTAGAACCCGTTCTAAACACTTCTTCAATACAATGAGGTGTTTTAAGAAGAATAATTGAGCTTAATTGTTCTTTGATGTAGAAAATCTTCCTTAACAAAATATAAAGAACCTAGACGTCATAGGAATTGACAAGCAGTAGGATTAGGATCTTGGTAGACAACCAGAACCTTTCCCTTAGCTTTACCTAGGTATTTGTAATAATCATTTAAATGCTCTTAAAATGTGATTTAATTGTAGCTTGGAAATGACGAGAAGACCCTCCAGGTACACTTTTATTTTATTACAAATTACTTACATGTATTGCGCTTTACTTTTCTTGCATGTTAAACAAGATTGTTGCATGAAAACTGAAACCTTTAGGATAACCACAAAACTGAAACCCAAAACTAAATTAAAAGTCACACAAGATAAAATTCACCGCCACTACATTTCAAAATATAAAATAACTCAAAATTTAATCACAAACAGAACAACAAAATCACAACTTTAACTAAATTAAAACGTCTCGTTGAATGATCGGGAATATCTTTGATGATGTAACCCACGTGTTGCTAACGGGATTTCCCACGGTCTAAATGAAAGTGTGGAACTCATTCAGTTGAGTTTAGTAAATTCATCTGGACTAAGTGAATTCGATGAAAATAACCGTGTCGGGATGACGGAACCGTGGGATCTTAATCGGTTCTGTTTAATCAACTTTAAGATTTGTTTTAATTAAAACACTAAAGACATTTGGACTTTAAAACTTTTCTGAACCAAAACACTTCTCTCATCCCCTGATTTTCATTTTCTAAAACTAAACCTCTGCGACAACGACAAGGAGCTTAGAGCACGGTGGGCATCACGACCATCTTCTTCAGCAAAACTCGGGTCTACTTCAGCAAAACCATTTTTAGAATTAAATAACCAAGTCATAGGATTTCGAGGTAGTTTGCCTAGTGCAACATAAATCCTCAACTTTTCATTAGGCATTTGCATAATCATGTTATGCATATTAAGCCCTAACCGGTCTCAGGACTCCGAGGTAATCGTTTGATACGACATAAACCCTCATATCTTCCAGGCTATTTGTATGATCATGTCATACAAATATAAGTCCTAATTAATTAAAATTGGCAGGATTGAAACATTAAATAAACTCCCAAATCTAAGCCAAACAATAGGATAGTTTGGGAAGTTGCCAAGATTCTTCTCGGATCCTCAGCTTCTCCTACTTCTCTTCCTTTGGACTCTTAAAATAAATTGTTCCAAATTTAAGCTAATCCCTTTTGAAATTTCCAAAATCCAATTCATTTGAAACCTTAAACTTTGAAATTCTTGAGAGCAAAAACCACTAATCATTATCGAGAGTTTTATTAAATGATTCCCGTCATTTAAGATGTAATTAACTATAGGGGCTTGCCTTTATAGGGAACTTTAAGAACCCAGGTAATATAAACCCTGCTTAATTTCTTTATATTAAGCAGGGGAATTTGTCGGCTTATAAAATTGGTTCGCAGACCAAACGAATGGCACAATTCTTCTAGTTTATGTAATCGAGCCTCATCGTCAAGCAGTGTGTTTGTCCTTCGAGATAAATACACGGTTTGTGGTGTGGTGCTCGTTTATATAAACTATTTGGGATGTGAGATCGGTTTAATTTCATATCTTAAAATTTTTTTAAATTTAAAATTATTTTCAAAACCAAAAGTTACTTTCTAAATTATATATATATATTTAAATTAAATTTAAAATTTAAAGTTCGCCAACAATTTCTGTAGGCGACCCCTTTTCAAAACACAAACCTAAAAATATGCCAACAACTTCTGGCGAATCCGCTGGGGAATGGTTCCTCTCTCCATTTTGATCAGATGGTTTTGCTTTCATAAATCGGTAGTGTATCCATGTCCCTAGTGGAGCAAAGTACCATTCTTTTCGTTGGCATACCATGTTCATTTCTATCTTGAACGGGTATAGCTAACTTCTCTCGGATTTAGGAGCCACTGTTTAGACACCCCTAAACAGAGAGGTTCTGAAATCCTTTTACCTCTTTTCTGAGGTGGGGTGGACCCCCAATAGGTGTTAGCTTAGGAGTGGTCCTTCGGGTTGAGAAGTCTTACGAGACTTTCTCTCCCTTTCCAATTCTGAATAAGGTCCTTTGCCTTTTCTATAACCTTCTACCTTTAATCATTTTGTTCCTAACAAATAAATCCTCTAATAAACAACCTTCTAATAAACGAATTCTCTTAAAAATCACAAATACATTAAGATAAATGGGAATGTGTTCGGACTCTTTCTTTTTCGTTCTAAGTTTTGTGACGAAAGGAAGCTTAATTCGGGACTGACATTCGGAATCTACACTACAGAAAATGTTTGCCCCAAAATTAATTTTCTCCTGTTGACCTCATTTTTGATGAGGTCTTCTCTTCCTTTTTTAGTACTTAGGATCTAGCCTTAGGCTTTTCCTTTGACTATCCTAGAGGATTAGAATTGGGACCCACCACTTAGAAATTCAAACCACTTCTTAACTCCTCGCAAACTCCACAAACTTGATTGTAGACCCCTAATCACCTAGAGGGTTGAAATCAAATATGGAAGTTTAAAGGATAAGTTCCTATAGGACTCTTTGGCCTTGGGACCGCCCCAGGTGGCCCTGGTCCGGTGAGGGCCGACTTACACACACACTACACTTATACACTACACTTTCACACACCTACTAAAACCACACCCATACCCAACTTGACCTCCTGACTCATGAAGGTGATTCACATGGATGGTCCTTAACCCCTAAGCCCTTGGCTAAGAGGGTTAGGAACAACAAAGTGAATGCCTCAAATGAGTCCCTTCATGGCTCATGTGGGCTTGATATGGCTTCATGGCTCAACCAAAATGATTTCATTCCACTTACATTTACCAAATCTTCAATTTTCCAAAATTTCAATTTTTGACCCCCCGGGACCCCAGACCCGCCTAGCCTACCCAAAACCCTTGAAAATACCCAAATTTTCCAAAAATCTCCAAATCACCCAAAATTCCTCAAAACTAATCCCAAACATTCCCACATCACTCAAATTGATAATCCATAGCCAAATATACCAAAAATTCCAAAAATACCCCCAATACCCTCTAAATTACCAAAATGCCCCTCTTGACCCAAAAATCCAAAAATTCAGAAAATTCCCAGAAAATTCCAGAAAATCCCAAATATTCCAAATTTCATTTTGTCCAACTACACCATGGGCCAATTTTGTCAATTTACCCCACTTTTGTCAAAATCACCTATTTGACCCATTTTAACCCAAAGTGAACCCAATGTCAAACCAAACCTACCCAATTGACCAAAATTCTGGTCCAATTCAATTCTAAACTACAATTCAACATCTCCAACACCAATCTAGACCAAATCCAAGCCCAATTTGATTGACATTTGAATCCAATTTCACTTTTGACCTTAAAGCCCAATTTGGACCCATGACCCAAACTTAGCCCAAACTAACCCAATTCAACTCCAATTAACCCCAAATCTTTTCTAAACCTTCCCTAACATCCCCACAAACAAAAAAATAACATAATTTGCCCAAAATTTGGACCCAGACCCCACTCAAATTCAACCCAAAACCAAAAAGCCCAATTTTGACCTAAACCCAAACTTAACCCAAATAGACCCAAACCCCAAAATCCAACCCCAACAAAAGTTGAAACCTCTTTGAAACACTCCCATAAACATTTCCCAACATTAATTTTACATCAATTTCAACCCTAGCCCAACATTGGCCCAAATTAGCCCAATTTGACCTACATTAACCCCTTTACCAAAGAAGCCCAAATCCAACCCAATTCAAACCCAAATCACTCCAAATTTATTTCAAATTACTCATGAAACATCCCTAAAGCAAACCCAATAATTATTTGGCCCAACTTTCTACAAAAATTCCCATCCATAAAGCCCAAGGCCCACTTTCTTAAACCTTTCTAAAAAGCCCATCCAAGACAAATTCAAAAGCCCAAAGTCCATGACAAAGCCCACATGAAATTTCTCTCATCATCACTTTGATTTAAAACACTTCCTAAGTTCTAAAATCTATCACCAAATAAATCCAAATCAAGCCTTATGACAATTCTCCTTAAGTCCATAAAAAATTCCAACACCCTTCCTCATGAAAGTTGACTAAACTTTTCCCAAGCCAAAGATGATCCATGAAGCCATGCATGAGCCACATGAGAGCCATGAGATCTACTTTCCACCTCACCATACCCAAGATGGCAAGAGGAGGAGGCCCTTTCCATATTCCCTTAAGGGGATTAGCCACTTCCATGACTCCACTAAACCTTGCTTAAACTTAATTGTACTTGGATGGTGACCCTTCTCCACTAATTATGCCGACCTAAACCACTTTATCTTCAGCCCAAACTAGCCATGGGAAGGTGCACCTAGCCCAATCCATGCATTTGACCAATTTGAGCCAAAATACACCCTTACCCCATTCCACTTTGATTCAAACCCTTTACACATGGCAGCCACCAATTGACTTTACAAACATTAAGCCCTGACCCACCTGAACTTGAGGGTGACCCATGCCTGGCCGGCCAGCCACTAGGCCGCCGGAAAACACCATGGCCGAAAGCTCACATGTGAGCCAACATTGAAATTCCCCCTTGCTGAGCTGTCCCAAGTCCAGTGGCCACCATGGCTGTTCTTCTCTTGCATGGAGCGGTGATCCCCGACCTTAAACCCCCCTGGGAGGCCCTCCACCCTCTCCTATTTAAACACCACCTCCTCTCGGCCATGAGAGGTGCTGAACCAACCATAAGGAAACTCTGCCAAAATCACTCCAGACTCTCCCCCACACTTAGAGCATTTGATCCGCACTGTTCTCTTGCCCTAATCCCCACTAATTGAGCTCAATTTTGGAGCTCAATTCTCAGGCCAGAACAGGACACTCCCAAATCCTCCACCAAAGTCAAATTAAACTCACCCACACCTGCACAAGACCAAGAGAAGGAGTTCCCCAGTGAAAGCCCCCTCACCAGGCCAGCCATTGCTCCCAGCCTCCAAGCTTTGTAATCGGCCGTGGTCGAAATCATACCTAGACAATTCACCAGGCCAAGGGACTTCATCTGGAGCTTGCTTGGACCCAATCGAAGGTGACACAACCCTCAGATCGAAGCTTCACTTCTCTGAGCAAAGGTATGGACTCACTCTTCTTCCCGAGCTTACAGAGATTCTCCATTTAATTTAAATCAATTTCAATTCATGTTTACCATATAGATGTGTTCGTCTCTTCAAGACGAATCCATAGAGCATAAGAACACAAAAATCCGTTGAGAATCGAGTGAGAAATTAGGGTTAGAAGGTTGACGGTCACGGGTGCACACCAGTCGTAGACGATGACTAGGAGACGTCGGATCGAGCGTGTATCGAGCGGACGGTCGGGATCGAGCCGGACAGCGCGATGGTACATGAACTGCGGGCCCCTGGAGCGCTGAGTCGGATGGCGGCGCCGAATCAGAGCGCGCCGCGTGGCCCTTCGGAGCTGCCGAGGATGGCGTGGCGCCGCGTGGATAAGTAGGAAAATAGGGATTTTTCTTATTTATTTAATTACCATAACTTAGAAAATTCATAACTTTGTGTAGGAAAATCCTAAAAATAAAATAAAAATACCCTCTTACTCAGTGAACAGAGGAGAATAATGTGGAAAAGAAATCATTTAATTTCATTGAATATTTGATTTTTAATGATTTATTTACTCTCTGCACATTTTCAATTCTTCATGCATGTATACAATTCACCATGACATGAGACCATAGGGCTTTGAAGCCTCCGAATTTGGGGACATTCCCTGAATTTTCCAAAGTCGGAGGCCATCCCTATGAAGAGTTATTGATTTTTCAATTCTAGGTCACTATTACGAGTATTTTAATTCCAATAATTAGCATATTGTGAAATAAATTATAGGAAAATTTGGTGATGTTTCTTATGACCAGAGGACCCTAGGGAAAATAGGTTTTGAGTTAACTCACTTGTAATAACCCTAATTGGGTTAAACACCCAAAATGGAGCTTTAATTAATTAGAGCTAATCATACATCAAATTGACTTGAAATCAATTCTCCATCGACCTTTAGGATCGGAGGAACCCACCATAAAAGTTTGAAGTCAATTGGACTTGGTTAGCTCTATCAAATGGGTTGATTAAGCCATTTAGCCAAAATTAAACTTCAAAAATTCATAACTTTCAAAATACTTTTCAAAAATTCACCAAATTGGTTTTGGAGTCTCTCTGATATTAGGGGAATTTAAAAAAATTAAAATTGCAATTTTCTAAAAAAGTTGATTTTTTTTTGCATTATTTTAATATTTTTAATAATTTAAAAATAATAAAAATCACAAAAATAATAAAATTCACCAAAATGTCTCTATGATGAGATATCAAATTTTAAAGCCCTAAGGTAATTTTAAAATTAAAAAAAATGTATTTTCTAGCATTTCCACTAAAATAATTCTAATAAATCAAAGAAAAATCAGAAAATTATAAAAATTGGTTCTCTGGTTTCCCTGATATCAGAGAGATTTTTGAAAAATATAAAATTCATTTTTCAACCTTTATTTTATTTTTAAATTAATTAATACTCCAAAACTCAAAATAATTATAATAAAGAAAATATAATTCAAAAAATCACCAAAATTGGTCCAACTGGTCCTCTAGTCATTAGAAATGTCCCATAATTTTCTTAAGGACAGAAACTTTCCCTTGGTCATGTTATTGAATTTTCCTTGAAAATCCCTATTTTCCACCAAAAATAATTACATAAATAAATTAAATACAGAAAAATCACATTTTCTCCTCTAATGTCTTGATTTATATATGGGTGAAGTCACATAAGAATTTCAAATTCATTTAAGCTCAATTTAGTGAGTTATGAAATTAGTAAGTTTAAAGGGCAAAATGGTAATTAAAATTTTAACCTATAATTAAAAATTTTTAGGTTTAATTAAAAGGGTGGGTAAAATATTTGATACTAAGTCGATTTTGGATGTTTGAAACTTAGGTAGTTAAAGGGTAGAAACCTATCAAACAATTTGAAAATAATTAAAATAAACCTTAATTAAATAATTAATTAAATTTGGAAAAATAATAAAAAATTGGAATTATTAAAATAGGGATACCATTAGGAGGAGATTTGTTTCTTTAATTTAAAAATCCCTAAATTAACCACCTCAATAATATTTAGTTCCTAATTAAAATGATAATCCAAACTCAAGATTTAAAATGCCAAAAGACTTAATCATTAAAGTAAATTGAAGTTAAAACATTTAAATTAAATCCTTCTAAAAATTCAATTAAATTAATACTTTAACAATTAAATTAAATCATCCTTAAAGCATAAAAAAATAAAATACTAAATTAAAATTAAAATTAAATTAAATTAAAATTTAAATTAAATTAAAATTAAAATAAAATTAAATTAAAATTTAAATTAAATAAAAATTAAAATAAAATTAAATTAAAATTTAAATTAAATTAAATTAAATTAAATTAAGTTTAATTTAAATAAAAATTAAATTAAAATAAATTAAAATATATTAAACTAAACTAAATTAAATTAAATTAAAACATATTAAATTAAATTAAATTAAATTAAAAAATAAAGTCAAGTTAAAATAAAATTAAAATTAAATTAAAAAAAATTAAATTAAATTAAAATTAAAACTAAACCAAACTAAATTAAATTAAAATTAAACTAAATTGAATTAAATATAACATCACCTAAGACATAAAGAATTCAAAATAAATCTAAAACAACTTGAACACTATTCCAAACTTAAACCCATTAATTGGAATTAAATTAAATCACAAATCACTTGAACATTAATTTGCCCTCAAAAGCTCTTGTTGTCATAACTCCTAAACAGAGTATTAAATGAAGTGTTACTTCACTGATAGGATATTTAAATGTCCTAATTCACTGAGCAAGATGACAAAACTTAAACTCCTGGATGATTAATTCACTTGTATAATTAAATTCTCTTGGACTTAAAACAATCCTAGAGGTATTGAAAAGATGTTTAAGACTCGTCTTAAGCACTTCCTCAATATGATAGGATATTTATAAGAACAATTGAACTTAATTGTTCTTTGATGAAGAAAATCGTCCTTAAACCAAAACACAAGAACCTAGACGTCATAGGTGGTGACTAGCTATAGGATTAGGAACTTGGTAGAAAACCATAACCCTTCCCTTAGCTTTACCTAGAACTCGCTTTAAATGTTTAAATATTCTAAATTGTGTTTTAAGTGCGGCTTGGGATGACGGAAAGACCCTCCGAGTACGCTTTTATTTTATTGCAATTTACTTTATCGCAATTTACTTAATCGCATCGCACTTACTTTTCTTGCATGATAAACAACCGTTGCATGAAAACCCACACCTTTAGGATAGTCCCTAAAGCTGAAACCAAAACTAAACTAAAAGTCATTACAAGATAAAATTCACCGCCACAACATTTCAAAATATAAAACAACTCAAAATTTAATCACAAACAGAACAACAAAACTACAACTACAACTAAATCAAAACGTCTTGTTGGATGATCAGGAATACCTCGGATGATGTAACCTACGTGTTGCTAACGGGATTTCCCACGGTCTAAATGGAAGTGTGGAATTCATTTAGTTGAGTTTAGCAAATTCATCTGGACTAAGTGAATTCGATAAAAATAACGATGCCGGAAGGATGGAACCGTGTGATCTTAACCGGTGTTGTTATAATCAACTTTAAGTTTTGTTTTAATTAAAACATAAAAAACACTTGGAAATTAAGACCTTCTCTAAACCAGAACACTTCTCTCATCTCTTGATTTATGATTTCTAAAACTAAACCATCTGCAAAAACAAGGAGCTCGGAGCATGGTGGGCAGCACGGCCATCGTCATCAGCAAAACCTGAGTCTACTTTAGCAAAACTTTCTTAGAATTAAATAACCAAGCCATAGGACTTCGAGGTAGTTTGCCTAGTGCAACATAAATCCTCAACTCTTCGTTAGGCATCTGCATGATCATATCATGTAAATTAAGCCCTAACCGGTCTTAGGATTCCGAGGTAGTCGTCCGATACGACATAAACCCTCACATCTTCGAGGCTATTTGTGTGATCATATCATACGAATATAAGTCCTAAATTAATTAAAATTGGCAAGATTAAAATATTAAATAAACATTAGGGTCTTCCTAAATTCCAGCAAAACAATAGGATAGTCGGGAAATTACCGAAGTTCGCTTCGAATCTGTGATTTCTCCTACCTTTCTTCCTTTGGATTCCCAAAATAAAATGTTCTAAATTTGATCCATTCCCTATTGAAATTCCAAAATTCAATCCTTGAAAACTTAAACTTTGAAATTCTTGAGAGCAGAACTATCGATTATTATCGAGAGTTTTCTTAGGTGATTCCCGTCACTTAAGATGTAATTAACTATAGGGGCTTGCCCTTATAGGGAATTTTAAGAACCCAGGTAATATAAACCCCGTTTAATACTTTCATATTAAGCAGGGGAACTTGTCGGCATATAAAATTGGTTCGCAGACCAAACTGATGTCACAAATCTCCTAGTTTATTTAATCGAGCCCCATCATCAAGCAGTGTGTCTATTCTTCGGGATAGATACACGATTTGTGGTGCGGTGCTCGTTTATATAAACTATTTGAGATGTGAGATCAGTTTGATTTCATATCTTAAAATTTTTTAAAATTATTTTAAAAATCAAAACACTACTTTCCAAATTATATATATATATGTAAATTAAACCTAAAATTCGCTGACAATTTCTGTAGGCGACCTCTTTTCACAAATACAACACACAAACCTAAAAATATGCCGACATCTCCTTCACCAATGGATTGGACTTCGCTGTCTACAAGGATGAACTTCCCGACAATGGAATCATTCGTTTTGGACAAGGATTCGACAATACAGATATTAAGTTCGCCAAAGTTACTCTTTTCACACTAATGGACAAAGTGCCAGGAACTGAGGAGCTCGTAATTGAGTTCAACCTGAAGTCGGCTCAAGAATTCCCTCCCCTGCAAAAGGTTCCAGCTAAAAGAAGTACTGCTATTTGTAGGAGTGTTGTCTCTATCCCCACCGGTCTAGTCATCGCTACACCTACCCTGGCTTCTACCAAACTGAAGGGGAAGGAAATTCAAGTTTGTGATGAGCCTGTTACCGTGGAGGGTACAGATTTTGCTACAATACCATCTGATTTCGAGATTGGGTCCAGTTCAAGAGTTGCACCCCTAACTCGGACTCAAAGGAGAAATAGAAGCAGAAAGATAGCCAGGATCGAGAAAGCCAAGGTCGCTGAAGTTGCTTTCCTGGAAGAAATCCCTGAACTACATGAGTATACACCTCTGTTGGAGGGAAGTAGGTTTCACCCTCTCTCTGCTGCATCGGATGAAGAAGACGTCCGAAGGATTGCCGCTACATTACCCCGACCTGCATACTATAGTAACTACAAAAGAAAAGGGGTTAAGACTACGCCATTTGCTCGGCTACAAGTCGTGATAGAAAAATTGGCAAAGAAAGAAAGATGCCCTGTGTCAGAAATCCTAAGATGAATGGGACGAGTGCCAGCTAGATCCCGCCTCTAACCGCGAGTAGAGCCTGTCACTGCCGTAGAGAAACCAAGGAAGAAAATGAGAGCTAGTTCACCTGTTGTGGTATCGGGCCATCATATTAGGGAGGACACCACCTACCAAGCATATAGCCGACGGCACGCGTCCGGTCCTAGGCCTTCTGTTGCAAGAAGGATGGTGTGGCGACCTATTATTACCGAGCCGAGACCAACACAACGTCCTGAGAAGAAAAGCCTCGTCAAAGAGCCTGAATCAGAAGGAAGTGCTATTGCAATAAAAGAAACTCCCAAAAAAGAAGTTCAACAGCCATCACACGACAACTGCGAGACTGTCTGGAAGAGACCCCTCGAGGATGCTATAGTAAAGCTAAGGACGGATATCCATCGATTGGCGAAAGAAAGAGGAGAAAAGTTGGAAAATGAAGTTGATTCATCAGAGTTCATGGATGACGAGTATGCCGAGATCAATATGGTTGAGACACTAGCATCATCTGCTTCGCAAGGTGCTCCAGTAGCTGCAGAAAGAGATGAACCGGAAGTGATGAGAGCACAGCTTCGGGAAAGAGATGACACAATTTCCCAAATGGCAAGGAGGATGGAAGAGATGACTGCTTCTTTAGCCACTCTCCAGAGTCAGGTATAACCTCAGAAAGAAACACCCCCAGAGATCATCCATATTGCAGATGGAGGAAAAGAGATCACATCCGTCAACGGAGATGAGCCACCAAAGAAGGATTCTACACAGAATATGATTCCCGAAAAGGATATCAAAAACATGGTAGAACAGCAGGTCCGAGAAGCCTTAGCACAATCTAAGAGTGGAACATCTATTCATACGGGTAGATCTTACCCCGAAGAGTTCTATGCAGTCCAATACCCTAAAGGCTTTGTACCACCTCTGTTCAAGACTTTTGATGGAACGGGAAACCTCCAGCAGCATGTCGCACATTTTTGTGCTAGTTACTGCATTGCCGGTGGGAGTGAAGCTTTACTCTTCCGTCAGTTCGTCAGCAGTTTGTCAGGGATCGCCTTCGACTGGTACGCAGAATTGCCAAATGGTTCAGTTAAGACCTTTACAGAATTGGAAAACCTCTTCGTTAAGCGGTTTGTCGGGGCTCGGCACCACATCACCATCGGTGATCTAATGGTGGAGCACCATAATCCGAATGAGACTTTAGTGGATTACATACTTCGATCGAGGAACTTAAGCATGAAGTGTGAACCACAGCTTCAAGAACAACATGCAGTCGACATCTTGCTTAAGAGTATCCATGGCCCGATAGCACTTCTCCTTAAAGGATTTACAATCAAGACTTTTGAGAAGTTACTTAGCAAGGCCGGGAGCTTGCAAGAGGAAGCAAAGCAGCTAAGCTTCGTGGACAAGACTGATAAGAAGAAACACGTAAAAGCATTTGAAAAGAAATCTGGAATCGTCGCGACAGTAGATAAGGGCAAGCAGCCGGTTTAGATACAGCTAGAGCGGCCACAACCTAGTTATCAACCACCGCAACAGACATACCAACAAGCTGCAGACGGATCTATCGACAACCTCGGCAGGGGTTATCAACGACCTTGACCGAGCTATCGGTCGCCTCGACATTATGAACAACCGCATCGTCCACAACGTACCACGAAAGATTTTCTGAATAAGGAATATCCATTCAAAACTGAAGCAATAGCGAAGATGTTCTGCAGTTTAATGAAGACACCCGATTTTCAGCTACGAGAGCCCAAGAGGCCAGAAGAAGTCAACAAGAAAGATCATCCAAACTATTGCCCTTACCAACGGATGCTCGGGCATAAGATAGAGAATTGCATCACTTTCAAGAGTTGGCTTGACGACAATCTGCGGAAAGGGAACATAACGATCCCGAAGGAATACATGAAGGAACCCCAAAAAGGAGGTTCCGTCAATGTTATCTTGACGGATCTTATTGTTCCGATAAACCCGTATATGACCGATGATGGATGGAGTACCATCTGGACAAAGTCTTCAAAGAAAATCTTGGATCATATCCAGAACGCTTCGGTGGACGCTTCAACTCAGAGTTTGAAACCTGCCGAGCCGGCACTATCGCTTGCGATTGAAGAACAGCCCCAGAAGGAGGAGAAGATCATAGAAGAGAAGAAGACTGAGGCTCCGAGGGGTAGACTAGGGGCTGCTTATCCTAGGATGGTTGTTTCCAATTCGGGGAGAAATCCCTCGAACCTCTGACTTTGTATGATTATTTGCTCACCCCGGTGGGATCTTATAATGATAAGAGTTATGGCGTTGGCTACATTTTGACTGTTTCTAACAATTACATAACTAGCGACAACCGACTTAATCCGGATCTCGATTCTGATATAAATAACAATTCTCAAACCATACACAACCTCGATGAACACGACGAAGAGGATGTTCACAAAGGAGGCTACAAAAGCTCAACAAGTAACGAGTCCATTTGTGAATTTCGAAGAGCTCTGATTGCGATAGAATTAGAGTTATCGAATTCTAAAGCAACTCCAGAAGAGCCAGTAGTTCCAATTCAAGGGGAAACATCGGCAGATCCAGTACCAGACTCAGAACAAGTAACTGAAGTCAACCTAAGAAGCGGAAAAGTTCTACCTCCGAGAATGGGTCCAAAGGATAAAGGAAAGCAGGTGGTTGCTCAGGAGGAGCTAACCCCAGCAGAGGAATTGCCCATTCGGGAAAAAACCGAAGAACATGGTAATAAAGTGGACTATAACGTGCTAGCCCATCTTAGGAAGCTACCAGCCAAACTAAGCATATACGACGCTCCGATCCTGTCAAAGGAGATGAGGGAAGCTACGATCAAGGCTCTACTTGATCCAGAGATTTGTTTAGCTCAAATGGCCGGTAATTCCTTCGACGAGGTTTGCTCGTTAAAAGAACGACGAGGTGTTACATTCACGGACAATGATCTATTGCGGGAACGGTCGATCACAACCGATCGTTGTACATTTCAGTCACTATTGGAAAGTTTACGCTCTCCAGAGTGTTGGTTGATCCAGGAGCATCAATCAACATAATGAATCTTCGGACACTAGCATATTTGGAAATTGATGCTTGTGAGCTTGAATCAGACAAGATGTTATTGAGTGGCTTCAATCAGAATGGAGAAAGAGCTCTTGGATCGATAACACTATTAATGAAAACCGGTGACTTGGCAAAGACAACCGCAAAATTCCATATAATTGATTCTGAGACGTTGTTCAACACTCTACTGGGTCGGCCATGGATCCATGAAAATTGGATGGTACCATTGTCCCTGCACCAGTGCATAAAGTATTATGAAGGAGGAGAATAATGTACCAAAGGTGACTTGCAGCCGTTCTTCGTACATGAAATCGGAATTCATGAAGATGCAGCCTATTACGCGCCTCCGAAGAAAACAATCTTCTCCAGAAATGTCATACCAAATAAAGCAAAAGAAGTGCAAGATGATGAAGAGCCGAAGATTCTAGTCCAACAGTTACTCACCACTCCCTTACGGCGATATGGTGAGGGTTTCTCCAGAACTCGCACCAGAGGTCGAGGCCGGGGACGGGGTCATGGAAGAGACGTTGGAACAGTTGGACAGAAAAAGCCAGTCATCGATGTTGATTGGGAGATCAGTTCCGAAGAAGAAGAAATCAAGAAAGAAGCAGTGGCAATAAGTCAGAAAAAACCCCAGTTCAAGATCTCTCTCGAAGATGAAGAGAATGAAGAATATAAATCAATGTACGAGAAGATTAACCACTATGTACATACTATGACCCTAACCCCGATCCATTCTAATAAGATCGAGGGTATGGTGGTCAAGGAAGTGCATGGTGGTGGTACTAAATCAATCAAGTTTTACCGTGGTGCTTCTTCTTCCAATACTGAAAAAGATGTACAATTCGAAGATGTTACTTCTTCTGAATTAATGGAACTGCCTTTTGAGTGGTAGTCCCCATGTGTTCAAAATTTAATTCAATGTGGTGTCTTACCTCAATGATGGACAAAAGGTCAATCACAGCACTTTGAAAAATTATGGAACAATGCTAGTCGACCTCCCAATTCAAAACATGGTCTCGGATTCGACACGGTAGGATCAGTTGACGATACGGGATTTTGTTTGGTTGTCACTTGCGAGCCTAATGAAGACTGCTTGGAAGCTTCAGAAGATCTCGAAGATCTACCAATCAGAGATGCTCCTCCAGAATTCGAAGAAGAAATTAAATTTATAATAGATGAGTTAATGGAAGTTAACTTAGGTACTAGCGAAGAGCCTAGGCCGACCTTTGTTAGCTCCATACTCAATAAAGAAGACTCCGAAAATAAGATCAAGCTATTAATGGAATTCAATGACTGTTTTGCTTGGAGTTATGATGAAATGCCAGGATTAGCTCCAGAAGTCGCAGTTCATAGGCTAGGAGTAGATCCCACTGGCGTTCCAGTCAGACAAGCTCCGAGAAGAATGCGTCTAGAGATTGAACAACAAGTTATAGCTGAAGTTAAGAAATTAATAGAGGCTAAATTTGTCCGTGAAGAGCAATACCCGACTTGGTTAGCCAATGTGGTACCAGTCAGAAAGAAGAATGGTCAGATCAGAATCTGCGTGGATTTCAGAGATTTGAATAAAGCATGTCCAAAGAATGAATTCCCGCTACCAATTCCAGAATTGATGATCGACATCGCTTCAACACATGAAATCTTTTCTTTCATGGATGGATCTTCGGGATACAACCAGATAAAGATGCCATCGGAAGATGAAAAGCTTACAGCTTTCAGAACGCCAATTGGAGTGTACTGCTACACAGTGATGCCAATTGGATTGCAGAACGCAGGAGCAACCTACCAAAGAGCAATGACGAGGATTTTTGATGATCTCATTCACAACCAAGTCGAGTGTTACGTGGATGATGTGGTCATCAAGAGCAAACTAAAAGAAGATCACTTGTATGATTTGAGAATTGTTTTCAAGCGATTAAGAAAATATAACCTTAAGATGAATCCCTTGAAATGCGCCTTCGGCGTCACTTCTAGGAAATTCTTAGGATTTGTTGTTCGACATTGTGGAATTGAAATTGATCCGGAGAAGATTAAAGCTATCTTAGAAATGCCGCCTCCCAAAACTTTGAAACAACTAGGATCCTTCCAAGGGAAGTTGGCGTATCTTCGACGCTTTATCTCGAATTTGTCAGGAAGGTGTCAGCCTTTTTCTGCTTTGGTTAAGAAGGATGCCAAGTTTACTTGGGACTCTAAATGTCAACATGCCTTCCATGACATCAAATGATACCTAATGACACCTCCTGTCTTAGCAGCCCCAGTCTTGGGACGATTGTTGATACTTTATTCCGCGGCTTTAGACGACTCTCTCGGAGCCCTGTTAGCCCAGGTCAATGATGAGGGAAAAGAAAATGCTCTCTACTACTTAAGCCTTCGTTTAATTCCGACGGAAGTAAAGTATCCTCCTATTAAGAAGCATTGTTTGGCCCTGATCTTCACCGCTTAAAAGTTCAGGCACTACATGCTTTCTCATAAGGTCAACCTTATTTCGAAGTTTAATCCATTGCAATATTTGATGACCCGACCGACGCTTTCTGGCAGACTTGCTGGGTGGTCGATGATACTATTACAATTCGATATAACTTTCGTTCCTCTTCGTGTCGTAAAGGGACAAGTCCTAGCAGACTTCCTCGCAGCACACCCTTTACCGGCAGAATCGTCTCTCAACGATGACTTGTCAGACGAGCAGATAATGAGCCTAGAAGACCTCGATGATCGACGTTGGGAACTGTACTTTGACAGAGCATCTTCAACACAGAAAGATAAAGAATCACAAATGATAGTGCCCGGTAAGGCAAGAATCGGACTAATCTTTATAACACCGGAGCAGGGGATGTTAAGGTACTCCTACCACTTAACAGAACCATGTACAAACAACGAGGCAGAATACGAAGCCCTTATAACCGGAATGAAATTGACCATTCAGATGGGGATAACAGATATCAACATCTATGGGGATTCTCAGTTGATAATTTAATATGTCACAACACAATACAGAATTCTAAAGCCAAGACTCGAGCAGTACTTTCAGTATGCCATGAAACTGTTGGAGCAAATTCCAAATGTAACGATCTACAAGATTCCCAGGAGAGAAAATACTCTTGCAGATGCGTTAGCCCGCCTTGCAAAAGAATTTGCCTGCTTACAGGATGAGTCAGTTGAAGTGTCAGTTCAGGGACGACAGATTCTCTCACAGCTCGACATGGATACAATACATAAATCAGAAAAAGTAGAAGAAACAATTGCAGCAGTGACAGAAAATACAGAAGATTGGCGGCAGCCACTAATAGACTACTTGCAAACGGGAAACCTACCGGACGATAAGTCGATAGCTCATCAAATCAAGAAAAGAACTTTGTCTTATGCATTAATAAACAATACATTATACAGAAGGTCTTTTGATCAGATGTGGCTAAGATGCCTGAGCGGGTCCGAGGCTCGTGAAATTGTTAAAGAAGTACACTCAGGACTTTGTGGTGCTCATCAGTCGGGTCTGAAAAATGAAAATGAAGATTAAAAGACTAGGGTACTACTGGCCCTCAATGATGACCGATTGCATGAAGATTGCCAAAAGTTGTCACCAGTGCCAAGTGAATGGAGTGGTTCTACATCAACCTCCAAATGTGCTACATCCGACAATCACGTCGTGGCCGTTTGAGTGTTGGGGCACATATATTGTGG
Source organism: Papilionanthe hookeriana x Papilionanthe teres (assembly GCA_022702705.1). Lineage (NCBI taxonomy): Eukaryota > Viridiplantae > Streptophyta > Magnoliopsida > Asparagales > Orchidaceae > Papilionanthe > Papilionanthe hookeriana x Papilionanthe teres. Next base: position 68,148,072 of record CM040435.1, on the reverse strand, counting down.
GTCCCATAGAACCACCTTCTTCAAGAGGACATCGCTTCATTCTTGCAGCTACAGATTACTTTTCTATGTGGGCAGAAGCAGTACCGCTCAGAGAAGTGAAAGCACATCACATGCTACAATTCTTCAAGAATCAAGTCGTTTACCATTTTGGGTACCGTGCAAAATTATGTCAGATAACGGGTTCGCATTCAGAAGCACGAAGATCAACAATTTTGTCAGAAGACATGGGCTTGATTGGCGCTATTCAACAATCTATTACCCAAGAGCGAACGGCTTGGCCGAGGCTTTTAATAAGACTCTCGTCTAAATCCTAGAGAAAACCTTGGACGACAACAAAAGAAATTGGCACGAAAAGTTGTTAGAAGCTTTATGGGCCTACAGAACGACTTTCAGAACTCCTACTCGGTCTACACCTTACGCTTTGGTGTACGGGTCCGAAGCCGTCTTACCCTTGGAGGTACAGCTTCACTCACTCAGAATTACAGTTGCAAATAAAATCACTACAGAAGAAAATGCCAAACTACGACTAGAAGAGTTGGAAAGCTTGGAAGGAAAAAGACTTTCAGCACAGTAGAATTTTGAATTGTAACAAGGCAAGATGATCCAGGCCCACAATAAACTAGTCCGTCCAAGGACATTTAAAGTCGGTGACTTGGTTCTAGTTCTCAGAAGATCTATTCTTGCACATCGTAAGATAGGAGGTAAATTTGAACTGACATGGGAAGGGCCATTCATGGTCGAGACACTCTACTCAGGAGGTTTCTACCAACTGGTGAATTGTCTTAGAGAACGACCTATGCTTCCAATTAATGGACGATATCTAAAGAAGTATGACGCAACCTGATGTTTCGAAGGATGAATCCTCATTCCTAGAAGCACGGGCACAGTAATTACTTATGATTGAGTCCGAACCCAAAAAAAAAATATAAAAAAAAGTGGATGATAAAGAAAATCGTTAAAAAAAATGTTAAAAGAAAACATGTGAAATCGTGATAATAAAGTTTTTATCCTTCCTTTCAAATCGAGTCTCACTCTTGATCTTTCATCATATTTTCCTACTCCTATTTAAATTTGAAATAAATGAATAAAGCTCTTCATTAATAAACAAATTTTTTTTCTTTTTCTACTGTTCTTATTCTTAGTGCAGCCCTTGATCCTTCCCTTGTTTTTTGCAAAGAAATGTCGAACGGGCGATTGGTTCTGAACTTTAGAAATGGCTTGAGTCTAGCACTTGATGAAAAGAGGGTGAGGGATGGAGTCGTGATCGAGATTGACTCTGACTTCACACCAGCCGGGCTACAATATCACACCTCCAATGCACATCCATACGACATCCCTGCCAAGGATGACTTGGAAGGTGATGTTATTGTCCATGCATCTCACTATTGAGACATGGATTTTGACAAATGCTTTTGAAAGAAACTTGAAGAATCTTACACAATCCGTTTTGGATATATATGGATTGTATGAGATAATGACTTCTAAAGGAAATATCATCATGTTTTGGATCAAGTTGTATGATGTATTTTCAACAAGATTGGAATGAAAGTGACCATGTCATGTTTTGCCTTCACATCTTTTTGTGCAAATTGACTGGGAAACACCATTAAATTAAAAGAACTTCGAACAAAGAACAAAGGGAAAAAAAATGAGAACTCTTTTAAAAAATCTGAATGTCAAAACGAACCCCAAATAAATGTGAACCCTGAATTGAAAATCAAACTAAAATCAAATCACAACAAGCGACTAAGACAAATTCCTGAATCTGAAATCCCCAGCCTTCGGCTATTCTCAAATCTCTTTTTGACTTTCCATATTTCCTTCCCTCTTTTGAGAAGGTCGACTAAATCTACTGACACAGAACAATGAAAATTTTCGATTTGGTTCTGATGGCATGGATTCATATCCTTCACCAAATAATCAGACTTTGATCGATCCTCGTGGAACGTGAAACACTTTCACGTCTCATTCCAAATCTTCTACTAAACTCAAATCTTCACAGCAAATCTCAACCCTTTAAACCTTCGAGACTGGAACAAAATTCTAGTTCTCTTTAAACCTTCGAGAACCAGATTCCAGTTCTCTTTAAACCTTCGAGACTGGAACCAGATTCCAATTCTCTTTAAACCTGCGAGACTGGAATCAGATTCCAGTTCTCTTTAAACCTTCGAGATCGGAACCGGTTTCAGTTCTCTGTAAACTCGCGAGACCGGAACCGGTTTACGGTTCTCTTTAAACCTTCGAGACTGGAACCGGATTCCGGTTCTCTTTAAACCTTCGAGACGGAACCGCTTCCAATTCTCTTTAAACCTTCGAGATTGGAACTAGTTTCCGCTTTCTTTAAACCTTTGAGATCGGAACCGCATTCCAGTTCTCTTTAAACCTTCGAGATTGGAACCGGCTTCCATTTCTCTTTAGACCTTCGAGAGCGGAACCGGCTTCCATTTCTCTTTAAACCTTCGAGATCGGAACCGGATTCCAGTTCTCTTTAAACCTTCGAGACCGGAACCAGATTCCAGTTCTCTTTAAACCTCGGAGACTGAAACCAGATTCCAGTTCTCTTTAAACCTTCGAGATTGGAACCTGATTCCAGTTCTCTTTAAACTTTCAAGATCAGTACCTAAATTCTGATTCACATCCTTTTTAATTGATACTTAAACTCTGATTCTCACTCCGAGGCTGGTACATAAACTCCAGTTCTCTTCGCAATCCCGAGGTTGGAACCTAGTTTCCAATTCTCATTTCAAATCCAGATTTACTTGAATTGATTTTAAATTAAACTTTTATCGAAATTGAAACTAAAAAAAAATCGAAATCTAAACTCACACATTAAAACTTAAAACAGAAAATGAAATGAAATGTAAACCTATGAGACTGGAACCAGATTCCAGTTCTCTTTAAACCTTCGAGACTGGAAACAGTTTCCAGTTCTCTTTAAACCTTCGAGACTGGAACAGTTCTCTTTAAACCTTCGAGATTGGAACCAGTTTCCATTTCTCTTTAGACCTTTGAGATTGGAACCAGTTTCCATTTCTCTTTAAACCTTCGAGACTGGAACCAGATTCCAGTTCTCTTTAAACCTCCGAGACTGGAACCAGATTCCAGTTCTCTTTAAACATTCGAGACTGGAACCAGATTCCAGTTCTCTTTAAACCTTCGAGACGGTGAGTTTTTCCCGAAAGATTTTTAATATATTATAAGGAGCCCACTGACGGCGAGATCGAGCCCGTCGACAGCGAGATCGGCGCAAATAGCCTATCTCCTAGAAGCCCGCAAACAGCGAGATCAAGCCGCCGATGGGGAGACAGTTGAAAAGAGCCAAAATACATTGAACCTGGATGCTTTTTGAAGAGGTGCTTAAGCAACCTTTGGAGATTTGACCCCTTCTATAAATAGAGACGAATTTTAGTCATTTGTGTGTCAGTTTTGTGTCATTTGTGTGGAAGTTAAGTGTAATTTAAGAGTCTTTGAGTGAGTAAATAAAGTGTTTAGCGTTTTGGTGTGTTGTACTGGAAGGAAGAGTCAAAGGAACTTTAAGAATCTACTTGGGGAGAAGAATTGAGAAAAGTATATTTGTTATTTGTTTGTTAACTTTAATGAAATCCATGCTTTGTGTTATTTTTCCCATGCATTCTGGGTAGTTTCCTTAGTCTTTCTCCTTGTTATCGAGATTTCATGAAATGATGAATTAAAGTAATTGTGCCTAAAAATATGAAAATAGAAATTGTGCTAATCTTTAACTTAAATCTTAATTTACTTTCAATCTAGCCAATTGATTTGTTAACATATGTTGAAGTATCAACTATAGTAAAGATTACATCCAAGATTCAGGGAAGTCAAAAGCCTTGGAAGGAGGGTGCAAATAAATAGGGAAATATTAACTATCGGGCGTAGAATTGGACATTTTAGTGTGACAGACTAAAATATTCAATTCGGTCTTATTGTTTAAGAGTTGAAGTGTAGATATTAGCCCTCAGGTGAGGGGAACATGGGAGCTCTGAAGTGGCAGTCGGTATCCTCCCGACCTAGCCGCGGATTCGATAATCAAACATAAGACTAGTCAATGTTCTTCGTACTCGGACTAAAGGGTAAAGAATAGGAATGCTCCTATTTTACACAATATAATTAAAAACTTATTTAATTCTTCATTCACTTAATTCTCTAAAAAAAGGAGAGAGATACTTTTTTAAAATCTTATATTAAACCTTAAGCATTAGTTTATTTTAGTCTAAGTATTCTTAATTTCTGTATACTAGATTAGTAAGTAAGTTTACTTTAATTTGTCTTTGAAATTTTTTAACTTTCCTGTGGGATCGATATCTAGGACTCCATTAGAGTCTTATATTACTTGATAATGATACGTATACTTGCATAGTATCCACAATATAAATCATAAAATCCATAACAGAATCATCAGAATATATTCAGTGCGGATCAAGTTTTTGGTGCCGTTGCTAATTTTTTATATCACAGTTGTAAGTATAAATATCGAAAAGTGGATCAGATAGCCACAAAATGAAACTCAAAACTTAATTAAAAGTCACACAAGATAAAGTTCGCCGCCACAACATTTCAAAATATAAAACAACTCAAAATTTAATCACAAACAGAACAACAAAACCACAACTTTAACTAAATTAAAACGTCTCGTTGAATGATCGGGAATACCTCAGATGATGTAACCCACGTGTCGCTAACGGGATTTCCCACGGTCTAAATGAAAGTGTGGAACTCATTCAGTTGAGTTTAGCAAATTCATCCGGACTAAGTGAATTCGATGAAAATAACGGTGCCAGGATGACGGAACCGTGAGATCTTAATCGGTTCTGTTTAATCAACTTTAAGATTTGTTTTAATTAAAACACTAAAGACATTTGGAATTTAAAACTTTTCTGAACCAAAACACTTCTCTCATCCCCTGATTTTCATTTTCTAAAACTAAACCTCTGCGACAACGACAAGGAGCTTAGAGCACGGTGGGCAGCACGACCATCTTCTTCAGCAAAACTCGGGTCTACATCAGCAAAACCATTCTTAGAATTAAATAACCAAGCCAAAGGATTTCGAGATAGTTTGCCTAGTGCAACATAAATCCTCAACTTTTCGTTAGGCATTTGCATAATCATATTATGCAAATTAAGCCCTAACCGGTCTCAGGACTCCGAGGTAGTCGTTTGGTACGACATAAACCCTCATATCTACCAGGTTATTTGTATGATCATGTCATACAAATATAAGTCCTAATTAATTAAAATTGGCAGGATTAAAACATTAAATAAACTCCTAAATCTAAGCCAAACAATAGGATAGTTTGGGAAGTTGCCAAGATTGTTCTTGGATCATCAGCTTCTCCTACTTCTCTTCCTTTGGACTCTTAAAATAAATTGTTCCAAATTTGAGCTAATCCCTTTTGAAATTTCCAAAATCCAATTTATTTGTAACCTTAAACTTTGAAATTTTTGAGAGCAAAGACCACTGATCATTATCGAGAGTTTTCTTAAATGATTCCTGTCATTTAAGATGTAATTAACTATAGGGGCTTGCCCTTATAGGGAACTTTAGGAACCCAGATAATATAAAACCTGCTTAATTTCTTTATATTAAGCAGGGGAATTTGTCGGCTTATAAAATTGGTTCGCAGACCAAACGGATGTCACAAATCTTCTAGTTTATTTAATCGAGCCTCATCGTCAAGTAGTGTGTTTGTCCTTCGAGATAAATACACGGTTTGTGGTGTAGTGCTCGTTTATATAAACTATTTGGGATGTGAGATCGGTTTAATTTCATATCTTAAAATTTTTTAAATTTAAAATTATTTTCAAAACCAAAAGTTACTTTCTAAATTATATATATATATATTTAAATTAAGTTTAAAATTTAAAGTTCGCCGACAATTTCTGTAGGGGACCCCTTTTCAAAACACAAACCTAAAAATATGCCGACAAATTCTGGCGACTCCGCTGGGGAATGGTTCCTCTCTTCATTTTGATCAGATGGTTTTGCCTTCATAAATCGGTAGTGTATCCATGTCCCTAGGGGAGAAAACTACCATTCCTTATGTTGGCGTACCACGTTCATTTCTATCTTGAACGGGTATAGCTAACTTCTCTCAGATTTAGGAGCCACTGAGAGGTTCTGAAATCCTTTTACCTCTTTTCTGAGGTGGGGTGGACCCCCAATAGGTGTTAGTTTAGGAGCGGTCCTTCGGGTTGAGAAGTCTTACGAGACTTTCTCTCCCTTTCCATTTCTGAATCGGGTCCTTTGCCTTTTCTATAACCTTCTACCTTTAATCATTTTGTTCCTAACTAACAAATCCTCTAATAAACAACCTTCTAATAAACGAATTCTCTTAAAAATCACAAACACATTAAGATAAATGGGAATGTGTTTGGACTCTTTCTTTTTCGTTCTAAGTTTTGTGATGAAAGGAAGCATAATTCGGGACTGACATTCGGAATCTACACTGCAGAAAATGACTGCCCCAAAGTTAATTTTCTCCTTCACCAATGGAATGGACTTCACTGTCTACAAGGATGAACTTCCCGACAATGGAATCATCCATTTTGGACAAGGATTCGACAATATAGATATTAAGTTTGCTAACGTTACTCTTTTCACACTAATGGACAAAGTGCCAGGAACTGAGGAGCCCGTAATTGAGTTCAACCTGAAGTCGGCTCAAGAATTCCCTCCCCTGCAAAAGGTTCCAGCTGAAAGAAGTACTGTTATTCGTAGGAGGATTGTTGTCTCTACCCCCACCGGTCTAGTCATCTCCGCACCTACCCGGCTCGCCAAGGCGAAGGGGAAGGAAATTCAAGTCCGTGATGAGCACATTGCGAGTGGAAGGTACGGATTTTGCTAAAATACCATCCGTTTTCGAGATTGGGTCCGGTTCGAGAGTTGCACCCCTAACTCGGACTCGAAAGGAGAAATAGAAGCAGAAAGATAGCCAGGATTGAGAAAGCCAAGGCCGCTGAAATTGCTTTCCTGGAAGAAATCCCTGAACTGCATGAGTATACACCTCTGTTGGATGGAAGTAGGTTTCACCTTCTCTCTGCTGCATCAGATGAAGAAGATGTCCAAAGGATTGCCTCTACATTACCCCAACCTGCATACTATAGTAACTACAAAAGAAAAAGGGTCAAGACTACGCCATTTGTTTGGCTACAAGCTGAGATAGAAAAATTGGCAAAGAAAGAAAGATACCCCATGTCCAAAATCCTAAGAAGAATGGGATGAGTGCCAGCTAGATCCCGCCTCGGACCGCGAGTAGAGCCTGTCACTGCCGTAAAGAAACCAAGGAAGAAAATGAGAGCTAGTTCACCTGTTGTGGTATCGGGCCATCTTATTAGGGAGGACACCACCTACCAGCATATAGCCGACAGACCGTCCAGTCCTAGGCCTTCTGTTGTAAGAAGGATGGTGTGGCGACCTATTATTACCGAGCCGAGACCAACACAATGTCCTGAGAAGAAAAGCCTCGTCAAAGAGCCTGAATCAGAAGAAAGTGCTACTGCAACAAAAGAAACTCTCGAAAAGAAGTTCAACAGCCATCACACGACAACCGCGAGACCGTCTGGAAGAGACCCCTCAAGGATGCTATAGGAAAGCTAAGGACGGATATCCGATGGTTGGCGAAAGAAAGAGGAGAAAAGTTGGAAAAATGAAGTTGATTCATCAGAGTTTATGGATGACGAGTATGCCGAGATCAATATGGTTGAGACATCAGCATCATCAGCTTCGCAAGGTGCTCCGGCAGCTGTAGAAAGAGAAGAACCGGAAGTGATGAGAGCATAGCTTCGGGAAAGAGATGACACAATTTCCCAAATGGCAAGGAGGATGGAAGAGATGGCTGCTGCTTTAGCCACTCTCCAGAGTCAGGTAAAACCTCTAAAAGAAACACCCCCAGAGATCATCCATATTGCAGATGGAGGAAAAGAGATCACATCCATCAAAGGTGATGAACCAGAGCTTAACAAAACTCTGCCAAAATTGCTCCAGGACCCTCTCCTAACCTAGAGCAATTGATCCCCAGTGTCCCTTTGCCCTAATCCCCATTAACAGAGCTCAATTTCTCAATAAAAAATCCACCCAAAAATCAGGACAACTCTGAAACCTCCACCAAAATCAAATTAAACTCACCCACACCTGCACAGGACCAAGAGAAGGAGTTCCACAGTGGAAGCCCCCTCACCAGGTCAGTAATTCTCTCTATCGGCCAAGCTTTGAAATCGGGCTTGGTGGAAGTTGTACCTAGGCAATTCCCCAGAGCCAGAGACTTCATCTGGAGCCTCCTTGGGTGCAATCAAAGGTGCCACAACTCTCTGATTGAAGCTTCACTTCTTAGAGCCAAGGTATAGACCTCTCCTTCCTCCTGAGCTTCCAGTGATTCTCTATTTTGATTGGTTTAATTTCATAGCATGTAAACCATACGGATGTGTTCGTCTCTTCAAGACGAATCCATATAGCATAAGAACACAAAAATCCATTGAGAAATGTAAGAGTTCTTAGGGTTTTAGTGTGGACGGTCACGGGTGCACACCAGTCGTAGACGATGACCAGGCGCCTTCCGATCGTGCGTTTATCGGTTGAACGGCTCATATTGCGTCGGATCAGAGGAAGGAGCGGGACCGCGGGACGCGTGGAGGCTGACTCAGATGGCGGCGTCAAATAAGAGCACGCCGAGTGGTCTTTCGATCCGCCGTAGGTTGACGCAGCGTTGAGTCAGATAAGTAAATAAATATGATTTTTTTTATTTATTTAAATGCCTGAAACTTAAAAAAATCTAAATCTTTGTGTAGAAAAATCACAAAAATAAACTAAAAATACCCTCTTGCTCAGTGAATAGAGGAGAATAATGTGGAAAAGAAATCAAATTTGAACCGACATGTGAAGAGCCATTTGTGGTCGAGACAGTCTACTCAGGAGGTTCCTACCAACTGGTGAATTATCTTGGAGAACGACCTATGCTTCCAATTAATGGACGATATCTAAAGAAGTATTACACAACCTGATGTTTCAAATTATGAATCCTCATTCCTAGAAGCACGGGCACAGTAATTACTTATGACTGGGTCCGAACCAAAAAAAAATATAAAAAAAAAGTGGATGATAAAGAAAATCGTTAAAAAAAATGTTAAAAGAAAACATGTGAAATCGTGATAATAAAGTTTTTATCCTTCCTTTCAAATCGAGTCTCACTCTTGATCTTTCCTCATCTTTTACTACTCCTATTTAAATTTGAAATAAACGAATAAAAGCTCTTCATTAATAAACAAATTTTGTTTCTTTTTGTACTTTTCTTGTTCTTAGTGCAGCCCCTGATCCATTCCTTATTTTTCGCAGGGAAATGTCGAACGGGCGGTTGGTTTTGAACTTTAGAAATGGCATGAGTCTAGCACTTGATGAAAAGAGGGTGAGGGATGGAGCCGTGATCGAGATTGACTCTGACTTCACACCAGCCGAGCTACAATATGATGGAAATGATTGGACCCCGATTGATCGGAAAGAACTCCGCAGCCATACAGTGATGAAATTAGGTGGCTCAAGTCAACCATCTACTAGCAAGAATAGAAAAGTAAATACCGCTCATGCAACAGGAGAAGATAAGAAAGTTAAGTCCGTTGTTGCTACAGCAGAGGGCAAGCTTGTCAGCGCCATGCCCGAAGAAGTCCAAGGGGTAAGAAGAGCTACTCTCACTGCCACCCAACGGAGGAACAAGAATCGCCACATTCGCAAGATGTTAACCAAGTTAGCAGCAGATCAACATGAAGAGAAAATTGCTACCATCAATAAAAATACTCCGAAGAAATTGGTTCGTCAGGAACCAGAAAAGAGGAGATCAACTCCAAGGAAAACAGAAAAGATAAAGGAAATCCCAAGAAGAGTAGAAATAGAGTCAGCACCTCGACGCCAGATAAATGCACCAGTTTTAAAGGGTCTTGTTGCAAAAGCAACCCCAGAGGATGTCCCGATAGAGACTATCCCCGAGGAGCCAAGACATGCAGGAGAGCATGTCGGGGTTAAACCATACATTCCTTAGTACGTTACTAGACCTCGCCAGTTGCAAATAATTCCAGAATATAGTTGGAAAGAATGCCGAATGTTGAAAAGAAAACTTTTGAATACTTCGAAAGAATTCGAGGCAAGTGGGTCAACATCTGGGAAGGCCTCGAGCTGCATATAGATGTATTCTCAGATTACGAGCAGCAACAAATTGTAGATTGCGTACTTGAGCTTCGGAAAATGGGCTGAGCTGGTCGCATAAGGGAAAAGACCTATTCAGAACCCCGAAGGTGGATGCCAGGAAAAGGAAGAATTACGATCTAATGCGGATGTTGCTACAACTTCGCGGTAGACAAAGAAGGGAATCCACCAGGAATACTCCATCGCAGTGAGGTGGATCTGATGCCAAATATCATTAAAAGAATGGTCAAGAGGATGATAACATGGAGGGTATTGCTTGCAGATTGCATACCCAACAGCTGCATCATTAACATCTACAAGGAGGGTGACTGCATACCTCCACACATAACATCATCATGATTTCGTTAGACCTTTACGCACGAGTGTCTTTTGTCAACCGGTGCAATATCATGTTCGGATCCGACCTCCGGATTGCGAGCCCCGGTGAGTTCCGAGGGTCGGTGGAGATACAACTACCGGTAGGTTCCGTCCCGGTGTTGAAAGGAAACGGAGCGGACATCGCAAAACATTGCATTCCAGGAGTGGCTGTGGAACGAATCTCCGTCACTTTCAGGAGAATGGATGACAGAAAAATGACTTTCCACTTTCAGCCAGATCCAGAGTTAGAGAGTGTCCGGCCCTACAAGCTGTGATTTACATGGGAAATATCACACCTCCAATGCACATCCATACGGCATCCCTGCCAAGGATGACTTGGAAGGTGATGTTATTGTCCTTGCATCTCACTATTCAGACATGGATTTTGACAGCTGCTTTTGAAAGAAACTTGAAGAATCTTACACAATCCGTTTTGGATATATATGGATTGTATGAGATATTGAATCTAAAGGAAAATATCATCATGTTTTGGATCAAGTTGTATGATGTATTTTCAACAAGATTGGAATGAAAATGACCATGTCATGTTTTGCCTTCACCCCTTTTTGTGCAAATTGACTGGGAAACGCCATTAAATTAAAAGAACTTCGAACAAAGAACAAAGGGAAAAATAAAAAAAATGAGAACTCTTTTAAAAAATCTGAATGTCAAAACGAACCCCAAATAAATGTGAACCCTAAATTTAAAATCAAGCTAAATTCAAATCACAACAAGCAACTAAGACAAATTCCTGAATCTGAAATCCCCAGCCTTCGGCTATTCTCAATTCTCTTTTTGACTTTCCATATTTCCTTCCCTCTTTTGAGAAGTTCGACTGAATCTACTGACACAGAACCACAAAAATTTTTGATTTGGTTCTGATGGCATGGATTCATATCCTTCTCCAAATAATCAGACTTTGATCAATCCTCGTGGGACGTGAAACACTTTCATGTCTCATTCCAAATCTTCCGCTAAACTCAAATCTTCAGAGCAAATCTCAACCCTTTAAACCTTTGAGACTGGAACCAGATTCCAGTTCTCTTTAAACCTTCGAGACTGGAACCAGCTTCCAGTTCTCTTTAAACCTTCGAGACTGGAACTAGATTCTAGTTCTCTTTAAACCTTCGAGACTGGAACCATATTCCAGTTCTCTTTAAACCTGTGAGACTCGAACCAGATTCCAGTTCTCTTTAAACCTTCGAGACTGGAACCAGTTTTCAGTTCTCTTTAAACCTGTGAGACTGGAACCAGTTTCCAGTTTTCTTTAAACCTTCGAGACTGGAACCAGATTCCAGTTCCCTTTAAACCTTCAAGACTGGAACCAGTTTCCAGTTCTCTTTAAACCTTCGAGATTGGAACAAGTTTCCAGTTCTCTTTAAACCTTCGAAACTGGAACCAGTTTCCAGTTCTCTTTAAACCTTCGAGACTGGAACCAGATTCCGGTTCTCTTTAAACCTTCAAGATTGGAACCAGTTTCCAATTCTCTTTAGACCTTTGAGATTGGAACCAGTTTCCATTTCTTTTTAAACCTTCGAGACTGGAAATAGATTCAAGTTCTCTTTAAACCTTCGAGACTGGAACCAGATTCCAGTTCTCTTTAAACCTGCAAGACTGGAACCAGATTCCAGTTCTCTTTAAACCTTCAAGATTAGAACGAGATTCCAGTTCTCTTTAAACCTTCTAGACTGGAACCAGATTACAGTTCTCTTTAAATCTTTGAGACTGGAACCAGATTCCAGTTCTCTTTAAACCTTCGAGACTAGAAATTCCAATTCTCTTTAATTTTCCGAGACTGGAACCAGATTCCAGTTCTCTTTAAACCTTCGAGACTGGAACCAGATTCCAGTTCTCTTTAAACCTTTGAGACTAGAACCCGATTCCAGTTCTCTTTAAACTTTTGAGATCAGTACCTAAATTCTGATTCTCATCCTTTTCAATCGATACTTAAACTTCGATTCTCACTCCGAGGCTGGTACCTAAATTCTAGTTCTCTTCACAATCCCGAGGTTGGAACCTAGTTTCCAATTCTCATTTCAAATCCAGATTTTCTTGAATTGATTTTAAATTAAACCTCAATCGAAATTGAAACTCAGAACAAATCGAAATCTAAACTCACACATTAAAACTTAAAACAGAAAATGAAATGAAATCTAAATCGAAATCTCCCCAGATCTCTTGATCTGGAATTCACTTCCTTCTTTTTTCCCTAGCGAGAGTTCAGGGATCTCTAGTCTTGGAGATATACTCGATACTCCCCAGCGGAAATTTGTTTCTACTCTGTTCTAAGTGTGTCACTTAGACGTTAGTGTTGCTTTTGTTGATCTCTTCGGTCAACGCCAATACGCGCGGTGTGCTTGGTTAGCACACCACACCTATTGGGGATCCATTTGTTGACCTCATTTTTGATGAGGTCTTTTCTCTTCTCTCTCCTTAGTACTTAGGATCTAGCCTTAGGCTTTCCCTTTGACTATCTTAGAGGACTAGAAATGGAACCTAAAACTTAGAAATCTAAACACCTCTTAACTCCCTGCAAACCCCATAAGTTTGATTGTAAACCCCTAAGTCACTTGGAGGGTTAAGATCAAATGTGGAGGTTTAAAGGATGAGTTACCTATAGGACTTTTTGGCCTTAGGACTACCCACAGGTGGCTCAGTGCAGTGAGGGTTGACCTGCACACATTACACTTTCACACACAGTCCAAATCCTAAAACCATTCATACCTAGCTTGACTTCCTGACTCGTAGATAATTCATATGGATGGACTTTAACCCCTAGGCCCTTGGCTAAGAGGGTTAGGAACAACATAGTGAATGCCTCAAATGAGTCCTCTCATGGCTCTTATGGGCTTGATATGGCTTCATGGCTTAACCAAAGTGATTCCATTCTACTCAAACTTGATCAATCTTTATTTTTCCAAAATTTCAATTTTTGACCCCCGGGGCCCTACATCCACCAAACCTACCAAATGTCCTTGAAGCTACCCAAAATTTGCAAAAATTACCTAAATTACCCAAAGTTCATCAAAATTAGTCCTAAACATTTCTCTCCACTCAAATTGACCATCCATGGCTAAATATACCAAAAAATCCAAAAATACCCCTCAATACCCTCCAAATACCCAAAAATACCCTTTTAACCGAAAAATTCCAAAAATTCCAAAAAATTCCCAGAAAATTCCAGCAAATTTCAAATATTCCCAATTTAATTTTGTTCAACTACACCATAAGCCAATTTTGTCAATTTAACTAACTTTTACCAAAACCCCAAATTTGGCCCATTCTTAACCCAAGTGGACCCAATGTCAAACCAAATCAACCCAATTGACCTCAATTTTGATCCAATTCAATTCTAAACTTCCATTCAATATTCAATTTAGACTAAATCTAAGCCCAATTTGATTAACATTTGGATCCAATTCCAATTTGAAGCTTAAAGCCCAATTTTGGCCCATGACCTAAACTTAGCCCAAACCAACTCAATTCAACTCCAATTAGCCCCAAATCTTTTCCTAAACCTTCCTAATATCCCCACAAACAAAACACTAACAAGATTTGCCCCAAATTTGAACCTAAACTCCACCCAAACCTAACCCAAAACCAAAATCCCCAATTTTGGCCTAAACCCACCATAAACCCAAATGGGCCCAAATCTCAAAATCAAAGCCCAACCAAAGTTGAAAACTCTTTGTGACACTCCCATAAACATTTCTCAACATTAATTTTACATCAAATCTAACTTTAGCCCAACCCCAACCCAAGTTAGCCGCATTTGACCTACTTTGGCCCCTTTACCAAAAAAGCCCAAATTTAATCCAATTTCACTCTAAATGATACCAAATCTTTTCTGAAATGTTCATGAAACAACCATAAACTAATTTATTTGGCCCAACCTCTTTCCAAATTTTCAACCAAAAGTTCATTTCCAAATCTAAAAGCTCATTCCCTTAAAGCATTTAAAAGCCCACTTCCACAAAATCCTTAAAGCACAAAACCCATTCCAAAGCCCACATGAAATTTCCCCTCATCACCCCTTTGATTTAAATCAATCTCTAAAGTTCTGATTGATCATCAAATTATTCCAATCTTGGCCTCATGACAATCTCCCTTAAAATCATCAAAAAAGCCAATATCCTTCTTCATGCAAATGACTTAACTTTTCCAAAGCCAAATGAAGCCACAATGGAGTTATTCACAAGCCATATGAAGCCATGATAGCTTGGCCTTGTCATCAATCCATTTATGGCAAGAGAGGGGAGCTCTTTAACGATTACCTTAAAGTTGGTTAAACATTCCCATGCTTCCCTTAACATATGATTAAACTTAATTACACTTGGATTGTGACTTGACCCCACTAATCAAGCTGACCCAAGTGACTTTCTCTTCAGCCCAAACCAGCCTTGGGTGGTGCACTCAACCCAAACCCATGACTTGATCCAATTGAACCTAAAATGACCCCCTCACCATACCACTTAAAGCCAAGCTCTTTACAAATGGCCAACCTCCATTGCTTGCACCAAATGCAAGCCCTGACCTCCCTGACCCTGAAGGTGATCCATGCCTGGCCGGCCAGCCACCACAGTCGCAGGAAAACACCATGGCCGAGAGCACCCATTTGATTCAAAAAATTCAAACTCACTAGCTGAGTTGTCCCAACTCAATTGGACTCCATGGCTGATCTTCCCTTGACCAAGGCAACTGATCTCAAGCCCTAACTCCCCTGGGAGACCCTCCAGCCATGCCTATTAAAACCCACCACCTTCTCGGCCAAACAAGGTGATGAACTAGAGCTTAAAAAAACTCTGCCAAAATTGCTCCAGAACCCTCTCCTAACCTAGAGCAATTGATCCCCAGTGTCCCTTTGCCCTAATCCCCATTAACATAGCTCGATTTCTCGGTCGAAAATCCACCAAAAACCAGGACAACTCCGAAACCTCCACCAAAATCAAATGAAACTCACCCACACTCGAACGGGACCAAGAGAAGGAGTTCCCCAGTGGAAGCCCCTCACCGGGTCAGCCATTCTCTCTATCGGCCAAGCTTTGAAATCGGGCTTGGTGGAAGTTGTACCTAGGCAATTCCTCAGAGCCAGAGACTTCATCTGGAGCCTCCTTGGGTGCAATCGAAGGTGCCACAACTCTCTGATTGAAGCTTCACTTCTCAGAGCCAAGGTATAGACCTCTCCTTCCTTCGAGCTTCCAGTGATTCTCTATTTTGATTGGTTTAATTTCATAGCATGTAAACCATATGGATGTGTTCGTCCCTTCAAGACGAATCCATAGAGCATAAGAACACAAAAATCCATTGAGAAATGAGAGAGTTCTTAGGGTTTTAGTGTGGACGGTCACGGGTGCACACCAGTCGTAGACGATGACCAGGTGCCTTCCGATCGTGCGTGTATCGGTTGAACGGCTCAGATTGCGTCGGATCAGAGGAAGGAGCGGGACCGCGGGACAAGTGGCGGCTGACTCAGATGGCGGCATCAAATAAGAGCGCGCCGCGTGGTCTTTCGATTCGCCGTAGGTTGACGCGGCGCTGAGTCGGTTAAGTAGATAAATAAGATTTTTTCTATTTATTTAAATGCCTGAAACTTAGAAAATCCAAATCTTTGTGTAGAAAAATCACAAAAATAAAATAAAAATACACTCTTGCTCAGTGAATAGAGGAGAATAATGTGGAAAAGAAATCAAATTATTTTGATGAGTATTTTATTTTTCATTAATTATTTGCTTATTTCAGTATTTTAATTCTCCATTTGCATAGACAATTCACCATGGCATGAGTCCATAGGGCTTTTGAAGCCTCTGATCTTGGGAACATCTCCTGAATTTTTAAAGGTCAGAGGCTATCTCTATGGCAAGTTATGTATTTTTCAAGTTTATGTCACTGTTTTTGGTATTTTAATTCCATTAATTATCATATTGCTTAGAAAATTCTAGGAAAATTTGGGGAAGTATCTTAGGACCAGAGGACCCTAAGAAAATTATGGTTGAGTTAATTCATTAAGAATAACCCTAATTGGCCTAAATACTCAAAACTGAATTTTAATTAATTTGGGTTAACCACACATCAAAATAACTTGAAAATAATTCTCCACTAATCTTTAGGATCAGAGGAACCTCACATAAAAATTTGGAATCAATTGAAAATGTTTAACTCACTAAATGAATTAATTAAATCACATGACCAAAATTAAACTTTAAAAATTCATAACTCCAAAAATACACTTTAAAAATTCACAAAATTGGTTTTGAGGCTTCTCTGATATTAGCAGAGTCTTAGAAAATTAAAATTAAAATTTTCTAAAAATCTTCATTTTCCAAAATTTTTTAATATTTTAAATAATTAAAAAATAATAAAAATCACAAAAATATTAAAAATCATAAAAATGTCACATTTCACCTCCTAATCACTTAGGAACAAACCAAATATTTTTCCCAAGTCTTAAAGTAAAGATATTGAATTTTAAATGCTTAAGACAATTTCTAAATTAAAAAATGAATTTACCAACATTTTCACTAAATTAATTCTAATAAATCAATGAAAAATCAGAAAATTATAAAATTTGTTTTTCTGAACTCCTTGAGGTCAAATAGATTTAAGAAAAGTATAAAACTTAATTTTCAACCTTTATTTTATTTTATAATTAATTAATATTCCAAAACTCAAAATAATTATAATAAATAAAATATAATTCAAAAAATCACTAAAATTGTTCCAAGTGGTCCTCTAGTCATTCGAAACGTTTCATAATTTTCTTAAGGACAGAAACGTTACCTTGGTCATGTTGTTGAATTTTTATTGAAAATCCCTATTTTTCATTAAAATAATTATATAAATTTAATTAAATTCAGAAAAATCACATTTTCCCCTTTATTATCTTAATTGACATATGAGTGAAGTGACATAAAAATTTCAAGTTCATTTGAGCTCAATTTAGTGAGTTATGAGATAAATAAGCCTAAAGGGGCATAAAGGTAATAAAAAAATTTTAACCCTAATTAACATTTAGGTTTAATCAAAGGGGAGGGTAAAATATCTGATCTTAAATTCTTACTGGATTATTGAAACTTGAGAAATTAAGGGGTAGAAACCCATTAAAAATCTTGAAAACATTTAAAGTAAATTTTAATTAATTAAATAATTTAAATTTTGGAAGATTAAATTAAAATTTGGATTATTGAAGTTAGGGATATAACTTTAGAAGATATTAATTCTTTAATTTAAAATAAATCACTTCAATAAGATCTAATTCTTAATTAAACTTAAAATAATAATTTGAATTAATAAATCAAAAATTAAAAGAAAATAACACTTAATTAAATTAATATTTAAAATATTAAGTGATTTAACAATTAAATTAAATTAGATTAATTCAACATCACTTAATAACAAACTTAAAGCAAATTTGAAATATTAAATAATATTAAAACAATTCATAATTAAGAATATAAAAAAATTAAGTTAATCAAAACTAACATAAAACATCATAATTGATCTAAATCCAACCATAAAAAATATATGAATAATTCAAACACTTCTAAGTAAATTTAAAACATCAAAATTAATCTGAAACATTAAGATAATAAAAAAAGAGTTTAAAGATTTAAACTAAATTTAAAACAATTTGTACACTATTCCAAACTTAAATTTATTAAAACTTTATAACTAAATTAAATCACCTTAAAACATTAATTCTAATTTTAAATCGTTGAAATTCTTAATAAATTGATTTGCCCTTAAAGACTTTTATCATCACAACTCTTAAATGGAGCATCAAGTGAGATATCACTTCATTCATGGGATAATCAAATGTCCTAAGTTCACTAAGCAAGAGTTAAAACTTAACTAAAATTTTCTGGATGATTGATTCATCTCTACAATAAAAGTTCATTTACAATCGAAATAATCTCAGACGTATTGAAAAGATGTTTAGAACCCGTTCTAACACTTCTTCAATACAATGAGGTGTTTTAAGAAGAATAATTGAGCTTAATTGTTCTTTGATGTAGAAAATCATCCTTAACAAAATATAAAGAACCTAGACGTCATAGGAATTGACTAGCAGTAGGATTAGGATCTTGGTAGACAACCAGAACCTTTCCCTAAACTTTACCTAGGTATTTGTAATAAACATTTAAATGCTCTTAACATGTGATTTAAGTGTAGCTTGGAAATGACAAGAAGACCCTCCAGGTACACTTTTATTTTATTGCAAATTACTTACATGTATTGCGCTTTACTTTTCTTGCATGTTAAACAAGATTGTTGTATGAAAACTGAAACCTTTAGGATAGTGATCACTAGAAAATATATTAAGAATTTCATATCAATTTTATATAAAATTGCACTTTAAAGAAAGGTATTTTCTTTGTTTTATTGCAGGAATGAAGATTTATAAGTACTGAAAGCAAAAAGCACAAAAGAAGCCAATTTGGAGCAAAAAGGACTCAATTTGATAAAAATTGAGCTGTCCCGCCGACGACGAGATTTAGGCCGCCGACGGTGAGATTTAGGCCGCTGGAGGCGAGTTTTTCCCGAAAGATTTTTAATATATTATAAGGAGCCCGCTGACGGCAAGATCGAGCCCGTCGACAGCGAGATCAGCGCGGATAGCTTATCTTCTAGAAGCCCGCCGACGGCGAGATCAAGCCGCCGACGGCGAGACAGTTGCAAAGAGCTAAAATACATTGAACCTGGATGCTTTTTGAAGAGGTTATTAAACAACCTTTGGAGATTTGACCCCTTCTATAAATAGAGACGAATTTTAGTCATTTGTGTGTCAGTTTTGTGTCATTTGTGTGGAAGTTAAGTGTAATTTAAGAGTCTTTGAGTGAGTAGATAAAGTGTTTAGCGTTTTGGTGTCTTTATCTTGGAAGGAAGAGTCGAAAGGAACTTCGAGAGTACGCAGGGAGAAGACTTGAGATAAGTATATTTGTTATTTGTTTGTTAACTTTAATGAAATCCATGCTTTGTGTTATTTTTCCCATGCATTCGAGTAGTTTCCTTAGTCTTTCTCCTTGTTATCGAGATTTCGTGAAATGATGAATTAAAGTAATTGTGCCTAAAAATATGAAAATAGAAATTGTGCTAATCTTTAACTTAAATCTTAATTTACTTTCAATCTGGCCAATTGATTTATTAACATTTGTTGAAGTATCAACTATAGTAAAGATTACTTCCAAGATTCAGGGAAGTCAAAAGCCTTGGAAGGAGGGTGCAAATAAATAAGGAAATATTAACTATCGGGCGTAGAATTGGACATTTTAGTGTGACGGACTAAAATATTCAATTCGGTCTTATTGTTTGAGAGTGAAGTGTAGATGTTAGCCCTCAGGCGAGGGGAACGTGGGAGCTACGAAGTGGCGGTCGGTATCCTCCCGACCTAACCGCAGATTCGGTAATCAAACATAAGACTAGTTAATGTTCTTTGCACTGGACGAAAGGGTAAAGAATAGGAATGCTCCTATTTGGCACAATACAATTAAAAACTTATTTAATTCTTCATTCACTTAATTCTCTAAAACAAGGAGAGAGATACTTTTCTGAAATCTTATATTCAACCTTAAGCATTAGTTTATTTTAGTCTAAGTATTCTTAATTTCCGTATACTAGATTAGTAAGTAAGTTTACTTTAATTTGTCTTTGAAATTTTCTAACTACCCTGTGTTATCGATATCTAGGACTCCATTAAATCCCTATATTACTTGATAACGATACGTATACTTGCGTATTATCCACAATATAAATCATAAAATCCATAACAGAATCATTAGAATATATTCAGTGCAGATCAAGTTTTTGGTGTCGTTGATAAATTTTTATAGTAAGTATAAATATCGAAAAGTGGATCAATTTTTTGGCGCCGTTGCCGGGGAAGTGAAGTAAAGTAATTATTAAGGTAATTAATAGAATTATTAAAATAATTACTAGAGTAACGGACTATTTTAAATATTACTTAAAAATTGTATGCGTAAATTTGGAAACGAAAATTCAATACCTTATGATTCAGAACTAGAACGCACAATTAAAAGAATTAGAAAACAAAAGAGAGAAATTATAAATTTAACACAAATGGTAAATAATCCAGAAATTGAAAATATAAACCAACAAAGACCATTAAGAGACTAGCCAACCCTACATTAGATGAAATTCACCTAACTATTCAAAACTCTGATGTAGGCTACTTAAATCATTTGAACTTAAACACCGCAATTATCCAAATGGTACGAGAATAATCAATTTAGTGGTTCACCTAATGAAGATCCTAATTTACATCTTGCTAGTTTTTGGAACTATGTGCTACTTTTAAATATGAAGGAGTTTCTAATGATGCTTTATTAGACTTAGGCTTTTTCCTTTTTATTTAAGGGATAAGGCTAAGATGTGGTTAAATTCATTAGCACCTGGATCTATTAAAATTTGGGGAGAATTATCACAAAAATTTCTATCCAAATATTTTCCTCCTTCGAAAACTGCAAAACTTTGAAACGATATAACATCTTTTAGTCAATTTGATGGAGAATCCATATATGAAGCTTGGGAGAGATTTAAAGAACTTCTTAGGAAATGCACACATCATGCATTACCAGATTGGTTAATTATACAAACTTTTTACAATGGATTAGTAGGATCTCTTAGATCAATCATTGATGCTGCTGCTGGAGGTTCATTAATGTCAAATTCATTTGATGAAGCCTATGCGTTAATCGAAGAAATGACTACTAACAATTTCCAATAGCCTGCTGAAAGAATAAATCCTAAAAAGATAGCTAGTGTTCATGAAACAGATGCAATATCTATGTTAGCTTCTCAAATTGCTGCTATATCAAAAAAATTAGACCATTTTGGAATGAATTACTCTCCTACTATATTAGAAGAAAACTCATCTAGACAAATTATAAATTCTCAATCTCCTTATGAAACTATAAATGCTATTAATAATAGACCCAATAATCCTTATGCAAATTATTATAATCCTGGTTGGAAGAATCATCCAAATTTTAATTGGAATAACAATACAACTAATCAACAATGGATGAACAACTCTATAGGAAATCCACCTAATCAAGGAAATATAAATTATAAACCATCTTATCCACCTGGATTTAATAACACTCAATTTAAAGATAAGAAGTTATATATAGAAGAATTAATATTAAGTATGGGTCAGCACTTGCAAAATCAAGGAAATCAATTACAAATTCAAGGAACAGCAATTAAAAATATTGAAACTCAACTCGGACATATTGCTACTGCGCTTAACAATAGAATTCCTGGAACTTTTCCTAGTAATGTGGAAATAAATCCTAAAGACCAAGGAAAAGAACAAATTAAAGTGATACAATTAAGAAGCGGAAAAGAGTTAGAAATTAAAATTTAGAAAGAAACAGAAAGTAAAAATGAGGAAGTGGAAAAATAAAAAGAAAAGGATCAGCAAGATCAAAACTTAGAATATCTATTGATCCCTATGAAAATATCTATAGAAAAACTACCACCACCATTTCCTCAACGACTTAAACAACATAAAAAGATAAGCAATTTGCTAAATTCCTTGAAATTTTAAAAAAATTAAGGGTAAATATTCCTTTTGTAGAAGCATTAGAACAAATGCCTAATTATGTAAAATTTATGAAAGATATTTTAAATAAAAAGAGAAAATTTACAGATAATGAAAATGTTGCACTTAGCGAAGAGTGTAGTGCAATTATTCAGAAAAACCTTCCTAAAAAATTAAAAGATCCTGGTAGTTTCACTATACCTTGCGCTGTTGGAGAAAAATTTTATGGAAAAGCTTTGTGTGACTTAGGAGCAAGCATAAATTTAATGCCTCTATCAATTTTTAAAAGATTAGAATTAGGATAAATTTCACCTACTTCGGTAACTCTTCGATTAGGCGATCGTTCTGTGACTTATATCCTAAGGGAGTTATTGAAGATGTGTTAGTAAAAGTAGATAAATTTATCTTCCCGGTAGATTTTATTGTTCTAGATATGGAAGAAGATAAAGAAATTCCCATAATATTAGGAAGACCATTTTTAGCCACTAGAGAAGCTATGATTCATGTTCAGAAAGGAGAATTGACTATGAGAGTAAACGATCAAAAAGTAACTTTTAACATAGCAAAATCAATGAAATATCCTGTTTTAGAAAAAGATGATGAATGTTTTCGAATGGAAATACTTGAACATTTGCAAAATGAACATTTTAAAGAATATTATGAAGAAAAGTTAGAAAAAGAAAATAAAGAATTAATTGAAGAAGCAGATAATGAAAAACTGAATTATATACAGGAAATACTTGAAATGTTGGATAATACTGAAAACGCTGAAAAGAATATAGTTCCGTCAATAATTAGACCTCCTGAACTCGAATTAAAAATTCTACCTAATCATTTAAAATATGCTTACTTAGGTAACCATTCAACCCTACCAGTTATTATATCGAGTTGAATTGAATGAATCACAAGAACAAAAGTCATTAGACACATTAAAAAAATATAAGAAAACTTTTTGTTGGACTTTAGCAGATATTAAAGGAATTAGTCCTTCAATCTGTATGCACAGAATTATTTTAGATAATGAACATAAGCCAAGAGTAGATCCTCAAAGGAGATTAAATCCAATAATGAAAGAAGTAATCAAGAAGGAAATATTAAAATGGTTAGATAATGGTATTATATATCCTATTTCGGACAGTACTTGGGTAAGCCCAATTCATTGTGTTCATAAGAAAGGAGGAGTGACCGTTAAAGCTAATGAAAATAATGATTTAATACCTACAAAACAAGGTACTGAATGGCGTATATGTATTGACTATAGAAAATTAAATGCAGCCACCAGGAAAGATCACTTCCCATTACCATTTCTAGACAAAATGTTGGATAGATTAGCCGGACATAAATATTTTTGTTTTTTAGATGGATATACCGGTTATCATCAGATATATATTGCTCACGAGGATCAAAAGAAAACTACATTTACTAGTCCTTATGAAACATTTGCTTTTCGAAGAATGCCTTTTGGATTATGTAATGCACCTGCAACATTCCAGAGATGTATGATGTCTATATTTAGTAAATTAATTGATGATGGAATAGAAGTATTTATGGATGATTTCTCTTTATTTGGAACATCATTTGATGCGTGCTTGAATCATCTTGAAAAAGTATTATAAGTATGCGAGAAAACTAACTTAGTTCTAAATTGGGAAAAATGTCAATTTATGGTTGCAGGAGGAATTGTATTAGGGCATATAATTTCAGAAAATGGCATGGAAGTAGACCCTACAAAAATTCAAGTTATAGCTAAATTATCACCTCCAACTACAGTAAAAGGGGTAAGAAGTTTTCTTGGACATGCTGGATTCTATAGACGCTACATAAAAGATTTTTTAAAAATTACTAAACCTCTATGCCAACTTTTAGAAAAGGATAAGAAATTTGAATTCACAACTGAATGGTTAAATGCTTTTGAATTATTAAAAGATAAATTAATCACAACACCTATAATAGTCTCAACTGATTGGGGGAAACCATTCGAACTTATGTGTGATGCTAGTGATTATGCTTATAGGAGCGATGCTTGGCAAAGATATGATAAAATTTTTAAAGTCATATACTATGCTAGTAAAACTCTTAATAATGTTGAATTGAATTATACAGTTACTGAAAAAGAACTATTAGCAATTATTTATGCCTTTGATAAATTTAGGCCTTATCTAATTGGAAATAAATGTATTGTGCATATTGATCACTCTGCTATTAAATATCTAATGCAAAAGAAAGATTCCAAACCAAGATTAATTAGATGGATATTACTAATACAAGAATTTGATTTTGAAATCATTAACAAAAAGGGAACTGATAATCAAATAGCAGATCATTTATCAAGACTAGAATATAATGAATTATCTGATACTGATAATGAAATTACTGACAGTTTTCCTGACGAATAATTATATAATATAAATGAGTGGAAAATACCATGGTATGTTGACATAATAAATTATATTGTAAATGATATTTTACCACCTATGTTAACTTTGCAACTACAGAAAAAATTCGTTCATGATGCTAAAACATATTTTTGGGATGAACCATATTTATATAAGCAATGTACATATCTTATAATTAGAAGATGCGTGCCTTATGAAGAAACAGAATAAATCATTCAGAAATGTCATGATTCTGATTTTGGAGGACATTTTGGAACAGATAAAACTGCTTATAAAATTTGACAATCTGGATTTTATTGGCTTACTCTTTTTAGAGATGTTTATATATATATCAAAACTTGCGATAGATGCCAACAAGTAGGAAATATATCTAGAAGAAATGAAATGCCTCTAAATATTATATTAGAAGTTGAAATTTTTGATGTTTGCGGATTAGATTTTATGGGACCATTTGTTCCTTCATTTGGAAACTCATATATATTAGTTGTTGTTGATTATGTTTCTAAATGGATTGAAGCACAAGCTTTACCTCAATGTGACGCTAAGAGTGTTTCAAAGTTTCTAATGAAAAATATTTTTATAGATTTGTAATGCCGAGAGTGATTATCACTGACGTAGGTTCTCATTTTAGAAATAAATATATTCACAAACTAGTAGAAAAATTTAACATTATTCATAAGATATTAACTGCTTATCATCCACAAACCAGTGGTTTAGCTGAAATTTCTAATCGAGAGATTAAACATATTTTAGAAAAGACTGTAAACCCTAATAGATTGGATTGGTCTATAAGACTAGACAACTGCATTATGGGCATACGGAATCGCTTATAAAACTTCGATTGGAATGACTCCTTACGGGCTTATTTATGGAAAGGCTTGCCACTTACCGATTGAATTAGAACATAAAGCTTATTAGGCAATTAAAGAATTTAATTACAATTTGAAAGAAGCTGGTGAGAAAAGATTATTGCAATTGAATAAATTAGATGAATTAAGAAATGAATCTTATCATAATGATAGAATTTATAAAGAAAAAAATGAAATTATGGCATGATCGGAAGATTAACCTGAAGAATTTTGACCTAGGATAAGAGGTTTTGCTTTATAATACAAGATTAAAATTATTTCCTGGGAAATTGAAATCTCGATGGTTAGGGCCTTTCACGATAACTCAAATATTTTCATATGGAACTATAGAAATTGAAGATCCAAAAACTGGGCATAGATTTAAAGTAAACGGACACAGATTAAAACCTTATTTTGAAGGGATAAGACCAAATTTTAAAGAGGTTTTAATGCTCAGTCAACCTGATTACTAATTAAATTAGGTCGGGCTGATGACGTTAAACCAAGCGCTTTATGGGAGGCAAACCATAGTAGCTATTAATTATGATCTATTTATTAAAGTTATTGAAAAATTAAAATATAGAATGAATTCTAATCATTTTACTTTTTAGAATCATCACAAATTTGAATCTATAAGAAGAAATCAGAAAATATTCAGACCAGAGCGAAAAATTGGGCAATTTACCTAATCTCGCTCACAACGAGATCGATCCCGCCGACAGCGAGATTGGCGCACCCAATTTCAGTTTAAATTAATTAACTATCCCGCCGACGGCGAGATCGTTACCGCCGACGGTGAGATAGTTCAAAAGTGGTTTTTATGAGTTATTCTGCGGTTTTGGACGGCTCTAAGGGCATTTCTCTATATAAAACATTTAAAACTTCATTTTTTATACTATCTTCTTCCTTGAAAACGATCAGAGTCCCTCCAAAACAATTTATTATGGCTTCCAAACTACTTAAAACCACGAAATCTGAAGTTTTTAACCGACAAAAGTTCATCAGTTCTGAGGCTCAGCGACTATTCAACAAGGTTTTGATGAAGAAACGTATGATTAAAGAAAGAGGATTCGAAAACAGAGGAGCAGAGAATTCAACAATAACAATTGAAGAAATGATTGTTCAGCGACGTTGGGAGGTATTCTGCTATACCACATCTGCTGTAGTCATTCTAGTAGTCAAAGAATTCTACTCTAATCTGCATGCGATCCATAAAGGAAGTGTTTACGTAAGAGGCAGATGGGTAACTTTCACTCCTTCTCGGATAAATGAATTATACTCAATTGAGAATACCCCTGTTTGCCACTATTCAAATTTTGTTCCTACAAGATACATCATGAATGAGATCTACAGATATCTGACCGACGAACCTGATTATTGGGAATTAAGAGAAGACAGGTACGTTAGTTTTTATGCGTCACTTCTTAACCCCGTCTCAAAGCATTGGCATTTTTTTTATTTCATCAAAATTATTACCCACTATGAGGGTAAACAAAGTTTCGAAGGAATGCGCAATCTTAAATTACTGTATTCAATCTGGATTGCCTATTGATGTTGGATCTATCTTTATGAAGTCTGCATTAGGATCAATTGTGCATGGGTCAATTCATGGACTTGGACACCCATCAACTATATTTGCTTTACGTAGTCAGTACTAAGTTTCCTACGAAGCTTGGGAAAAAGTGTTATTGCCTTGGAAACACTAGATCCGACAAATATGTTTCCTACATTGGATAACAATGATGAAACGGTAATTATTTCTGATCAAGCATCACAAAACAATCCTTTAGTTAAGCCCCTGACTGATAGAACAAACCTCATTTTACGGAAACTTAAAGGATTGGAGAAGGAACTACAGTATGTGATGAATTCTATTGATAATATCTCTGATTTATTTGATCACATCGATTGGAGAATGAAGGAGCACTTTGACCATACAGGACACCTGGAGGCAAGTTTTATACGACTAATGAGACAGAAAGGGTGGATTGAAGAAGATTCTAATGCAGAATTCCCTTTCAGGCCTTTCTATAATTTGTTTGTGCACTTGCGTTCTATTGGAAACATCAGAGAAGAGATCAGTTCAGATTCAGATGAGTAGCAGAGATTTCTATTCATATTATATGTATGTGTGTGATTTGAATTTAGTTTTTGATATAAATTGAACTTTACGTAGATAATCTCAGTTTATATGAGATTGTATGTTGTTAGTTTAGTCTTAGCATTTAGAGTATCGTGGTGTGGATTGCAATGCTGAGTTAAAATATGTTTGGGTTAATTTGATAAGTCAATTGTTAGTTATGTAGTGTTTGAAGTTTGTAAGTTCATGGATTTCATTTATAAAGTTATAATGTTTGTGTTGTGTGAATTTATGTGTTAATATAGTATCTAATCTTAATAAAAAAAATTAAAATAGTAATAATAATAAATATATCAAATTTAGTGATCGGAACAATGAACAAGACTTAACTTAGATTAAAAACATTGTAAAAATTAAAAATATTAAAATTTTGGAAACCCCGCCGATAGAGAGAACTATCCCGCCGACGGCGAGGAAAAGTCTGCTGACAGCGAAAAAATCCCGCTAACGGTGAGATTTTCCCGAAACTTTGGCCTTGGTGAATTAATTAGCTCGCCGACGGAGAGAAATTTCTCGCTGACAGCGAGATCGCGAAATATACTTTATTTGACTGGTCAACCGACACTATTCATCGTCTCCCTCCTCAAAACTTCAAAAAAAAAACCGACCTAGGGCTTGTGGAATCTTGGATTTGAAGAGATTTCAACATATTTTGACGCCGGATTTTATCTTCCCTTGGTAAGAGCTTCACTCCTATGTAAAAATTTTTGATTTTCACCATGAATTTCTTCTACATTGAGGAATTTTGGAAAAATTTGAAATGAGAAGAAAAGACTTGAAGAAATTCATGGAACTTGATTTAAATTGATTTTAGTAACTATTGGAAGCCATCTTAGTAATATTTAGAAGTTTAGTTAAGATTTTTGTGAATTTCACAGATCGAAAAATGGCTCCACGATAAAAGAGAAGAATGGATTACGATGAAACTCGTTTTGTGAATGCAAGGGCACAATCAAGATATTTTCACAATATTCAAGCCAGGAAATGCATTCAGGATCAAGTTTTCAAAAGTCCTGGAGGTGAAGTAGAGCGAAAATTAAAGAAAGAGGATGGGAAAACTTTTGTTTCATAACCAACAGAGCCGCTGTGGAAGTGGTAAAAGAATTTTATGCCAACCTGACACAGGCTGAAGATGCACCGGTTAAGGTTAGAGGATTTTTTGTGGAATTCAGTGCTGCAAGAATAAATGCTTATTACGAAGTGCAAGACACCTACACCAGTGAGTATGATACATTTGGAACTATGGAAGGACCACTGGAAGAGGTGATCGACTTTCTCACTGACCGGAAAGGAGTTTGGAAAATGAAGCAGCGAGAACGGGTAAACTTCCCTCTTTCTATGTTGAATGCATCATCTAAAGCCTGGCACTATTTCATTTGTTCTACCTTGTTACCTACTTACCACCATAGTGAGGTAACAAGAGATAGAGCAGTTCTGAATTTCTGCATTCAGAACCAAAGAAGCATTAATGTGGGAAGTATAATTTATAATAATATATTAGCCACCACAAGAAGTGAAAGTGGAGGAGGACTAGGACATCCTGTTCTGATCTATGCACCTTGCCAATTATCTGGGGTAGAGGCAAGAGATGATGAGGAATGGGTGGAGCCTATGAAACCCATTTCTCCGGTTAATATTAAGAAATATGAATCCCACGAAGGATGGAGATTTGGGACAAGGAGCTATGTACCTTCTTCGAGTAGAGATATTCCCTCTACCAGTTATGACCCTCCTCCCTATAGTGCTCCTACCCTTCAGGATTTGATGAATGAGCTGACTCTACAGCGAAAACGTTTTGAGAAATTAGAAGAAAAACTGGAGCATATTGATCAAAGAATTGGGGGTTTAGAAAGAATACATGATTATGACAGTGAGTATCTCCAAAGACATTCAGAGTATGAGATAGCCTATTATGATACTGAAAATCGTTACAGGAGAGGAGAGCTTGATGTTGTATTTCCTGAGTGCCCCCGATATACTCATTACCAACCTAATCCACCCACTGATGAAGGAAATGACGATATAGTTTGGGATTTTGATGCAGAAGATTAGATGTTATGTTTATTGTTTTAGTTATAGATTTTGATGTTGTTATTGTTTGTTTATTGTTTTACATTTTAGTATTGATGTTTTAGTTTATAGATTTGATTATGATGTAGTGTAGATTGTTTTTATATTGTTGTTAAAGTTAGACAATTTTTAAATTTTTAATGTTTTCAGAACTACTATTGTAACCTTGGATTGAATTACTAAATGTATGTGGATATAGTATAATATGTTAGTATAAAATGTGGTAGTATTGTGTTAAACTTCTTTACCCAGCACTTTCTTTAATATTTTGTGTGTAGAAAAATACTAACAGTACAGGTTAATTAAGTAATGGAAAAAGCCTGCAAAACTTCAAAAAGAAGAAATACCTAAAGCTCAAAGGTATGATTTAAATATTACAGTTTATTTCCTTTTCACCCTATATAGATAGATAGAAAAATTTAAGTTTGGGGGAGGGAAAAATACAAATTTAATTATTAAATTGTTCTCAATTTACATTTTCAAAATTATTATAAAATGATTTTCTGTAATAATTTTAATTCAGTAAACTAGAATTGATTTATTTAATTATTATAGAAAGTTAAGAGAAATACTTTTAATGATTAACTAATTTTATAGATTAAGATATTTAGTATATGAGAACAAGAATACAGTTAACTATTTAAAGTAAGGAAAACTATATTTTCAAATATGAAATTCTTGAATATTTAGTTGAGAAAGAAAAGATTGAAACTCAATGAAGTAAAAAAAAACTTTGAAATACATATAAGAGAAGTAAATGTTTCCAGTTTCAAATTTAGGAAGAGGAAAATGAAGTTCAAAATTATTAATAGGCTAACCAAAAATAGTGATCCTCACTTAAAAAAAAAAGAGTAAAGAAAAAAGAAAAAAGAAAGAATAAAAAAGATTGAAAATCAATCTAGAAAGAAAAGAAAAAAAGAAATATATATATATATAAAGTGAGGAGAAGCTTGAGGAGATGCCTTATCAAAATTTGGCTTCATTTGAATCAACCTAAAGGATAAACTTCAATTACATTTTTTGAACTTATATATATGGATTAGTCTTTTACAAAGTTGTATTTTCATGAAATTCCAATCATCTGAATATCTTAAGTAATTTAGTGTTGAAAAATATAGTCATTCTTGAAATAAATAGAAAACTAGAAATCTTAAATTTGAAAACTAAATAGCCTTACATTCATAGAATTAGTTTAATTATTTTAAAATATTTCTAGAAAACTTTACTATAATACTTATTTTAATCAAATTCATAGTATTATTGAATTAAAACTTTACTACAAATAATCATTTACTTTTATGTAGTATCTAAATTACTTGAGGACAAGTAATAGTTAAGTTTGGGGGAATTTGATCACTAGAAAATATATTAAGAATTTCATACCAAATTTATATGAAATTGCACTTTAAAAAAAGGTATTTTCTTTGTTTTATTGCAGGAATGAAGATTTATAAGTACTGAAAGCAAAAAGCACAGAAGAGGCAAATTTGGAGCAAAAAGGACTCAATTTGATAAAAATTGAACTGTCCCGCCGACGACGAGATTTAGGCCGCCGACGGTGAGTTTTCCCGAAAGATTTTTAATATATTATAAGGAGCCCACTGACGGCGAGATCGAGCCCGCCGACAGCGAGATCGGCGCGAATAGCCTATCTTCTAGAAGCCCGCCGATGGCGAGATCAAGCCGCCGGCGAGATAGTTGAAAAGAGCCAAAATACATTGAACCTGGACGCTTTTTGAAGAGGTGCTTAAGCAACCTTTGGAGATTTGACCCCTTCTATAAATAGAGACAAATTTTAGTCATTTATGTGTCAATTTGTGTCATTTGTGTGGAAGTTAAGTGTAATTTAAGAGTCTTTGAGTGAGTAGATAAAGTGTTTGGTGTGCTGTACTGGAAGGAAGAGTCAAAGGAACTTAAGAATACGTCGGGGAGAAGAATTGAGATAAGTATATTTGTTATTTGTTTGTTAACTTTAATGAAATTCATGCTTTGTGTTATTTTTCCCATGCATTCTGAGTAGTTTCCTTAGTCTTTCTCTTTGTTATCGAGATTTCGTGAAATGAATTAAAGTAATTGTGCCTAAAAATATGAAAATAGAAATTGTGCTAATCTTTAACTTAAATCTTAATTTACTTTCAATCTGGCCAATTGATTTGTTAACATATGTTGAAGTATCAACTATAGTAAAGATTACATCCAAGATTCGGGAAGTCGAAAGCCTTGGAAGGAGGGTGCAAATAAATAGGAAATATTAACTATCGGGCGTAGAATTGGACATTTTAGTGTGACGGACTAAAATATTCGATTCGATCTTATTGTTTGAGAGCTGAAGTGTAGATGTTAGCCCTCGAGGCGAGGGAACGTGGGAGCTGCGAAGTGGAAGTCGGTATCCTCCCGAACTAGCCGCGATTCGATAATCAAATATAAGACTAGTCAATGTTTTTCGCACCTGGACTAAAGGGTAAAGAATAGGAATGCTCCTATTTGGCACAATACAATTAAAAACTTATTTAATTCTTCATTCACTTCATTCTCTAAAATAAGGAGAGAGATACTTTTCTGAAATCTTATATTCAACCTTAAGCATTAGTTTATTTTAGTCTAAGTATTCTTAATTTCCGTATACTAGATTAGTAAGTAAGTTTACTTTAATTTGTCTTTGAAATTTTCTAACTTCCCGTGGGATCGATATCTAGGACTCCATTAGAGCCTTATATTACTTGATAACGATACGTATACTTGCGTAGTATCCACAATATAAATCATAAAATCCATAACAGAATCATCAGAATATATTCAGTGCGAATCAAGTTTTTGGTGCCGTTGCTAAATTTTTATATCACAGTTGTAAGTATAAATATCGAAAAGTGGATCAGATAGCCACAAAACTGAAACCTAAAACTAAATTAAAAGTCACATAAGATAAAATTCACCGCCACAACATTTCAAAATATAAAACAACTCAAAATTTAATCACAAACAGAACAACAAAATCACAACTTTAACTAAATTAAAACGTCTCGTTGAATGATTGGGAATACCTCAGATGATGTAACCCACATGTTGTTAACGGGATTTCCCACGGTCTAAATGAAAGTGTGGAACTCATTCAGTTGAGTTTAGCAAATTCATCTGGACTAAGTGAATTCGATGAAAATAACGGTGTCGGGATGACGGAACCGTGGGATCTTAATCGGTTCTGTTTAATCAACTTTAAGATTTGTTTTAATTAAAACACTAAAGACATTTGGACTTTAAAACTTTTCTGAACCAAAACACTTCTCTCATCCCCTGATTTTCATTTTCTAAAACTAAACCTCTGCGACAACGATAAGGAGCTTAGAGCATGGTGGGCAGCACGACCATCTTCTTCAGCAAAACTCGGGTCTACTTCAGCAAAACCATTCTTATAATTAAATAACCAAGCCATAGGATTTCGATGTAGTTTGCCTAGTGCAACATAAATCCTCAACTTTTCGTCAGGCATTTGCATAATCATATTATGCAAATTAAGCCCTAATCGGTCTCAGGACTCCGAGGTAGTCGTTTGGTACGACATAAACCCTCATATCTCCCAGGCTATTTGTATGATCATGTCACACAAATATAAGTCCTAATTAATTAAAATTGGCAGGATTGAAACATTAAATAAACTCCTAAATCTAAGCCAAACAATAGGATAGTTTGGGAAGTTGTCAAGATTCTTCTTGGATCCTCAGCTTCTCCTACTTCTCTTCCTTTGGACTCTTAAAATAAATTGCTCCAAATTTGAGCTAATCCCATTTGAAATTTCCAAAATCCAATTCATTTGAAACCTTAAACTTTGAAATTCTTGAGAGCAAAAATCACTAATCATTATCGAGAGTTTTCTTAAATGATTCCCATCATTTAAGATGTAATTAACTATAGGGGCTTACCCTTATAGGGAACTTTAAGAACCCAGGTAATATAAACTCTGCTTAATTTCTTTATATTAAGCAGGAGAATTTGTCGGCTTATAAAATTGGTTCGCAGACCAAACGAATGTCACAAATCTTCTAGTTTATTTAATCGAGCCTCATCGTCAAGCAGTGTGTTTGTCCTTCGAGATAAATACACGGTTTGTGGTGTGGTGCTCGTTTGAATAAACTATTTGGGATGTGAGATCTGTTTAATTTCATATCTTAAAATTTTTTTAAATTTAAAATTATTTTCAAAACCAAAAGTTACTTTCTAAATTATATATATATATATATATATATATATATATATATATATATATATATATATATATATATATATATATATATATATATATATATATATATATTTAAATTAAATTTAAAATTTAAAGTTCGCCGACAATTTACGTAGGCGACCCCTTTTCAAAACACAAACCTAAAAATATGCGACGGTATGATTTAAATTTATAGTTTGTTTTCTTTTCACCCTATATAGATAGATAGAAAAATTTAAGTTTGGGGGAGGAAAAAATACAAATTTAATTATTAAATTGTTCTCGATTTATATTTTCAAAAATTATTATAGAATGATTTTATCGTGGTAATTTTAATTCAGTAAACTAGAATTAATTTATTTAATTATTATAGAAAGTTAAAAGAAATATTTTTAATGATTAACTAATTTTGTAGATTAATGTATTTAGTATAAGAGAATAAGAATATAGTTAACTATTTAAAGTAAGGAAAACTATATTTTCAAATATAAAATTCTTAGGTATTTAGTTGAGAAAGAAAAGATTGAAACTCGATGAAGTAAAAACTTTGAAATACATATAAGGGAAGTAAATGTTTCAAGTTTCAAATTTAGGACGAGGAAAATGAAGTTCAAAATTATTAACAGGTTAACCAAAAATAGTGATCCTCACTTGAAAAAGAAAAGAAAAAAAATGATTAAAAATCAATCCAGAAAGAAAAGAATATATATATATATATATATATATATATATATATATATAAGTGAGGAGAAGCTTGAGGAGATGTCTTATCAAAAATTGAGCTTCATTTGAATCAGCCTAAAGGGTAAACTTCGATTACATTTCTGAACTTATATATATGGATTAGTATTTTACTAAATAGTGCTTTCATGAAATTCTTATCATCTGAATATCTTAAGTAATTTAATATTGAAAAATATAGTCATTCTTGAAATAAATGGAAAAACAGAAATCTTAAACTTGATGACTAAATAACCTTATCTCTACAAACTTACTTTAATTATTTTAAAATATTTCTAGAAAACTTTACTATAATACTTATTTAAATTAAATTCATAGTAATTCTGAATTAAAACTTTACTACAAATAATCATTACTTTTATGTAGTATCTAAATTACTTGAGGACAAGTAATAGTTAAGTTTGGGGGATTTTGACCACAAGAAAATATATTACGAAATTTATACCAATTTCATATGAAATTACAGCTTTAAAGAAATGTATTTTACATGTGTTTATTGCGGGAATGAAGATTTATAGGTCTTGAGAGCAAAAAGAGCAAAAAGACGCGAATGCTGGAGTAAAAAGGTTAAAAATTGATGAAAATTGGACTCATCCCGTGACGGCAGATTTAAGCCGTAAACGACGAATTTAAGCCGCAGACGGCGAGATTTTCTCGAAAGTTTTTAATATATTATAATAGAGCCGCAAACGGAAGAGATCGAGCCGCCGACAACGAGCACGAACAGATTAGCCTTGCTTCAGAAGACTAGCCGACGGTGAGATCGAGCCGCCGACGGCGAGATAGTTGATTCGAGCCAAGTCGATGAATCTGGACGCGTTTTGAAGAGGTGCTTAAGCAAACTTTGGAAATATGACTCCTTCTATAAATAGAGACGATTTTGTGTGTTATGGTGTGTGTCAGTTGGTGTCAATTGAGTGTTTTCTTTTATAGTAAGAGTTAGTGTTTAGTGTCTTGGTGAGTTATAAGTGTGTTGTACAAGAAGGAAGAGTCGAAAGAACTTGAGGAATCACTTGGGGAGAAGAATTGAGATAAGTATATTTGTTTATTGTCTTATAACTTTAAATGAAATCCAACATCCGTGTTATTATTCCCATGCATTACGAGTAGTTTTCGCTGTCTTTCTCCTTTTTGTTGAGGATTTGTGAAATAAAGAATTAAAAGAGTTGTGCTTAATAATATTAAATAGAGATTGTGATAATCTTTTACTTAAATCTTAATTTACTTTCAATTTGGCCAATTGAATTGTTAACATATGTTGAATTATCAACTAGTAAAGATTACATCCAAGATTCGGGGAATTGAAAAGCCTTGAAATGAGGGTGCGAAATAAATAGGAAAATATTAATTATCGGGCGAAGAATTGAATATTTTAGTGTGAGTGACTAAAATCTTCGATTCGGTACTATTGTTTGGAAGTTGAAATGTAGATGTTAGCCCTCGGAGTGAGGAACGTGGGAGCTACGAAGTGGCGGCTAGTATCCTCCAGGCTTCAGCCACTGATTCGGTAACCAGAACATAAGCATTAGTCGATGTTCTTTGCACATGGACCAAAGGATAAAGAATAGAAATGCTCCTATTTGGCACAATATAATTCTAAACTCAATTAATTATTCATTCACTCAATCCTCTTAATAAGGAGAAAGATACTTTTCTAAATTGACTTATATGTTCGGTCTTTTAAGTATTAGTTTTAAGTTTAAGTGTTCATTATTTTTCGTATACTATACTAAATTAGATTAGTAATCGACTTTACTAAAAAATTAGTCTGTAAATCTCTAACTTTCCTGTGAGATCGATATCTAGGACTCCAATAAAGCCCTTTATTACTTGAACGATACGTATACTTGCGTTGATTAAAGGGGAGGGAGTACAATTGCTACTTTACTTTGAAAAACATATATAACTTTAGTAAGCTTAACAATTATATACATCCTTCTATTTTTACCCTACTCTCCCCCAAGTCTGAATTCTTATATTTACAGCCGGAGGTCAGAAGGCTCAGCTTTGGTTGACTCTAAGTTAAAATCAAACTAAAATTGAAAATCAATTCAATTCAATGAACTTAAAACATGATAAAAAATAAACTAATTTAAAATTTATCTAAATTAATTTAAAACATAAATTAATTGGAACTAGTTTAAAATTCACTTAAATAATCGTAAATTTTGATGTAACTTATAATTAAACTAGACAGAACTTTAAGCTTAAAATCCCACTTAATTGGAATGTGAATTTAAAATTAAACTCAATGTAATATATATATATGATTTAATCCAATCTAAATTCACTTAAATTAAATAACATAACTAAAAGTAAAATAACTTTGTTAAAACCTTTATATGTATGTATGCATATCTTTATGTTATAATTAAAATTATTTTAATTAAATAGAAATTCATAGAAATTTAAATAACTTATAGAAAATTCATGAAGATTACTTTAAAACAAATAAAAAAAGATATGCAATTTTCTCCTCTAACATAACTCTTTCTAAGAAAATATAAAAAGAAAAGCAAAATTTGAAAAATACCCAAAATTGGAAATCAAATTAAACCCAAGTTAACTGTTAAAACATCTTTTAACTTTCTCAGATGATTTCTTTGGTCTTTGAAGATTTTTGAGATTTTTCTTTGAATTTTCCATGACCTAAATTTTGGATTTCTCTTAATTGGACCTAAATTATGTAATTAACAAAAAGTTCTCATTTATTTAATGTAATTAACATCAAATCAGTGAACCCAGTGTCCATTTATGGTTCCACAGGGTCCATAATGAAATCTCTGAACTTAGTTGGGATTCAAGTGACCATTCCTTAAATCAACCTAATAATTCTAATTAACCTAACTATAATAACTGAAAGCCTAAATTGTACCCTAAACTACAAAATCCCTAAAATATACCTTCATAAATCCTAGTAAGTCATACTTCTTAACTTAATGAAAACTTAAGCATTGAATTTAAGAGATTTTAATTATTATTTTAATTTGTAATTAAAAATTAAGTTAATTAAATAATTGTTATGTTAATTGTAACTCACAAATTTCAATTCAATGGCCATGGAAAGTTTTTAGGAAATATTGGGCCCCATTTTGCAACATTTTTGGAATTTTGTAGATTTTTTTAAGATTAAATGAATTTTTAATGATTTAATTGAATTATTTAATTTATTGATGGCTGGGATAGATGTCAAGTTCTTCAATTTTGGAGATTAAGCTACTTTTAACCCAAGCCCAAGAACATTTATATCAAATTATTTCAATGGTGTAACGTGCTCAAGATCATTTCTTGGTCTTAGAGATAACAAACATATAGTTCTTACTGTGGTCGGAATGGAAAAAATATTAAGAGCAGATATGATAGATGTGGATAGGTGCTAATTTGGTGGTATTATCACCACAATACCACAAAATATCATCAAATATCACTAATTTGTATGTGTGAATTCCGCACATAATATTTGCTCAACAAC
Organism: Papilionanthe hookeriana x Papilionanthe teres; assembly: GCA_022702705.1. NCBI lineage: Eukaryota > Viridiplantae > Streptophyta > Magnoliopsida > Asparagales > Orchidaceae > Papilionanthe > Papilionanthe hookeriana x Papilionanthe teres. The sequence continues at coordinate 68,110,066 of CM040435.1, read as the reverse complement.
AACTACAACAACAACAACAACAAAACCTTTGTCCCACTACATGGGGTCGGCTATATGAATCTTTTTTCTCCATTGTGTCCTATTTAGTGTCATATTTTCATTTAGTTCTAATAAATTAAGATCATTTTTTTATACAATAAGCCTAAGTCTTCCTAGGTCTACCTTTGCCTTTCTTTACATAAGTCGAATCTAAAACATCTACTCTCCTAATCGGATCATCAGATGGTCGACATTTAATGTGAGCAAACCATCTAAGACGACTCTCTCTAATTTTGTCTATCATAGGAGCTACACCAACCTTATCACGAATATATTCATTTCACGTCTTGTCTCTAACTGTGAAGCCAGTCATCCACCTAAACATTCTCATCTCAGCAACACTTAACTTAGTATTATGCTTCTCTTTTAAATTTTATAAGAGGGTGGTGAGACCTGCCATTGCTCTATGGTGTGTTGAATGTTGGCCTTTAAAGGAGAAGCCTAATACTAAGTTAAGTGTTGACGAGATGAGAATGATTAGGTGGATGAGTAGCTTTAAACTTAGAGTCAAAATGCGAAATGACTATATCCGTGATAGGTTGTAGCTCCGGTGACGGACAAAATTAGAGATAGTCGCCTTAGATGGTTTGGTCACATTAAACGTCGACCATCTGATGATCGAATTAGGAGAGTAGATGTTTTAGATTCGACTTATATTAAAAAGGCAGAGGTAGACCAAAGAAGACTTGGGCTTATTGTATAAATAATGATCGTAATTTATTAGAATTAAATGAAAATATGATACTAAATAGGACGCAATGGAGAAAAATGATTCATGTGTAACCCCACTTAGTGGGATGAAGGCTTTGTTATTGTTGTCGTACTCGAGAAAGTGTGATTTTTTTGTTTTTTTGCTTTCATCGTATTTGGTCGAATTTTCTCAGTCAAGCTGGATTTAGTGTTTTTATAAAGTTCTAGATTCAAGATATGCTGTGTTCCTCTTAATTTTGTGTGTTATTTTTGTTGTTTCCAGCTGATTTGGTTGAGCAAGCAATAGGACACAGAGTGTCTTGTACTTGCAGGCCGAATCATCGTGTTGACGATAGGGAAACTTTCTTCTGCGCTTACGAACGACAATAATTCATTTTCAACAATGATCTCAGAACAAACTGACAAAAGTAACGTTCAAGAGATGGTAGAGCGCATTTACTTTCCCTCGCCTGAGTTACACTCTCCCCTTTTTTCTTTTTAGTTATTAAGTTTCTCAATGTTGCCTTGTTTTCAGTTTGCTTCATCCATGGATCCAAAACAGTCCTTAGTAGTAAACATGGACGCATCTCTTCAATCAGATCTGAAGCAACCAGCTGAATTCACATAGGCATCTGCAAGAAAAGAGTGTGCTGACGATATGAAAGCTGATTCCTCTTGGCAAACAAATGTTCTCCACCTGATGAAACATTAGAATGGAGGAACAGTTCCAAAAGAAGAGTCCTCATCCATGGCTATCGGTGATCTAGAAGAGGATGGATATGACTGGAGGAAATAGGAGCGGAAACATGTGAAGGGCAGTGAGTTCCCTCACAGTTATGATAAGTGCAGTTCTCAAGTTGTCAGGTGAAGAAGAAGGTCAAAAGAATCACTTGAGGGTCATGTTATCAAAATAATCTACAGGGTGCTCACAATCACCCCATGCCTGCTTCGGACCGCAGGCATCTTGATGGAAACGGGGTATTAAAGTGTAGAGGGGATGGCAAGGAAGTTGTTGGCTCTTCAACAACTCAAGTTGTTTAGTTTGCAGCTTCTAACTCGATGCAAACACAAAGCGGTGCTCGATATAGCGGCGCGCAGGCAATAAATTTGTCATCAGCAAAGTCTAATGCTGAAGAAGAAGATAGAGCAACCCATGGTCATTTATGTGATGCTCAATGGCAGGAGTGGGATTAAAAAAAAAAAGGTGACTTATTTTGAAGATAAAAATTGTATAGTAAATATGACATTTCCAGTCATTAAGGCTAAAACTTACTGATTTTTGAATTTATATTGCCTCCGGGTAACTAGATTTGTGCTCTATTGGTGTGAATGCTGCTTCAAGAGCCATGTGAGATTCTCCTGTTGTGATTCAGATGACTGGTCGTAAAAGGGAATCCAAATCCTAGGTATTATAACTGTTCGAGCAAACATGCTTATTATATTAATTTGAATAGAGGTTTACACACTTCATTGATTTCTTATATATTTACATATCTATCAATTAAAATGTTTATATGACACCAATCTTGTTTTGCAAAGCAGGAGCTACTACAAGTGCACGAATCCAGGTTGCACAGCACGCAAGCACGTGGAAAGAGCTTTATACGATCTTAAATTCGTCATCACCACATATGAGGAAAGCACAACCACGATGTCCCCGCCGCAAAAACTACAAAACATCAAAGCTCTAGTTTATTAAACTCCACCGCAACTAGGACGCAGCATCCCCATAATAGCTTCTGCGAAAGGGCTGAGCAAGTTCAAGAAAGCTTCAGGAGGCTCAAAGAATGTGTTGATGGAGGCCTATGCATTGACTTGCAGAGCACCACAACTTCGTGTAGCAGCTGGATATTGGGGCTATGCTATTGGTCTTGGCCACCAGAGCATGGCCAACCTTGGCATTGGTAGGGTTTAGGTCCGATGAGTCAGATGAGGATGCAAGTTTTACTCCATTTCATCCATATTTGCTTCTTCCAAAGAAGAGTTGATGGAGGGTGCCAAAAGAAAACCCAATATCAGGGCCTGATCCGCCATCAATTCCCAAAGCTCCAAATGCATACTATTAGTTTCTAAAAAGATTTATCTCTTGCACCTTATCTATGAATATGCCCAGGTAAACATCAAGTTATTACTGATAAATTTAGAATATTTTATATAGTTGGGAAGGAAGGTATTTCTTAAGGGAAAAAAAAAATTTATCATGTTGATGAATGGGAGAACTTCACAAGTGAAATTATACTAATGACAAAGTTTTATGTTAGCAATGTCGGTTGTTAGCCAAGTAAAATGGCCTAAATGTATGGTTTGCAAATCATCAACAAACTTATAATAAGTAGGCTTCAGGTAACATTGGATTTATACCACAAAAGGGGGAGAGTAACCATAATAAAACTTACAGAAAAGAATATCAGGGCCTTCTATGTTTTAGATCATGAGCACCATATATATAAAAACTAAAGGAATACAAAATTTCCTTAAAAACTTTCACAAAAGAATATCAGGCCTTGAAGCCCCATGAAACACAGCTCCACCCTTCGCATGGAAGAGGGGTTTTGCTTGAGTTTAAATGAAATCATTGACTTAAACATGGCAATGAAACATCTATGATACAGTTTGCATTGTGGAAAAGAAAAATAATAAGAATCAATACCCATTGTAGCTAGGCATTAATATTGCAAATATAATTAATGCCACTGGAAACAAAAGCTGTTAATGAAGGGCTGATTGGCTAGTTGGCCGCTCCAATATTCTTCAGGGTTGTCACATTCAATGGACATTTATTGTTCTTTCTTGATGTTCTGCTCTTTGCTGATAGTAGTTCTTCCTATGCCGGATTTCATCTCTGCATGCAAAGTAAAATGATCACAATTAAGTTCGGGCAAACCCACTAGATATGGAAAATGGTTAAGTGTGGAAGAATTGGCTTTTGCCATTTCAACAAAGCAATTTGGCATATAAAGCAACATTCCAAAGATACAAAGAAAACTTCATTGTTATCAAAAGATGAGCTACTAAAAAGAGGCCTCGAATGTGATGAAGCTTGCAAGAAAGACAAGCTAAAGGAATCCCACAACTGCAAAGGTCTCTCTACACAAACTTGGTCCCACAGTTCAACTCTGGGTAAAATAAGAAAAGACACTACTTTGAATGTGAAGACATAAAGAGAATAAAAAAAAAGCAACCAGATCCGATCTAAGTCAATAAAAAACATTGCCCAATCCAATAGCATATGTTTTTGAGAATCCCTTCGGCTATCCCACAGTCCGATACAACCAGGACCTTCTCCTCCTCATTCTCCTTCCAGCCCCTTCGTTGTTTAGTTTGTTGCCGCCGGACCATTTTTCCTATAGCAGCAGTGACCAGCACCCTCCCTATAACAAGCTGATGCCCTAAATACTAATGGGGTATATTGACCAAGTACGAGATGAAGATGTCGAGTTCCAATCCGAAAATTAATCTCCCATTATATGAACATTGCAAGGAACTTGGTCACACAAAAGACAATTACTGGAATCTAGATGAAAAGCCTGCATAATAGAAACCTGAGAAAGCGAGGAAAGACCGATACAACAAGGCCAATGCTATTATTTCTTATGAAGGGTTGTTCAACCCTAGCCCTTCGTTAAGGAACAATTGGATGTGTTGAAGAAACTTATTTAAAGCACAACTGAGAGACCTATCAACTTGATGATACGCCAAAGTATCATGTTCTCCACTCTCAGCTGACAATGAAAGATTTCAACCTTGGATAATAATTCAGGCGCTTTTGATTGTATGACTGGAGATATTCATGTTCTCTCCGACTGTTAAAAATTTACCAACTCCAAATTTATCAGACTTGTTGATGGTTTTCACTCCATGATTGTTGGGAAAGGAGAAGTGAAAGTTTCCAAATATATTGAGCTCTCTTTGGTGCTATATGTTCCATAACTAGGTTGCAACTTACTGTCAATTAGGAAGCATACTCATGACTTGAACTGTGCTGCTAAATTTCATTCTAAAACTTGTGAATTTCAGGTGGTGGATTCGGGGAAGGTCATCAGCAGTGCTGAATTGCATCAAGGTCTATAGCTACTCAGGAATGTTATTCTATTAACACACATCTTTTTCATCACACACTTCTCATATTCCTATTTCTGTTATGTTTGATTCTGTTAAAGTCAAGTTCTATCATGACATCGCTATCTGGGTCATCCCAATTTTCATTATGTTGCAAAATTGTACCTTCGTCTCTTTATTAATAAACAATAAGAGTTCTATCAGTGTGAATCATGTCAATTGGCTAAACAAACTTGTCATATCTACCATATGTCCTAGTACAAACACTCACATCTTTTCTCTATCATCCACGGTGACATTTAAGAAATATAAAAATTAAAAATAACTAATGGAGCTAAATGGTTTATCTCCTTTATTGATAATCACGCTAGAATAAGTTGTATATTCCTCATGAATGAAAAATCTAAAATTGCACAAATCTTTCAGTCTTTCCATAACATTATTTACATTCAATCCAATGTAAAATCAGATCCTCAAAATTAATAATAAAAATAAATATTTCAATTCTATCCTTAGACCATAACTTGCAAAGAATTGCATTATTCATGTGAGTTTTTGTATCGAAAATCCACACCAAAATGTGTTTCTTTCGCTCACGTCTCTCAACTAGCATAGTGTAAACCTCAAGCTCCCTGGGACAGGGTTACTATTTAAGAAATCAGACAACAGAGAGATAGATGTTTACATTGATGCTAGTTGGGCAGAACTCAACGAACTAAAAGTCTACTTTTGGGTATTGTTTCTATGCCTAATAAAATCTTCTCATTTGAAGGAGAGAAAAGCCCGCAGTGGTCTCAAGAAATTGTGTATAATCCCAGTACTAGGTAGAAGCTTTGAGAATTTGTGAAGGAATATGGATCCAAATGTTATTGAATGAGTTAGGATACTCCACCATCAATCCCATAAAGATGTTTTGTGATAGTCAAGTTATCAATTAGTATTGGAAAAAATCATGTGCATCATGACAGGACAAAGCATATTGAGATTGATAGACGTTTTATCTCTAAAAAGGTCCATGGAGGCATTATTCACTTAATCTACATTCCGACTCATCATCAAATCATTGATATTTTCATGACATCTCTACCTTCTGATAGCTTCACTGATTTAAACACTATGGGCCTTTACACTATTTATGACCTAGCTTGAGAGGAATTGTGGAATTAAGAGTTTCCTATTTTAGAGTTATTCTCTTTTATTATCTTTTTATTATGCCACGTTTTTTTCCTTCTTTAGTTATTTATCTTTGGGAAGTTGTAATGATTGCAATTAAGTTTGTCATAGTCTTTCCTTGTTATATATAGAGAAGAGTTGTAATTCGATTAATTGAGAAATAAGAGAATAAGATTTTCTCTACCTTTCTTCAAAGATCAAAAGTAATATGGCATAAAGTTGCATGAAAGAGACATGCCAACTCATTTCACACTTGAGAGGAATGAATGGAGATTTCATAAACTGAACCAAACTATCATATATGGCTATGAATTTAGCTCAAAAACCATTAATCGCTTGAAAATTCATTTGAATTGTGGCTAGGATTGAAATCAAATCGAAATAAACTAGCTGAATAATGTGCTAAAATTTTATATCAATTTTTTTTAGCTAATTTCGAGCCAACCCTAGCTCGGCTCGAAATTAGATCGTTAACAACTCTAGTAATGTTAGAGCTATGAATTTAGTGAATCTAGCTCAATGATTGTTAATCGCTCGAAAATTGATTTGAATTTTGGCACGGATCAAAACATATAAGTTCAAATGTGAGCTAAAATTTTAGATCGAATTTTTTTCGAGCCTAAACTGACTCGGCTTGAAATCGAATAGCCCTACCAACATAATAAGACCCAACTTACTAAGATGATGAGAGAATGTAGCTCCTCTTTATCTTTTCTTGCATATGTGAAAAAAAATTACCAGAAAACTAGAATTTTCATTCCTTCATTAAATTAAATAATAAGTTAATATGAAGGCCCACATAAAATATAGGCAACATAAAATTGTCATAAGTAAAATAGTATAAATGAAAACATCCTCAATAATGACAATAAATCACGACTATATATTCTTACTATAAATATTATGCACACGTGATAATATAATATTTATACAATAACGAATAATTCTAACATCTCTTAAGGAAAAAAAATATATATATAGATGTTAGACAAAAAGTAATATGAGAAGGACGTTCACGGAATGGGATGATAATTTAAGCTGAAAATCTACATTATTAAAGACAAGCTTCTAAGAAATAATGCAACATGTTTATTGTCAATAAAAACTGCTTTTTAGTCGGAGAGTACTAGGCATTAAAAGTTCAGTCACGGATATAATTCACACACACAACATGACAAACCTTTTAGCAAAACTTAAAAAAACAAAAATATATAAACATGGGGTCTCAAATGTTATATTCCAGACCCAAATAACATAAGTGATCATGTAAGACCCAGTCCTGTTACCAATGGCGGAACTAGGTTAATCCTAGAGTGGGCAATTGCTCACTTTAGAATTCGAGATTTTTCTATAAATGATAGAAAATTTAATATTTTTTTTCTATACCACTTGGTCAATCAAGGTAATTTTGCCCGCTCTTAATAGATTTTTTGCCCAATACATGAAAAAATTTAGCATTTGATAATTTTGCCAACCCTTATGATTAAAGCAGGTTCCGGCCCAGCCTGTACCTATGTAATAATAAAGTCATAAAGCAATTCTATCGCAGATATAAGAAAGAGAACAGTTGTAACATGCCAGCAATAAGTAGCTGAAGGACTACAAACCTTATACAGCGTTCAATTGCATCATAATTAAGAAGACCAATAAGCTTGCGTTTTCCGTGATCTCTAGCCTCTCTGCTGCGTTTAACCACTGGTAACTGTTTGATGCCTTTGGCTTCCATGAGCTCTTTTGCCATGGTCAAATCTGTGTCTGGAAAGCAGATTAAAATTCCACGTTCGCTACCTTGATACTGAAACCCACGTGTGAAGCATGTTGAGATTGGACAGGTATTGATCTGCAATGTGTTTTCAGAATTAATATATGCTATCTGAGCACATATTGTCATAAATGATAAATGGAGAGCCTTTTATACACAAAGGCATTGGATGACATTTATTCTTTAGAAAAATTACCTTAGAATGCCAAGGGTTCATATATGATGCAAATATAGGGTGGTGAGGCCAGCAAAGGTGAGATCAACAACACAAATCATGACGTCATATAAAAGCAACCAAAACAGCTATGAGCAAGAACTCTCTTGCAAGTGCACCGTGTGTGTGTGTGTGTGTGACAAAAATCAAAACTTATCACATCCTGTCATTTGCAAAGTACATTCCAAATTTAAATAGATAAGGAACTGGAGACACCAGTAATAAAATGGTTCATGAAAATAAGTGAGCAAAAAAATTTTATCTGTATGACCCTTGTGTTCGATATTAAGATCATTTCATCAAAATTCCTTGGATTGATTCTCTCAAATCCTTGGACATACTTGGAGATCCTCTATGGTTATGTCATTAACTATGCTGGTGACGTAACCACCCACAGGATGTATGTATGTGTGTATGTTCAAACAAAAATCAAAACTTATCATATCCTATCATTTGCAAAGTACATTCCAACTTAAAATAGATAAGGAACTAGAGACATAAGTAATAAAATGGTTCATGTAAATGAGTAAGCAAAAAATTTTACCTGTATGACTCGTGTTCTATATGAAGAATATTTCCTCAAAATTCCTTGGATTGATTTTCTCAAATCCTTTGAAATATTTGGACTTTCAATTTTATCAAAGTTATTCTACATTGATGCATGTTATAACTCACTATTTGCGCAATTATACTTATGTTTGACTCCTAAGGAAAACCTAAAAGCTTCTCATCTGAAGCCTATTGAACATAGGCTAACACAATAGTAGAGTATAATTTTAGTAAAGGAATCATAGATCATGATTAATGCCTTGAGGATATAATTGATATAGAATATGATTTTTAATTACAATCGGTGTGTATATCTACTATTACCGAATTCATGAACATGAATCCATACTTATGAAGAATTAGAAATAAAATGGGAAAAATATGAAGCCTGAGATCATCTAAACCTGAATTTTTAATGAAAATTGCACATATGCCTAAAAGTATAGATAAACCAATCATATTTGATGTAGTTGATGAATAAAACAGGCAATTTCAAGATGTAATTGTATGACAAATTATCTTTTGATATTCTTATGATGAATGATTAAACTGACGCTGAATTTATAATCAATTCATGATTTGGTTGCATAAAAACTCTCAGAACAAACCTTATCATGAGAACTAAGTAATGTCAATATTTTAAAAAATTTATTAACAATAAAAATTCTTTTAAAAATTGAAATATAAAATTTTGTTTAGTTAATCATGTTTAAATATTCACAATTCAAAAAAACCCATTTAAACTATTTTGTTTAGTTATTTTTAAAGAGATTCTCTTCTCATATAAGCATCTTATAATCGTGCAATTGATCTCTTTGTAATTTCATTAGTGTTTCATTTTCTAATCATTATTAATATCCCTTATGATGCCTCTTTAGCTTTGTAGTATTTTCATTACTTACCTTAGACCACATTAGTCATTTGCATCATTTCCATGGATTTAATTAAAAATATTTGCAAAAAAACTAGCTATTAATTATGACAATTACAAGCTTCTAGCAAATGTGAGCAAAAAGTATATGAAAGTTAAACCTAATGAAAAGGTTATGATGCATCAAAATCAAAATAAAAAGCTTCCATTAAGAACATTTAAAAAATTAAATGCAAGAAAGATATGATAATTTGAAATTTAGCAAAAAAATTTTTTTAAAAAATGCATGCAAAATATGGTCATTCAAAATTTTACAACAAATTGCAAGTAATACCTGCAAATTAGAAATTCCAGAATCAATCTAATTTTTGATGTGTAAGATTTGTCCTTATTTCAAGAGCCGATTATCAATTACTTTGGATTTCATTTTTTTCTACCTTCTCGCTTGATTTGATATTCAATCCACCACTAAATACTCCCAAATAATTTATTCCAAAAGTCTATTATAAATGTTGAGATTCTGTCCACAAATGATGGTGGATTCCCATGAAGGGTAGCGCATTGGCATGATAGTTTTGTTAGTGATGATTCATGACGTACTTTATAAGAAGCATAGAAAATTAAGGCTCCGATTTGTTTTCTAGTTATTTTGTTTACTAACAGTTTCTTGAGGTATTCACATCTCTTGCTGTCACTGTTTTGCCCGACATTCCTACAATCACTTTCAGCATGAGCTAATTTGTAAACTACCACAGGACCGGACATAATCTAAGTTTGCATTATGGGTATAAGATTTGTAAGCAACAATGTATTCTTTATGCTTTGAATGTTATACGCGACGATTTAGGATTAAGACTTTTTAATGAAATTAAAATGTTAACCAGTATGATTTCAAAAAAAAAGAAAAAAAAGAAAAAAAGAAAAATCAAGCATTCAAATATCACAATTCATCAATTATGTCAACTTTTTTTCTTTAAATGTAAATAAGCAGTATTGGAGTTTAAATAAATAATAATGAAATTATAAAAAAAAATCCATGAATTTCAGAAAGAAATTGGAATCATATAAAATCAGGAAACAAAATGAATTAATTTCCACAACTAAATTTATTGATATGACATTTTCTGATATATTTCAAGAAAACAAAATTAGTTAATATCAAATAACATAGAAGAAATAAAACTAGAAAGTAAATTATCGAAGTAAGAAAAACAAGCGCTTATAATATGAGGAGAATTTCCTAAAATCAAGGGGACAGTTTGTAACGCTGACACGCAGCTAACTTACACTTAGATTAAAATTGATCTAAAAAAATATTTAAGTACGTAAGAACTAAATGAGTATAATGAGAGTGCAAAAACCTAAAGAAAAAATGTCATTAAGCAATATTTTTATCATAAGAAAAACAACATTAATGTTTTAACTCAAACGCTTGAAAGAAAATCAGAAATGCAATCTACCAAAATGGAGTAAACATAAGAGAACATACATCGCATACAGCAGAATCTTTTCGATTCTGAAGATTTTCTCTAGAAGCCTCAACTCCTATCCGCTGAATATCACCTCTTGTAATAATCCCCTCGAGAAAATCTTCTGTATCAACAACAAGTACACAATTCTGCTGCTCGTCATGCATAAACTTAATGACCTCTTTCAAGGCAGTACTAGACGAAACTTTAACAAATTTCTTTGACATGGCCTGGGAAACCTGACAGTAACCAAAGAATTGATAAACATGACTCAGAAAATGGAAGCAATGCAGAAAGTATGCACCCAAACAAGTAACGAATATTAAAAATGGATCTACCAAACCTTCAATTCATCAAGAAGGGCTTCATTATAAATTCCGTGAGACAGCATTTCAGTTTCCAGAACAGAAAGTTCTAGATCATCTCTGTCTCTTCGAACAGTATCATTTTTCTCCTCAGAAAATGAAAGAGAAGAATAACCATGACCATTATTATTTGTCTCCACCACATAACAATCTTTGGACAGGTTAGCCACTGAAGGAACCCATATTGCTAAACCAACTGCACCCTGTTGAACGGAGATCACCATCAATTAGTGATCAATATGCTCAACAATATATATATATATAATTAGGTGGTATAAAATTGTGCATTTAATGGAAGCTGTTTTGAACAGAAGCTAGGTGGAACAAAATTGCACAAAACTGACACAGAAAATTCTACTTCATCTTTCTCCTTTCCTTTTCCTCCCAACCAAACAAAAATAGATAATTTCAGTAAATCACATCCATCAGTCCCAGCTTCATCTCATTCAGTGTAATTAGCAGCTAAGGACCAAAATAAGTAAAATAAAAGTTTTCTCCAAAGATTCAAGAGAAAATGTGAATCACTTATATAAAAGTGGGCCATATATTTTTTTTCACTATCTATACACAATAAATCTCACAAGAGTGGAAAAGATGAGCTTTCTAAGAACCCATTCAGACATGAATAGCACTCTCTTAATACAATATATTAGTTGAAGGCATTGGAACACATTGACCCGACCTGAAACTAATATATATATATATATATATATATCACTTACCATAAGTGGAAGAAGGATTCTGTAGTCTTTTGTTAGCTCAAATAGAAGTAATACTGAGGTCAAGGGAACTGAGCAAACTGAAGCCAGTGTAGCTGCCATTCCAACCTGTGGGATAAGAAACCTATTAAGTTCGTGCCAACCAAAAGTTTCAGATGGTCATACAAATAATTCAAATGCTTACGAGAGCATAGGCCTGAGGTTGCGCAAGGGCGCCATTTCCAGGAATTGCAGAATTTATTAACTCTGCAGCGGAACCCCAAAAACAGCACCAACAGCAGCACCTAACATCAAACTTGGAGCATAAAGGCCCCCTACAAGCCCAGAACCCTTACAAAGAGCAGTTGCTACTACTTTCGCTGCAGCAAGTTGTGTTAACAGCCAGATTCCAGGAGCAGCAGCACTCTTCCCAGTATGCAAGATTTCATCTACATTAGTGAAGCCCCAGTACAATGTTCCAGGATATTTCAAAGCTATTATACCTGCTCCTAAGCCGCCTAAAGCAGGGCAAACAACAGCAGGAAGGCCAAACCTTTCCTTGATATACTCAAAGCATCTTGTGAAAAAGACAACCAACCTAGTAAAAACCACACTGACTGCCCCACACAACATGCCCAGGATGAGGTAGAGTGGTAGTTCTGCAACAAAAAACATAATACAAAATGAGAAGTGCTGAAATAGGCTCCTTCTAGGAGCTCATGAAGGTTTCCAAAAATCACATTACAGTAATCTTTCTCAATTAAACTGGGGCGATGCACACCAAAGCAACGAAATGATATATTTACAATATCTAATATTTATTTGTAGCATATTATATATAAGTGCAAAATACAAGAGGATGGTGGACCAACATCAGATGGTGCTGAGTTATATGATGAAGAGAATATTTTTCTTCAAGAATTATGTTTAAAACCTAAAAAATGGAAATACACAACCAGCCACAAGTCATATTTTGAAAAATAAAAAGTTAAAAGCAGTCCAAAAATAAACATGAGAACAAACAATTGCAGATCTCCTATTCCTTAAATCCTTCAGTTAAATCTACTAGCAGTCTAGGGATGCAGTTCTCATAACAATATCATCCAATTGTTTCCTGAAAGCAATCACATAATACCAATATCAAAAACAAGTTCAAAAGGCCAAAAGGCAACAAAACTATGCTGAAAATTTTGTACCACATTTGCCATCATCTATCAGAAGATTTCAGAAGTGAAACACATGTTATTTCGACCATCAGTTATATTAAGCTGAGTAAGAATAAGATAAGGTACCAGCAGCAGATTTTAGTTCATACGTCGGCACAGTAAATGCTGGTCGTTCTCCAAGTAATACATTTGAAACTGTGGATGATATAACTGATGCCAATATAATCATCGCAGTTGTGAAGGGTGGTGAATTTTCTGCACGTAGTGGCCTCAGCACAGTTTCAATAGCAAAAAAGCATCCAGCAACAGCAGCATTAAAACCTGTCGTTAAATTAAAGAAACATTAGCATAAATAAACTTCTTTTTCTTGTGGTGACGGAAGCAAAGAAATTACACGAGCAAAAAATCAAGAATGGCAAAGAGATATAACGGCAGGTGGTGTGAATGCAGATGCTAAGGGCCTTTGTCTGCATGTAAGAAGTGGGAAATGAAAACTGGGAGAAGTGCATTGCTGTTGTTGGTTGACCGGGGAAGTAAAAACTAGCACTTTTGCCAGAAGTGACAGGTACAATTCTTAACTTTAGGCTCATATGCTCCAAAATTCATGCTTTACAAAGCTAATCATTTCCGCATAGTATGTCATAAATTACGCTTTTTTGTATGTATGTATTTATATCTATATCTATCAATCTATATACATATATATATATATATATATATATATATATATATATATATATATATATAAGCATAATCTATGACATACTATGTTGTAATACATAATAAAATATTACACATAAGTAGAAAAGTAATCCATAACTTTTCTTTAATTAAAACGCATTAGATAATAGATTGCTAACTTCTTATATGTATATGTAGTTAATATAGCAATGAATATTTTATACTCAATAAAAAATATTTATAATGAATAAATTATTTGAACTCCTTATACATTGAAGCTTTTTTTATATTTAATAATAATTTTTATACCTATATTAAGCATATTCATCAGCTCTCAATTTCAGAAATGAGGCCCTATGCTTCAATAAGATAAGTATCCAGAGAATGCAAACTAAAGATGAAGCCTAAATCCTTCTCTGAAATTAAAATCAAGTTTAGAAGCAGTAGACAAGAACGGTAACAACCGCTTTTAAGCAAAATCCACATATAAAACCCCATAAGGTCATTATATACTTTGAGGTATTAAACGTATCACCAGCCTTCCGACTACAGGAAAATAAAAATAAAAATTTTAGAATGCTAAAAATGGGCACAGCTTTAAAGTGCCTAGAATAAGATATCCCTGACTAGTTTTGCATAAATTAACATCTACTGACCAATTCAATAATTCCAGGCATGTATACCATTTGACATTTATAAAATTCTTAAAATGAGGAGAAACCTCACACAAGAGTAAAAGAAGGTCATTCTGAAATAACATAAAAAGGATTACGCATAACGCTCTCTTAAATATATATGCAGAGATCATAAAATGAGTATTACGCAATGTCAAAAATGATGTTTTTAGTTTGAATACAGCAAAAATTATTTTTGACATGACACCTCAATAACCACTCAAAACATATTCTCATGAAATTGAACTTTATCCCGGTCATCATGACTTTTGTTAGGCCCATTCACATAATTCTAAATTTTAGAATAACATTAAGGTTATAAAGACTAAAAAACAAAACCTGAAGCAATCCCAGCAGCAGCACCAGCAGCAACAAGAGCAATCCTCCTTTCTCTATTGTTCTCCATCATTTCAGAACATCCATTAGCGCATGACTTACCAATGTCTACGCTAGGACCCTCGGGACCCAATGAACAACCCGTGCCTAAGGTCACAGCAGCTTGGATAGCCTTGATCATTGGAAAGATTCCAGCCAACAAGTCTATGCATGGTTTTTGTGATCTAGACTGCTTTATCTGCTCAAATGTTTCAAGTAGTCCATGCATCATCCCTACAACAACCCCTCCAGTTACTGGTATTAACAATATCCTATGCCACGTATCAGCTAGTCTTTGTAATCGAAGCCAAGCAGCACCCTCATTCGGAGTACCAGCCCAAGCCCATTCATGAATCACATGCACCTGAGTTGAATTTAAAAACAAACTTTGAGACTATAATTTCATCCAAAATCATCACAACGAATTCTATTTTAGAACTATCTCATTTTCATTCAGGATACTTTCACTTAGCTAAATTTGAGCACAACTAAAATATAAGTAACATCAAATAAAGAATGTATATGACAAGCTCAGATACATGTTAAATAGAGATACTGTCAAGGCCATACACTAACAATCAGTTTGGAAAAGCTTCCACCCCTAATAACATATTTTATGTTTAGCATTTTGAAAAAAAAAAGGAATATAATTAACCTATAAACTCCTTGAAATGAAATCAACAATATCAAAAATTGAGTCATAGTAATCAGCGTGTCAGATTGAAATTTTAGTGCAGCCAATGGTGAATCATGCATATTAATGACCCCTAGAACCACACCGCAGTTAGCGATCATCTCATATCTCTCCTTGCTGCTCTTTCTAATAGGTTTATTATTTCTCCTAAATCTCATGCGCGCGTGCTATATTTTCCCTCCAAATAATACTTACTCCAATTGTCCCATGATGTGTGCTAAATTTGTAAAATCATTCTACCAAAAAATTGAGTCAAAAGATGTGAACTCATCCCACAAAACCAAAATTTTATTAGATGGTATTATATTGTGTACAAATCTCAGCACAATTTTTTACTTGTTTATGATCTCTTCTCTCATACTAGAAAAGGTTATCAGTTATATTGGATCTTTGACTTTTTCATTTGCTTGGTGCGATGTGGAAGCTGAAAATGGCATGTATTATTTGTACTATGCATAGGCAATAGCATACAACACAAAACCCTTATAGTAAATATTATTTTGATTCTTATTACTTTACTTTATATTAAATATTAGTATCAATTATAATTCATTTAAATATTTTATTTCATTTTGCTTAGAATATTAGGGCACGGTATCAAAACCTAAGCCTTTGACATTCCCTATCCACTCATGTGTGAGGCATTCTTGATCCCTTGCCATTGACTGGGTGCGGCACTCAAATGTCTAGCCATGCGCTGCTCTCAGTCTCAGTTCACCTTCATCAATTCATTAGAGGCTGCATGTGGCAAATTGACTGCATTCAACTTTTTGTCTATTGGCTCACCTTTGTCAACATGTTAGAGACTATTGCTCTCATGCAAAGCTGACGCACTCAAACTCTGCCCCATGCAACAACTCTAATACCTTTGACATCTCAGCCTACATTCCATCAGACATTTTATTAGGGCTCTCAATCACGCCCTTTTGGAATATCTCCTTCGACACACAGCTCTCAACTCTAATGCACTAAGGGTTACAAGGCTTTGGCAAAGAAAAATAGCTCGCATCGTGGTACTTATTCCTAGAACATTGCTTCACTTACGATTAAATTTACCATAAGCTTTCGCTCAAGGAATAGGCTTTTATAGTTTTCTTCGTCAAATTCCATTTCTACTATGGCTAAGTTGCTAACTGGTGTCTCTTAGTTATATAATATCTTGAACAATGGATGTTTAGGCATAATTGAGATAAGTTCCTTGGGCTCAATTTATTTTATTGTGCATGTCTTATTCAAATCATTCATTACATCAGTTATGCATCCTGAAGAATGACAATTTTATTTTTTAATATTTTGCACTATGTGCATCATGTTAAACTACGAATTTACAGAGAACTTTGCGTTATAGGGTGTTATTCGCTATTGACAGGTAAAATTTCAAAACAATCCTAAATATAAGAATCACTAAAGATGACTTTGCATTACTCAATAAGTGTTTTTCAACTAATATGTTGGTTAAGAAACAACAAACATAAAATTTTTAAAAAACAAATCTCAGCATTATTATCATAACTAATGTCCCAATTATGTGAGGTCGGCTTTACAAATCATTATTTATCGTATATTTTGATTGATTGCTACTTAAGGTGTCAAACATATTTTTTGAAAATTAGTAATAAACACAGTTTAAACATTTTACCTTAGCTCCATTTCTCCTCCATGATCCTGCATCACTAATTTTATTTACATTTCTAATGAGAGCATTTTATATACCTCATTGACATGCCCAAACCACCTTGTTTCCTTGAAATCTTTGAATAGCAATTTTATAAATGGCATTCATTTTTATATTGATGGCATCTAGATGTTGGAAAGATCAATTGGCATTTAGATACCAGGCTATCAAACAGCTGAAATACATAAAAACAACAATAAATATCAAAATCACCATTGAAGTTTTAAGATAACATTAAATTATTAGGTTTAATAACATTAAATAAAACACATTGCATTTAAAAGATAACACTGCTATCTAAGATGAAAATCTTCAGTGAGCCTAGCAGCAAGTTTTTTTCAATCAATTTAGCCTTGATAGATAATGAATAAGTAGAATAATCTCAGTAGCAAAACTGCTTACAAGGTAAGAACATGCATGAAACGCCTTCCTATTTTCCCATGTCAATAAAAAAGCAGCGTTGTGCTTTCAATCAGCTAAAGTGATCACGGGGCAAGGATGAACTTCTTCTCATCATTTCCCGTAAAATATTTATATTCTAATATCAAAACATGCAATTAACACAAAACCGAGAGTCAAGCCAAGCAGCAATCCATAGCCATACCCCACGATTAAAGGCCGCAACGCATATTCCAGTAGCAACTCCAAGTAGACAGCCGATGAGCAGCAGCGCCCATTCTGGCGGTGCCCCTTCTGCGAGTTCTTCTCGCGACCGCTCATAATCCGTCCCCGCATGAGAGATCCCGCGGCCAGATTGCCTGCGGTTGAGCCGGGGACCGGAGATACTCCGATCAAAATGACGAAGGAGTTCGCTAATCCCTCTCCCATTTCTCCTTGCAGCCGACGGAGACGAAGATGAAGGCGGCGGCGGAGAAGATGGCTGGGCCTCAAGATCTGCATCGGAAGCCGAGGGAGCTGATCTGAGAAGAGCCTTCTGATCCTCGGAATCGAAGTCTACTCGCAACATCTCCAGATTGGATTGCACGCTCTCCCCAAGAAGCGAAACACTAGATTACCATCCAGATTCTGCTGCAATCGAAACCCTTATTGATCCGAAGAATACATGGTGTGGCGGAGCACCGGTGGAGCGGCAGTGCGGAGGGTGGCTAGGTCCCTGGCTTGCCGTGTTGGGACCCACGCCCAATTGCGGGCACACTGTAGCGTGTTCTGTCAAGCTGAGTCAATGAAGAATGACCATTTTTTTTTTTTCATTTTAATTTATTCTGGTTTCATGGCTCGACCCACTACAAATACACGTGTCTCTAATTTATTGGGTGGGTAGAAAATGGGTGAAATTGTTGCCAATGGATGGTTGGTGGAGATATCGTGTGAGTGAGTGCATGAAATATGCCATTGTTTCGGATGAGGATACATATGACATCTAATGACCTGAGGTCTATTTGGGACAGCTGCAACTTAATAATAGTACATTACGCGGCAGTTATCATAAGAAGCTGCCGCGAATAAGCTGATTGTATGTTTATTTTTTTGTAATTTGAAAACAGCTATGCTGCAGCTGTTTATAGACAAATGACTATTATGCCCTTGTATGATAATGTTGTTTGCAATAGACTCTTCATACTAGTACATTCTATGTTTTAAAAGCAAATATCAAGTGTTGAACATTATAAAATAAAGAGTAACATGACTACTAAAATTAAGAAAAAAATTATTAATACAACAGTTAATAGTATGATAATATTATTTTTAAAATACAGATGACGTATGTCATGAGCTAAGCCGTCCTCCAATGATACTCTCTATGCCCGATCACTCTCGGCTATGGAATCTTCCAGCCTATTTATCCACTGAAAATGATCATAGTTTTTTGTGATTCTCTGTGAACACATGTAAAACTGTCTCCCGTATCTATATGGCTAACGTGAAGTTAGCAGGGTGGTACTTTGAAGTTCACATTAACACTGCAATCCTCTGTAGGTACCAGAAATACACAAGCTCATACTCTCAGACACAGCACAAATAAAAATTGATAACATAAGTAATTAATGATAAATATGCAGTTGTGAGGTCTCAAAGAACTCAGTATATAAACCAATGATTTTATCATTACAAGAATACAACATACCTTATAAAAATAAAAGTTATTGGTTGTCTTTAACTCATAATATTAAGTCCGTGTGTCACATATGCATATCTAAAAAAAAGGCTATCCAGAAGAACCTCAAAAACCTTAGCACCGAAAAATATAAAAGAATTTAATTGCCTTCATTAGAATTTCACATGTGATACGAACTAATAGCGAAATACATGTCATCCAGAAGAACCTATAAGACTAAACGTCTCATCATAGACCTCCAAAACCCACTAAAAGAAAAAAATGAAATGAAAATGAATAAAGCCACATACAAATTGCGTTGAAAACCAAAACAGTAAATATCAAATACACAAGAAAAAGAAATAAATATGAACTGTATAAAATAATGTAATAATAAATAGTGAATATCTTCAGCAACCATTACAATTAATTATATGATAAATAATTTCCCTCCAATCACCCATTGTCAAGCTGTCTTACCCATTGATAAATAATTTAAGCAACCATTATAATTAATTATAGTAACTATCACATTTATAATTCCTTTCCTCAACTCTGATACCTTGCTTGCACCTTCCCTGTCTTTAATACAGGTCTTGGGAACATCATTTTTTGCTTATGATAAAAACTATCCAAGATGGCACTCATATGTCTTGGCAGGGACATGTTCATGATCCTCATCCGCCCTACGGAAGTTGATGTCGTTATGAGGAGGTTGCAACCGAATATAATTGTAGAGAGCCATCATGACAATCATAATCTGCTCCTGTTTGAGAAATGGTTAAGATGGCATATCACAAAGTATCGATGGAACGGAAAACCCCCAATAACACGTTGCACACTTCCAGGCAAGCTGTTGCAATGTGGAGGGTAATGAAGCATTGTTGTTTCGTCAGTTCGTAAGAAGCCTTTCAAGGATAGTGTTTGATTAGTTTGTAGAATTGCCCAACAGGTTAGTCAAGACATTTGCAGAGTTGGAAAACTTGTTCGTGAAGAGAATTGTTGGAGCTCAACACCATGTCACCATAAGAGATCTCGTGGTGAAGAGACAGAAGCCTAACGAGACCTTGATGGACTAAATTTTGAGATGGAGGAACTTAAGCATGAAGTGTGAACCTCAGCTTCAGGAGGAACATGCAATCAAGATTCTACTTAAGAGCATCCACGGTTAGGTGGCCTTCATGCTTAAGGGACGTATGATTAAGTCAATTGAGAAGTTGCTTAGCAAGGTAAGCAATTTACAAGAGGAGGTTAAACATATGTAGTCATTGGAAAAGTCTGAAAAGCCCAGACCGATTAAGGTGTTCGAGAAGAAATTTGGGACTGTGGAGATGATCAACAAAGGCAAGAAACCAATGAGGATTCAGGTCCAACAGTCCCGTCAAAATTACCAACAGCCATTACAGTACAGTCAGCCTCGGTCGCACTATAGTTAGCCTCCACCACAGTATGGCCAGCGTCTGCAGTAGTATGGTCAGCAGTAGTTTCAGTAGAGACCATATAGGGCTGACGGAAGGCAGGGTCCGTTGATGGCAAAATGGTCAAACAAGGTGTATTCCTTCAAGGACAAAGCAGTAGTGAAGATGTTCTGAAACCTGAAGAAGAAGCTTGAATTCAAGTTGCCTGAGTCCAAGAAATCAGAACAAGTCGATAAGAGAGATCACCCCAACTATTGCGCTTATCACAAATTACCTGAACATACTATAGAGGGCTTTTTCAGCTTTAGGCATGAGAGGAATTTTAAAACTGGAAATATAAAAATTCCAAAAGAATATTTAAGAGAACTTGACAGAGGTTCTATAAATATGATTTCAGCCAAGTCGATCACCCTGATAATATCCGTGTGCAAAGGAGGATGGATGGAGCACAGTTTGGATCAAATCCTCCAAGAAGATACTGAATCAGATTCAGACCGCTTCAGCGCAAGCCGCTGCTCAGAGTCTGCAGCCTGCCAAGCAATGCTGGAGATCACGCCAGATAAGCTACCACAGCAGGAGACAAAGAAGAAAGAGATTGTGGACAAAACATGGACTGATAGCGTGAATGATAGGATAGGGGTTGTCCCTGTTAGATTGGTTGTTCGGATTTGGGGAAGAAATCCCTTAAATCACTGACTTTGTATGACTATCTCTACGTCCCTCTAGAACGTTATCATTCTAAGATTTGCAATTTCGGTTACATTTTGACTGTCTCTAGTGATTACGTAATTGACCACAACCAATCTAACCCCGATTTCGATTCCTGAATGAATATGAATCAATGTATGATCAGATTAACCATTGTGTGTAAGCCATGACCTTGACTCCGAACCATCCTTAAAATTTTAAGAGTATGAAGGTCAACAAAGTCTATAATGGTGGTGTTAAACCGATCAAGTTTTACCGAGCTTCTCCTTCAACTTCTGAACCACTTGTAATTCTCAAAGAAAATAACTTTAATGAATTAATGAAATTATCTTTTGGTTACTTTTTGCCTTGTGTGAAAAAACAAATGTTTGAAAAATTATGGAATGCCAAAAGATGGAATTCAAAAGAGGGTCTCGGGCTTGGAACAATTGGACTGGTTGATGACTCGGAATTTTGCATGGTTGTTACTAACTCGTCAAAGGAAGATTGCCTCGATATTCAAGGAGACTTTGAAGATGCTACAATCAACGAGGCTCCGTCTGAATTTGAAGAAGAAATCAAATGAACAGTCGATAAATTAAAAGAAATCAACCTCGGGTCTGAGGAGTGGCCCCGACCAAGTTTCATAAGATCTTTACTCGAAGAAGAAGAGTCTACGGATTTGATCAAATTGTTAGCAGAATTTAAGGATTGCTTTGCTAGAGCTAAGATGAAATGCCAGAATTATATCCAGATGTTGCAATACAATGCCTCTTAGTGGATTAGAATACAATGCCAGTAAAGCAATCTCCCAGAAGAATGCGTCTCGGCATAGAATAACAAGTCACAGCCGAAATAAAGAAATTGATAGAAGCTAAGTTTGTGCGAGAAGAACAGTACCCTACATGTCTAGCCAACGTCGTGCCGATAAAGAAGACGAATGGACAAATAAGAATATGTGTCGACTTCAGAGACTTAAAAAAAGCATGTCCAAAGAATGAATTTCTGTTGTTAATACCAGAACTAATGGTGGACATTGCATCGACACATGGAATTTTCTCGTTCATAGTTGGATCGTCAGGTTATAACAAAATCAAGGTGGCTCCAAAAGATGCAACACTCACAGCATTCAGAACTCCGGTTGGGATCTACTGAAGAACGTGGGAGTGACTTACCATAGTTAATGATGAAGATCTTCGATGACCTCATCCATAACTAAGTGGAATGCTACGTAGAAGACTTGGCCATTAAGAAAAAAGTAAAGGAAAATAATTTGTATGATTTGAGGACCCTATTTGAACGATTACGAAAATACAATCTCAAGATGAATCCCTTAAAGTGCACCTTCGGTGTTACCTCCAGGAAATTTCTAGGATTCATTGTCTATCATCGGGGAATCGAAATTGACCCAAAGAAGATTAAAGCTATCTTAGAAATGCCTCCTCCTAAAGCCTTAAACAACTACGTTCTATTCAAGGTAAATTAGCATATTTATAATGTTTTATATCAAATCTTTCAGGAAGGTGTTTACCCTTTTCGAACTTACTTCGAAAGGATATCAAATTTGTTTGGGGAGAGCCGTGCCAATGGTCTTTCAAAGACATTAAACGATATATAATGAAACATCTTGTTTTAGCAGCCCCTATCCCAGGTAGACCGTTGATACTTTATATCGCGGCCTTAGATGAGTCCATCAGAGCCTTACTCACTCAAGTTAATGTTGAGGGAAATGATAACACACTCTACTACTTAAGTCGACGTCTAATACCAGCATAGGTAAAGTATTCTCCTACTGAGAAACATTTACTGGCTTTAAATTTTCGTTGTTCAAAAGCTTAGACATTACATGTTGTCTTATAAGGTCAACATGATCTCGAAAGTTAATCTTTTGCAATATCTGATGATCTGACCAACACTTTCTGGCTGTTCAGCAAGGTGGTTGATGATTTTATTGTAATTCGATAAAAGTTTTGTGCCCCTTTGCGCTATCAAAGGGCAGATTTTGATAGACTTTCTTGCAACGTACCCATTACCAGCTGAATTCCCACTTGACGACGAACTACCAGATGAACAAATACTAAAAGTGGAGCAACCAGTTTTAGATGTTGAGAAATGTACTTCATTGTGGTTTTGCCAGCCAGAAAAGTTAAAGCATCGAAATCAGTGATACCCGGCAAAGTAGGAGTTGGTTTAATCTTCATGACACATGATCATGCAATGCTAAAGTTATTCTACCATATGAAAAAATGTCTACCAACAATGAAGCAGATACAAAGCCCTAATCACGGGATTAGAATTGGCAATCTTAATGGATGCAATCGACATTGCCATTTATGGCAACTCATAACTCATCATTCAGCAAGTGGTCGGATGATACAAGATTCTGAAACCAAGGTTAGAAGATTATCATCGATACACGATGAAATTGTTAGAACAAATTCTTAATGTGATGTTCTATAGAATTCCCTAAGCAGATAATGCCTATGCAAATGCTTTAGCTAAATTGGCTAAAGAGTTTGCATGTTAGCAAGAGGATTCTATAGATATAACAATACAAGGATGTCAATTTCTGCCTTAGATCGACCTCGACACTCTACACAGACTCAAAAAAGATGAATTATCAGTTACAGTGATAGATGATATAGAGGATTGGCATCATCCATTGATGGAATATTTGCAAATAGGAAAATTGTTAGAAGACAGGTCAGTATAGCATCAGATTCAGAAAAGGGCAAAGTCATATGCCTTAATCAACAACGTTATGTATAAAATATCATTCAACTAGATGTGGCTGAGATGTCTAAGTAGAGCATAAGCGCAGAAGATTATCAAAGAAGTATATGTCAGATTGTGTGTCACACCAGTCAGGGCCGAAAATGAAGCTGAAAATTAAATGACTTGGGTACTATTGGTCGGCAATGATGATAGATTGTATGGACATGGCTAAGAAATGTCATCAGTGTCAAGTATATGAAGTTGTCTTACACCAACCTCTGAATGTTCTACACCCCACGATCACGTCGTGGCCATTCGATTGTTGGAACACGGGCATAGTGGGTCTGATAGACCCTCCATCTTCAAAAGGACATAGATTCATACTTGAAGCTACATATTACTTCTCCAAATGGGCATGAGAAATTTCTAGAAGCCTTATGATCATACATAACAACAGTCAGAACACCAACATGGTCTACACCTTAAGCACTAGTGTACGGTTTCGAGGCAGTGCTTCCGTTAGAGATTCAACTACCATCGCTCAGAGTCGCCTTCGCTAATCAGATAACAATAGAAGATAATGTCAAGCTATGACTTGCAGAGTTAGAAAGTCTTGAAGGAAAGAGATTGCTTGTGCAACATAACTTAGAGCTATATCAAGGAAAAATGATTCAAGCCCATGATAAATTGGTCCACCCGAGGGCGTTCAAAGTTGGTGATCTCGTTCTTGTTCTCATAAGATCTATTCTTGCACACCATAGGATATGTAGAAAATTTTAACCAACCTGAGAGGGACCATTTGTATTGGAGAAAGTCTACTCTGGAGGGTCGTACCAACTGGTGGATTTTCAAGGAGATAGACCCATATTGCCGATAAATGGAAGATACTTGAAGAAGTACTATGCGACATGATGAATCTGAAGGAGCATGTTTGTTCCGATATAGCCATGTGGCCAGTGTCTGTGACTGGGTCCCAAATTTTGTAATAAATTAAGGGAAATAAAATAAGTCTTTTATTAAAATAAATCTTCTCATAAAGTAAATCTTTGCACATAGTGAAATTTTTAATTCCAAATTTTCTGAAATAATATTAAATAAGATAATGACATCAACAAAACCCACTGAATAATAATATTTTTTTTATTGTTTTTGTTCATGTGAAGCATCAATGCACTCACGTTTTATCTCTTTTTGTAGAAAAATTTTGGGCAAGCGGTTGATCTTTGCTTTCAAAGATGGCTTGAACCTAGAGCTAAATGAAGAAAGGCACCGGACGAAGGTGTAATAAATTTTGACCTAGACTTCGCCCAAGTTGATATTAATTATGAAGGCTCCTTGATGGACATAGTCAGTCAAGGTGAAGCCGCGGGCCTTCAGTCCATGATAAAAGCCAGCCATAAAAAGGAAGGAGAATTGTTAAGAGGACATAGTACATGAGGCTTCACTAACTCACACTTTCATGCAGCGAAAAACAGATAAATACCGTCAATAATTGCCATGCTAGAGGGTGAGTTGGTTGATGCCGCTACGAAGAGGGCTCCAGACTCGCCATTGAGGCACACTAAGAAAAGAAATGCCAACTGCTGCAAGCGCCGTCACTTAGACAAAATATAAAGAAGACAAGCCAGAGAGACAGCTACAGAGCTTCATCCAATTATAGAAGAATTCTATGAGACAAAAATGAAGGAGACAGAGGCCAGCTCGCTTGCAACAGAGATAGAGCCAGAGTTTAGCGAAGAGTCTGTCCCATACTGGGACCCGCTTAAAGAAATATTTACTGGGTGTCTGACCTGCAACTCAGGTTTACTCAGGAATCCTTCAGTTAATGGAACATTTTTGGAGTGTTCTGAATGCAATGTGCTACACTTGGAGTAATACGGGACCTTTGAGGCATACACAACCGCCTCAATGTTAATTACAAGCAGAGATTACCCAAATGTGGAGCCCTATGTACCGCAGTTTGTCGAGCCGCAACGTCAGCAAGGAGTCTCAGACTATACAATGACAAAAATACGAAGGGTACGAAAGAAAGAATTCGAGCACTACGAGGTGATACAAGGAAAGTCAGTCAACATACTGGAATGCCTCGAGTTATACACTAATGTATTCTTGAGGAGCAATGAAAGCAAGATTATGGATTGTATTTTGGCTTTCCAACACCAGGGTAGCGCAGGCCGCCTAAGGGAGAGGACCTATTCAGATCTAAAAAAGTGGAAAAGGGGAAAAGGAAAGATCACTATTCAGTGTGGGTGCTGTTACAACTTTGCCAAAGACCGACAAGAAAATCTCCCAAGAATTCTGTAAAATGACGAAGTAGATCTGATGCCGCCTAAAATCAAGAAGATGATAAAAAGAATGGTGGAGTGGCATGTGTTGCCTACAGATTGTATTTCTAACAGCTGCATAATGAATATATATGAGGAGGGGTACGACTTCTCGCCTCATATCGACCACCATGATTTCGTGAGGTCATTCTGCACTGTCTCGTTCATAAGTGAGAGAAACATTCTGTTTGGCCAAGAAATACAGATCGTGGGACCGGGAGAATTCAGAGGCAAGGTGGAAATTCTGCTGCTAGTTGGATCTATCTTAGTTTTGAAAGGAAATGGAGCAAATCTGTCAAAACACTGCATTCTGGGACTCAGACGCTAGAGGGTTTCAGTCACTTTCCGTCGGATGGACGCGCATAAAGCACCGTTTACATATGAGCTGAACCCGTACTTAGAGAGTCTCCGACCTCTCGCACTGTAATATAGCTATACCTCTAAGCGCGCGCGAGGGGACTTTTATCTCGGAGTGTAGCTTAGAAGATTAGCTCATTCACAGGGTAACCTCAGGAGACAGATAGTTGCTACTTCTGTACCATGTTGGGGAAGACAGCTTGACAATGTGTGATATGATATTTCAGTTTTTCGTTCAGATGCACACTTAATATTTTAGAAGCTTTTTCAGTATGGGATCAGTTATACTACATATCTAGTCATAATCAATGAAGATATTCTCTTTATAGAATGTGTTTCTAATCTTGCAATGGGTGAAAAGCCGCAGGGCCGTATATTCGTTCCAATCATAATGAACAAGAAACAATACAATTGAAAATTGAAAATAAATATATAAAAAAAGTTAAGAAAATGAAAGAAAACAAAAAAAATTGGAATTGGAAATCCCTTAAAAAAATAAAAGCACGACATAATAAATGACAAATCAAGAAAACAAATTCGGAAACAGCTTCTTCAACAATCCTGAGTGCGTCACTCGCTATCGCAATCTTGTCCGTTGCTTTAGGGGCTACCCTCTATCACCATTTTTTCGTTGCTTTAGGGGCCACCCCCTATCAAAATCTTGTCTGTTGCTTTAGAGGCCACCCATATCGCGATCTTTTATATTGCTTAAGAGGCTGACCCCTATCAAAATCTTGTCTGTTGCTTTAGGGGCCGCCCACTATTGCGATTTTTTCTGTTGCTTTAGGGGCCGTGTCCTATCGTGATCTTTTCTGTTGCTTTAGAGGCCACCCTGTATCGAGATCTTGTCTATTGCTTTAGGGGCTGCCCCTTATCGCAATCTTGTCTGTTTCTTTATGGGTCACCCCTATAACAATCTTGTCTGTTACTTTAGGGTCCGCCCCCTATCGCAATCTTTTACGTTACTTTAGAGGTCGTCCCCTATTGTGATCTTTTCCATTGCCTTAGATGCCACTCCTATCACGATCTTTTCCGTTACTTTAGGGGTCGCTCCCTATCACAATCTTTTTTGTTGCTTAAGGGGCCACCCTCTATCGCAATCTTGTCCGTTGCTATAGGGGCCGCCCCCTATTGCGATCTTTTCCGTTGCTTTAGGGCCGCCCCATATCGCGATCTTGTTTAGTGGTTTAGGGGCCGCCCCCTATCATGATCTTGTCTATTGCTTTACGGGCCACCCCTTATCATAATATTGTTCGTTGCTTTAGGGGCCACCCCATATCACAATCTTTTTTGTTGCTTTAGGGGCCACCCCCTATTGAGATTATTTATGTTGCTTTAGGGGCCACCCCCTATCATAATCTTTTCTGTTGCTTTAAGGGCAGCCCCCTATCGCATCTTTTCCATTGCTTTAGGGGCCGCCCTCTATCACGATCTTGTTCGTTGCTTTAGGGACTGACACACGGGGACTTTAATTTTGTATATTTAAATGCAAGAATTTGTTATCACTGTAAAAAGATTTTAAACTTCAGCAACGACAAAAACTTGATTGCGAGAGGCTTATATATATATGCAATAATTTATGAACTCAAATTTATCTATTTATAATGATTTTTAAAGTTCACGTACTCAATGCAAGTATATGTATCGTATCAAGTAATATAGGGCTCTAGTAGAGTCCTGGTTATCGATCCCACAGGGAGGTTTTAAGTTGAAGTAAAGTAAAAATTTCACAAGTTATAATAAAGCACCGAAATCCTATACTCTAATTACATTTAAAGTTCAACACTTACTTCTACTACTATGCAGAAAATAGTAATAACTAACTAAACTACAATTACTTCTAATAACTTGAAAACAGAATTATCTAACAGACACACTAAACTAAGTATTTGAACGGTTTTGATATATATGAGAAAAGGATCTTTCTTCTTGCAATGAGAATATGATGTGTGGATTGATATGGATCAGTTATCTAATTTATTGTGCCAAATAGGAGCATAGATGATTCTTTACCTTTAGAAGAGTACCCCTCCTCTAATTAAGAAAAGAACATTGATATATTCTAAGTTTAGTCATTAACTCTAAGGCTAGGCTGGGAGGATACCGGCTCCACTTCGGATCTCCCACTCACCCATCACCCGAAGGCTAGCCTTTGATATTAATTTCTAATCTTAGAAGAAATTTAGGGATTTCAGCCTGTCACCCTTAAATCTCCACATTGAAGTCCTTCAAAACACATTTCCCTATTTATTTGCACGCAATTCCCATGAACTACCCAATTCATCCATGGAAATTGAACGAATCTTTCATTATTGTTGTAGGACA
This sequence comes from Papilionanthe hookeriana x Papilionanthe teres, assembly GCA_022702705.1. Lineage (NCBI taxonomy): Eukaryota > Viridiplantae > Streptophyta > Magnoliopsida > Asparagales > Orchidaceae > Papilionanthe > Papilionanthe hookeriana x Papilionanthe teres. Next base: position 68,081,030 of record CM040435.1, on the reverse strand, counting down.
TTAAATCCTTTCAAACTTAATGTTCAACAACATATTTTAACATTTCAATTGGCCAAATCGAATGTAAATTAAGTTCTAAATGAAAAACCATCACAAACTCTTTAATACATGTTGACCTCATTTTTACAATGAGTCAATACCTTTTTATCCAAAATGATAATTTTGGTCAAAAATGTCAATCCGGACTCCGATGACCGACCCTGCTAACCCCAGTAGGTCAACCTTTTGACCCAAAATGACAATTTTGGTCAAAATGGTCAATCCTGACCCAATGACCAACCTTGTTGACTCCACAGGTCAACCTTTTAACCTAAAAAGTCAACTTTGGTCAATGGTCAATCTAGACCCAATGACCAACCCTGTTGACCCCACAGGTCAACCATTTAACCTAAAAAGTCAACTTTGGTCAAAATGGTCAATCCATACCCAATGACTAACCCTGGTAACCCCACAGGTCAACCTTTTGACCTAAAAAGACAACTTTGGTCAAAATGGTCAATCCAGACCCAATGACCAACCCTGTTGACCCCACAAGTCAACTTTTTGACCTAAAAAGTCAACTTTGGTTAAAATGGTCAATCCAGACCCAATGATCAACTCTGTTGACCCCACAGGTCAACCTTTTAACCTAAAAAGTCAACTTTGGTCAAAATAGTCAATCCAGACCCAATGACCAACCCTGTTGACCCACGAGTCAACCTTTTTACCTAAAATGACAATCTTGGTCAAAATGGTCGATCCGACCCAATGACCAAACCTATTGACCCCACAGGTCAACTTTTTGACCCAAAATGACAATTTTGGTCAAAATGGTCAATCCTGACCCAATGACCAACCCTGTTGACCCCACAGGTCAACCTTTTGGCCCAAAATGACAATTTTGGTCAAAATGGCCAATCCATATCCTATGACCAATCCTGTTGGCTCCACATGTCAACCTTTTGACCTAAAATGATAGTTTTAGTCAAAATAACCAATCCAGATCCAATCACCAACCTTATTGACCCAATAGGTCAACACATGACCTAAAAAGTCAATTTTGGTTAAAATGATCAATTTTTGATCAAACAACCGATGACATGTTTAAAACCCCACAATGACATAAATTAATCAAATTAATTTCGAAAAAAATTATTTTGATTAATTAAATTGACTAATAATTTGATTTTCAATATTTTAATTAATCAAATGACATGATTAATTAAAATGAAAATTAAATTAAAAGTCATAAAATGACAAAATTAATCAAATAATTAATTTCAAAATTATTTTGATTAATTAATTGGCTAATGAATTAATTTTAAAATTTTAATTAATGATCAAATTAATTAAAATGAAAAATTAAATTCAAAAGCCATAAAATCACAAAATCCACAAATTGATTAAAAATAATGTAATTAATCAAATAATTGATTCCAAAATTATTTTAAATTAATTAATTGATCAATAATTTAATTTTTAAATTTTAATTAATGACATAATTATTTAAAATGAAAATTAAATTGAAAAGTCATGAAAAGAGACAAAAATCAATTTTAATGACATGGATATTAATCAAATAATTAATTTGGAATTATTTCCAATAAATTATTGATTAATAAAATAATTTCTAATATTTATTTAATGACATAATTAATTAAATATGGAAATTAAAATGAAGAGGGCATTAAATAGAATTTTTAAAACATATGACATATGGTTTTATAAAAACTCTAAAAACTCTTTTATGACATTACACATGACTCATTAAAGAGAAAACAACCCATGAATTACTCACATTTAACCATGGTTAAAGGCCATCATGAAAAAATCATGATAAATGAAAGGAGGTGTCATCTCCCCTTCATTTCAAAGCATGAGTCACCTCTCTCTAAGATGAGGTAGCTAGCCACTTTAAAAATAATTTTGATCACTACCCTAAGCATCCAATGAGAAAGGAGGTTAGCATGGATTAAACATTAACCATGGTAAAATTAGGTAATGATGAAATCATGCATGAAATGAGTCATGGAGCTTATTTGTCATGCTCCTATTAAATCCTAAGTGACATGGTGAATGAAGAAGAGCTTTCATACTTTGAGTCATCACTCACCTTCTCCATAACCAATGGGAGAGAGATAAAATTTAAACCCATGGTTAAGTGCAATCATTGCAAAACCATGCATGAGGTGAGTAAGAGGTTTAAGTGTCACCTTTCCCCTAAATCTAAAGCATGACTTGGATGAACAAATATTCAGCCCAAATATGAAATTTCCTCCACCTCATAGATGAGCCAATGGAAGCAAGCCAAATAAAGTGTTAAGCTCTCACCATAGCTAAACTCAATATGAGTTAACCTTGGGGAAGTGAATTAAACTTATCCTCCAGCTGAAATTCAATCCTCAGCAATCATGACATCAGATAGCACCTCCTCTAAATGGATTTAAGCTTAGCCAAGCCTCCCCATGGCTATATATACCCCACACCCGAACCCATAGAGAAGAAGAAAAAAATTGGTAGAGACCCATAGGCTGCTCAAACCACTTGGTCCCCAACACAAAAATTCATCCTAGGAACCTTAGTAATTTATCCCAACCAAACCCAAGCCATAGGGTCCCAATCAAGCCAACTTGATCAAAATCCAAAATCAGCCCAAATTAGCCACTTTCTCAAAATTCTCCTCCAAGGCTAGCTATAAAACCAAATTGGAGCAGCAAAGATCTTCCTTTGGAGTCCTAGAAGCCAGCCATAAGGTCTGATCAAGCTTGATACACTTGTTGCCAAGGTATGGAATTATTTTCCCCAAAATAATTCATGATTTTGAAATATCATAGGTTTTTTAGCCTAAAAATGTATCATCACTGTATAGATACAGTCTATACGTCCAGATGATTCCATAGGTTCAAAAATCACTCAATTTCGTTGAGAAATGAGTGAGATATTAATGTTTGAAGTTTAACGGTCGGAAATAATTCGAATTTTCCCTCGAATTATCTCCGCCGTCTGTTCCCGTGTTTTGGAACGGACGGCGCTGATCGACTCCCCCCGTGTCCACTGTTTTGCACTGCGCACGGGATCCTCCCGCTTCTTCGACGCGTACGAGAACACGCGTCGCCGGCCAGATTTTCTGGAATTAATAAATCTAGAAAACCTTAAAAACTTCAAAAATTGATATCTTTTGACCCAGAGGTCACAAAAATAAAATAAAAATACCTATGGAAAGCTCTTGAAGAGAGAAAAATTATGAGACCAAAATCATAATTTTATTCTCAATATTTAATTTTTAATTAATTAAATACTCTCTGGAGTATTTTAATTATTAAAAATTATTCACGAAATCGAGAAAATTATGAAATTTTCGAGTATCAATCCTTAGGTCATTAAGGACATTCTGTGATTTTTCCTAGGCTAAGGGAACTCTCTAACACAAGAATATCTAATTTTGCAAGATTTTATAATTATTTCTAATAATAAATATAAAAATTAAAAATAAAATGAACAAAAATCAGAAATTGGTTAAGTGACTTAAATAAACAAATTCAAACCTTAAAATGACAATTTCCAACCTTTGAAAAATCAAAATGACATTTTAACCTCTTAGGGTAAAATTGTAAATTTTCAAATTTACATATTAAAAAACCCTTAGGTTTGAAGGATTGCTTTGAATGACCTAATCCTAATCCTTAGGTTTAATTCTTAATTAGACCTAGAGTAAAACAAAGCCTTAAAAACAATTGGGCTAAGTCACATCCACGAAGCTTTGGGTTCGACCCAAATGAACTCTTCTAAATACTTAGGTTCAACTTACATGAATCTAAGTCAAAATTAAAAATATTTGGGTTTAATCAAAATGGACCCAAACCAAACTTTAGACACCTAGGTCCAACCCATATGAATCCAAATCCAAATGAAAACCAAACCTATGAATTAGATTGAACCCATATAAATTCAAATCTCATCCAAACCTTAATTAGGCCTAATACACTAATTAGAACTAATTAAACCAAGTTAGACCTTAAACCCCATTAGGTTTAACTTAATAAACCCAATTAGGTCTAAGACACCAATTAGACCTAATTAAACCAAGTTAGACCTTAAACCACATTAGGTTTAACTTAATAAACCCCAATTAGGTCTAAGACACCAATTAGACCTAATTAAACCAAGTTAGACTTTAAACCACATTAGGTTTAACTTAATAAACCCCCATTAGGTCTAAGACACCAATTAGACCTAATTAAACCAAGTTAGACCTTAAACCACATTAGGTTTAACTTAATAAACCCCAATTAGGTCTAAGACAACAATTAGATCTTAAACCACATTAGGTTTAACTTAATAAACCCCAATTAGGTCTAAGACACCAATTAAACCTAATTAAACCAAGTTAGACCTTAAACCACATTAGGTTTAACTTAATAAACCCCAATTAGGTCTAAGACACAAATTAGACCTAATTAAACCAAGTTAGACCTTAAACCACATTAGGTTTAACTTAATAAACCCCAATTATGTCTAAGACATCAATTAGACCCCATTAAACCTTGTTAAGCCTTAATCACATTAGGTTTAACACCATAAACCCTAATTAAGTCTAATCTAATTAGACTTAATTAACCCTTAAGCTTTACTTAAATTAGGCTTAGGTAACCTTTAAACCCTAATTAGGTTTAATCCACATTAAACCTAGTTAATCAACTTAAACCTTAATTACATTAGGTTTAAAGAAACCTTAAATCCCAATTAGGTTTAATCCATATTAAACCTAGTTACTCAACTTAAACCTTACTTACATTAGGTTTAAATAACCCTTAAACCCTAATTAGGTCTAACCCATTAGACCTAATTAAACTATTAAGTCTTAACTAAATTAGAATTAATCAAACCTAAAACCCAATTAGGTCTAACCCATTAGACCTCATTAAATCATTAAATCTTAACTAAATTAGATTTAATCGAACCTAAACCCTAATTAGGTCTAACCCATTAGACCTAATTAAATCATTAAGTCTTAAGCTAAATTAGACTTAATCGAACTTAAACTCTAATTAAGTATACCACATTAGACTTAATTAATCTATTAAACCTTAACCGATTAAGGTTTAATCAAACTCAAACCCAAAATAAACTTAACTTAGGTTCAACACAACATGAACCCAAGTTCAACCTATACTTAGGTTCAACCCCAACTTAAACTTAAGTCAAACATCAAACCTTAGGTTCAACATACATGAACCTAACCTTAACTTATACTTAGGTTTAACCAAAGTTAAATTTAAGTCAAACTCAAACCTTAGGTTCAACATACATGAACCTAACCTTGACCTATACTTAGGTTCGACCCATTTGAACCTAAGTTAAACCTTTTAAGTTCGATATACATGAACCTAACCTTAACTCTATACTTAGGTTCAACCCGACTTGAATGCTAAGTCAAACTTAAACCTTAATTCAGTTTATCACATTAGACTTAATTAATTTATTAAACCTTAACCAATTAAGGTTTACTAAAACTTAAACTTTAATTAAGTCTACCACATTAAACTTAATCAAACCTATTAAAGCTTAACCAATTAAGGTTTAATCAAATCCAAACCTAACTTAAGTTTAACCCATATTAGACTTAAGTTTAACTCATATTAATTGCTCAGGACGTAATTAACCATAGGAGCTTGCTCCTATAGGAGATTAAAGAACTCAAGATAGGTATTTCACTTATAAGATCTCTCTGGTTACCCAAGATCTTCATGTGATTTTCTTATACGAAAAACTTCGGTAATCACACGATACGAAGATTTATTCTATGAGATTATCATTCGATCTCTTTTTCTCTCAATCTCTATCATGATTAATCTTTCTTCAATTTCTCCAAAGACTTCTGAAAAAAAGTCTAAGTAGAATAAGAATTAGGGTAATAGATAGAGAAAGAGAGTGGCGACTCCTTGACATTGACATGATAAAGGAATTGACGGTAACAACATGCGATCCATATATTTCAATCTCCATCAATACATTAAAAGAACATCAAATCCACATTAAACCATCATCACATCTCTAAGCAAGAAGAAAGACAAAGAAGACTACTCAAAATTCATGTAGAAGATATAATGAAATATGAATTTTATATATAAAAGAAAAGTCATACAAACCATAAAAGAAAATACAACTTATCTCTTTCTCTTCCCCAATACAATCCCTTTGAAGTTCCTTTGAATCCTCTTCTCTCTTCTTTACAACACTTGATTCTCTCTTTAGAATGGAAAGGAAGAAGCAATCTCTCACTTTACTTCTTCTCCTTCACTCCTTAGAGAAGAACTCCTCTCAAATCCTCACTTCTACACACTACTCTACTAACCTTAACACTTAACACACACTAAAACACTAAGAGAGAGCAATAGAATGCAATAGAGCCCCCTTTCTCTCGTCTAAAATCAGTTATTTAAGAGTTAGGGACGAAATTCCAAGAGTTTCCATAGGCATCCCTTCAAAATTTCGCCAAAACTCTCAAATTTTGAATTCCACCGACTTTGGGCGCCGGCGGCGCTCTATCATGCAATAAATTCTGGAGTCTCTAGATTTGGGCGCCGGCGGCGCCAGAACACTTTTTCACCATTTTGCTCCATTTTGCTCCTTTTTGCTCCGAATTTGTTCCTTTTTGCATCTTTTCGTTCCAATCATCTAAAATCATCATACTCATGACAAATCATGAAAAATACCTTTCTTTAAAGTGCAATATCACCAAAAATAGGTAAAATTAGATAGTAAAAACCGTAATATATTTTTGGTGCATCAAAATCCCCCAAACATAAACTATTACTTGTCCTCAAGTAATCCTTTTACTACATAAAATATAACTCGAGGCAATATATTTTTTAACTGTTAGACACTAAAATTTTCATTCAAAAGAATATGTTGGTTAGATTTTTAGAAAAAGTTTAGTAACTCAGGTCAACATTACAGGTACAAGAATATTCAGTAATCAAGTCTAAGAGTTCTAGTCTTCTATTTATTTCAAGATAAACCATAATTTGTCACATTAAGAGTGCCTTAAAAGAATATGTGTAAAAGGAGTTCATGCAAACTTTACTAGAATGTAGGCTAGTAATTTAAATATAAATTCAGAAATGAAATCAAGTTTTACCTTTAGGGTGATTCAAGTGAAGCCAATTTTTGATTAGGCATCTCCTCAAGCTTCTCCTCATAAAAATTTTTCTTTTTTTTTTCTTTTGTCTTTTTCTTTTCTTTTCTTTTCTTTTCTCTTTTTTTAGGGATTGTTTTTCAATCCTTCTTTTCTTTTCTTTTCTTTTCTTGAGGATTACTATATCTGGATAGCCTTTAATGATTTTGAGCTTCACTCTCCTCTTTCTAAAGTTTAATCTTGAAACACCACCTTACTTTATAGTTAGGCACAAGCTTTATTATTTTTCATAAAGTCACAATCTCTTCTTAATACACAATACTTTAAGTCCCTTAACATTTCAAAAATACAGTTTTCTTTACTTTAAATAGTTAAGTATAATTAAATCCTTTCATACCAAATATCTTACTTCTATAAAATCAAATTTTATTACAAAAAATTTTCATCTTATCCTTCCATAATATTCAACTGAAATAAAAAGTTTTAGTTATCTTACGGTGAGGTTCAATTGCTGATGTTAGGCTAATAACTTTTGAAAATATATTAGTTGAGAACAATTAAAAGTTTAGTATTTCTCTTCCCTCCCCCGAACTTAAGTTTTTCGATAAATTTAAAACGAGTTCGAGTAGAAGAAAACTAAACTCTTTGTCTTCGGGATTCGAAATCTTGACAGCTATACGGTATTAATCAAAATTTACAACTAGCAGACATGAAACAATTAGTATCAGTGATATAACAATTTTTAAATATTTGCATGGGTAAAGAGAAATTAACATTAAACATCCAAATATCCAACAGAACACTATAACATGAAACAATCAATCACACTACTAACAGTACAACTAACAGTTTTAAAATTTCAGTACAACATAACAATACAACATGGAAAGTAAATAACACTACATCACACAGTACAACACAGGGTTACACATCACATGAAAAAGTAAATATCCACTACATCACATCAGTACAACACAACATAACAAGATCAACAAAAATAAAAAACAAACAAACTATCTACCAGTCTCCATCACGGAATCGGCGGCGGGGTCATCGGCGGGGTCATCGGCGGGGTCGGGTGCATATGGTGTATAGGCAGGGCAAGTAGGAAAATCACATCGGACTCCCCCTCATAAATCTAACCTAAGCATCATAATAAGCCATACCGAACTCCACTCTCCTCTCGTAGATAATCTTCGTTCACATCACTCCTCGCCTCGAATAATCCATCCGACCATGGAGTCTATCCATGCTAGCATTCGTAGTCTCGGTCTGCTCCATAATATCGGATAAGGTAGGTGGCTCAGAAGTAGATGGAACATCATAACTCGTAGTAGGAATATCAGTACTCCTACACTTAACTCTGGCTCACACATGAGACTCATAAGTGTGAATAATATTCTTTGTGATAGGTCTCAATAGTATAGCCACTTCTCAGAACTACTGAACTCCACACCAGACTGAACACACAGGGCATTGATTAAAGTAGGATGTCCTAATCCTCCAGTCGTCTCGCCTCTAGCAATCGTCTGAATATTCTTGTAAATAATAGATCCAATATCAATCTTTTTCATCTTCTGTATACAGTAGTTCAGAATCACTCTATCTCTAGTAACTTCGTTGTGGTGATAAGATGGTAATAAGCTTGCAGAAATGAAATAATGCCAGACTTTTGAAGCAACATTTAAAGTGGAGCCGGGGAAATTTATCAATTGTTTTTGAGTTACATTCCATTCTCCTCGCCCGTCAGTCAAAAAAGTAATAACTTCTCTCATATTCTCCCTTCCAGTGTCAAAGTTTTCGTACTCACACACGAATGGTTCTTGAGTCTGATAGAAAGCATTGATGCTTTGAGGAGTAAAGTCAACCATCTTTTCTCTAACCAACACATACTCAATCTCAGTCCAGGGCATGCTAGAATAGAACTCTCAAACAACTCCCATAATAGCATTCACAGTTAAATAATAAAATCTTTCCCAATTTCGCTCTGCAATTAATTGTTCTACAAATCCACTAGGACTATCAAAACCTCGATCCTGGATACACTTCTTGTTGTGAAGGATAGGGTTATAGAGAAATTAGGCTTTGATATAAATGAATCTCTCCTCAACAAAATCCAATTTCCTCTTCCCTCTTGGAGCCATGTGAATTTCTAAAATTTGCAAAAATAATTTCAATAAATCTCAAATTCACAATGTATCAACTCCAAACACTATCTTAAATAAGTAAGAGCAAATTTCATCATGAAAATCTCAAAATCTCTCTAAAACTCCAAAAATTCCACCATAAACGATGTGAGAGATTTCCATGGTGAAAATCCAAAATTTTAACTTAAAGTGAAGCTCTTACCAAGAGAAGTGCAAATCTGATGTCGAAAAGCCTTGAAAACTCCTTAAATCCGGGATCTAGCAAGCCTTAGATCTTCAAAATCGCAAAAATGGAGGAGGAAGACGAAGAAAATGGAAAAATTTGCGGGTCCCAGGGCAAAAATCGTGAAATTGAGGGTTTAATACCTATTTTTGGGTTCGGGCGCTGGCGGCTCTCTATTTGAATATATGGGCCAAACTCTCTGGATTCGGGCGCTGGCGACGCCAGTCTAAAATTTTTTCTGGGTCCAAAATTTTTTTCATAATTTTGATCGTTTCGACGTCCACAATGATGTTTAACACTTCAATAAGCATTTAAATCTTCCCATAAGCAATAATTAACACATTTCTTCACACAAACAACACACAACAATCTTATATATAGAAAATTCAAGTTACATCAAACACACCAAATAAGTTCATTCAAACCAATTATTCTTAGATGTTTAGTGCAGCAAGTACTCTACGATAGGCAAGCACTAAGATCTAAGCACACAATAAAAGCAAGCACATCCAAATCCAAGTTAAAAGCAAAGTAAATACTACACAAACGAAACATAACTAAGCAAAGCAAACTAAACACAAAACATACATAAGTAGAATCCATCAAATTACTCCATGTCAGTTTCAGAACTATCCTCTCCTCTAATGTCTCCAATTGATTGCTGCTGCACAAACAAGTTATAGAATGGATGAAATGAAAATTTGTCAGATGATTCTTCAGGAATCACCGTGTTCTTCTTTATCAAATTGATCAATCCCATCTCAATTTGACCAGTGTGATCGAACAACTCTTTCATTCTCCAATCTATATGATCGAATAAATCAGAAATGTTATTGATCATGTTCATAACGTTTCAGACCTTTTTCTCCAATTGCTTGATCCTCTGCAAAATAATTCGGGAACCTTCAAGAAAGTAGGGTTGAATCGGTACGTGAAGTCTACGTCGGTTGATCAGTAAGTAGATTCATATCATCCTCATCTCCAACTATTTGGTAGTCGTAGAGATTGGTTGGATCAATAGGTCTCCATGGAAGAATAACCTTTTCCCAACTTTCATATGGAACCCGTGACTGACTACATAACAGGAATATGGTGGACGGGTGTCCGAAGCCATATTTTGATCCATGCACAATTAATCCAAGTGCTGATTTCACGATAAGATTACCAATGTTAGCAGACCTTCCGAGTTTGAATGCGAAATTCAAAATGGCACTTTCCTTGGTCACCTTGCTTATCTTCAACGTCGGAAGCAATTTCTTTGAAATGAAGTAATGCCATTTGCTTCGATCTTTGGATTGAGAGATGCAGATGGGAAACTCATGTATCCATTCTCTCTAACTTCCCATTCTTCATTCTCATCCGTCAGATATTGATACACATCATTCATATTATCCTTCATGGCATTGAAATTAAAATAATAACAAATAGGAATGTTTTGAATCATGAAGAGATCGTTGATTCGTGCAGGAGTGAATTGCACGAATCTACCACTCACAAATACAAACCCTTGGTTGATCCCGTGAAAATTCGCATAGAAATCTTTCACGACAGGAACAACAACTGCGGCGGTAGTGAAACAAAGGACTTCCCAACGTCTCTCTTTAATAATTTTCTTCAGTTTTAGTTGTAGGATTATCCATACCTCAATTTATGAAGCCCCTTTCCTTGATAATCCGAATTTTCATCATCACTTTGTTAAACATACGCTGCACTTCAAAACTTATGAACTTCCTTCTATTGCAAATGCGACATCGAGAGGATTACATAGCGTAGGAATCCATAGGAATCAAATTGGTATTGGTGGTTTTCATTTTTCTGGAGTTAAGAAGTCAAAAATGAAGTTTAGGGAGTTATAAGGACGAAGATCCCGCCAAAACCGCCAAAACTCGTGTTTTGAAACATAAAATCTGTCGAAGCAAAATTTGAGCGGCTGCCGGCCCTCGAAACGGACGAGTTCGATGAAGGTAAAAACAATAGGGCGCCGGTGGCGCCCATTTTGGAGCCGGCGGCACCAGTGGTAAAAAACTTTCACTGAACTTCATTTGATCCAAAATATTCTAATATCTTGATTCAATCCATCATTTATCAATTTTTAAATATTTAGGAGTAATTAGGATTCAAAAACAACTATCTAAAAAGCATAACTACAACAAACAAGCAAACATACCACAAAGATACATATGGGTTGCCTCCAATAAAGCACTTGGTTTAAGGTCGTCAGCCCGACAAACCATTCAGTTAATCGAGATGACTCAACATTAAAACATCTTTAAAATCAGGTTGGAACCCGTCAAAGTGAGGCTTTAATCGATGCCCATTAACCTTGAAATCTTTCCAGTATTAGGATCTTTAATATCAACAGCTCCAAAAGAATGAACTTTTACAACTGTAAAAGGTCCTAACCATTTAGACTTGAGCTTTCCAAGAAATAACTTCAATCTTGTGTTGTATAATAAACCTTTTTGTCCAAATTCCAAATTCTTTTTCAATATCTTCCGATCATGCCATAATTTCATTTTCTCTTTATAAATCTTATCATTGTGATAAGATGCATTTCTAATCTCTTCCAATTCATTTAATTGCATAAATCTTTTCTCTCTAGCATTTTTCAAATTAAAATTTAACTCTTTTATGCCCAATATGCTTTATGCTCCAATTCAAGTGGTAAATGGAAAGTCTTACCAAACACTAGTCTATAAGTAGACATTCTTATAGGGGTTTTAAAAGCAGTTCTATAAGCCCATAAAGCAGTATCTAATCGAGCATACCAATCTAATTTATGATAATCCACAGTTTTCTCCAAAATTCTTTTATTTCATGATTAGATACTTCTACTAAAACACTAATCTGGGGATAATAAGCAGTAGAGATTCTATGAATAATATTATACTTCTCACTTAATCTCTTAATTTGATTATTCCTGAAATGGGATCCACCATCAGTTATGATCACTCTCGGCATTCCATATCTGGTAAATATATTTTTCTTTAAAAATTTTGAAACACTCACGAGCATCACATCTTGGTAAAGCAACGGCTTGATCATTTCGAGACATAATCAACAACAACCGATATATATAGATTTCCGAATGAAGGATTAAATGGTCCCATAAAATCTAATCTCTATACATCGAAAATTTCAACTTCCAAATTATAATTTAGAGGCATTTCATTTCTTCTAGATATATTACCTACTCTTTGACATCGATCACATGATTTAATATATCTATAAACATCTCAAAATAGAGTGGGCCGATAAAATCCCGATTGTAAAATCTTAAAAGCAGTTTTATCATCACCAAAATGACCTCCAAATTCAGAATCATGACATTGTTGAGTAATCAGATTTGTTTCTTCTTGTGGTACACATTTCCTAATAATCAGATCCTTACACTGTTTATATAGATAGGGCTCATCCCAAAAATCATAATTTTGCATCATATTTAAACTTCTTCTATTGTTGCCTTGTTAAATCAGGTGGTATAATATCACTTACAATATAATTCACAATATCAGCATACCAAGACAAATTTCTTTCCATAATAGCATAAAGTTGCTCATCAGGGAAAGTTTCTATAACTTCTTTTTTAAATTCAGAGAATTTATCATTTTCTATTACGGACGAATGATCGGTATTTGGTTATCGGTTCCTTCCTATCAACTATCATAAAATCAAACTCTTGCAGAAGAAGTATCCATCTAATGAGTCAAGGTTTTGCATCCTTCTTTTGCATTAAATATTTGATAGCCGAATGGTCTGTATGCACAATACTTTTAGTTCCAATTAAATACGTTCTAAATTTTTCAAAAGCAAATACTATACCTAATAATTCTCTTTCTGTTGTGGTATAATTAATTTGAGCCTCATTAAGAGTTTTACTAGCATAGTAAATAACTTTGAAAACTTTATCATACCTTTGCCCCAATGCTTACTCCGATTGCATAATCAGCTAGCATCGCACATCGGTTCGAATAGTTTCTCCCGATCGAGTGAAACAATTATAGGTGCGATGATTAACTTTTCTTTTAATAATTCGAAAGCTCTTAAGCATTCATCATTAAAATCAAACTTTCTATCATTTTCTAAAAGTTGGCACAAAGGTTTAGTAATTTTGGAAAAATCTTTAATATATCGCCTGTAAAATCCAGCGTGTCCTAAGAAACTCCTCACATCTCTCATAGTAGTGAGTGGCGGCAATCTCTTAATTACTCTAATTTTAGCAGGATCGACCTCCATACCATGTTCAGAAATTTTATGCCCAAGAACAATTCCTCCTGCAACCATAAATTGACATTTCTCCCAATTTAGAACTAGATTTGTTTTCTCACAAAGCTCCAAAATTTTTGGTAAATTTTCCAGAAAAATTTCAAATGAATTCCCGAATACAGAGAAATCATCTATAAAAACTTCTATTCCATTATCTATCATACTACTAAAGATAGACATCATACATCTTTGAAATGTTGCAGGTGCATTACACAGTCCAAAAGGCATTCTTAGAAAAGCAAAGGTTCCATAAGGGCTAGTAAATGTTGTCTTTTCTTGATCCTCAGGAGCAATAGGTATTTGGTGGTGATACACCTAAAATATATAGTATTTTTATGCACATTTTTATACCTATTTTTAATGATACTGCACTTTAATGGAAGATATTTTGTGTTTTTCTTGCAGGTATGATGAAAATAGATGGTCATGATGAAAGGAGCAAAATTGGATCAAATTTGGAGCAAAAAATGAAATAAAAAATTTACCGCTAGGCTGGCGCTTAGCCGCCACAGTTATAAATCAAACTTTAATTAGATTTGGCGCCAAATTCAAAAGAGAATGGATGCAACTCTTGGTGGTAACGTCCATAACTTCCTTTGGGCGGCAAATTTGAATGAAGGGGTGCGTTCCTTGGTAGATACATCGAATGCGGACACATTTTGAAGAGACACCAAGACACCTTTTGGTTCACTTATTTAAAGAGAGTCTTAGAAGTGAAGAATTGAAGAGGCTCTTCATTGTATTTCAAAGAGAGGAATTTAGGAGATTCTTCCATTGCATTTTAAGTTTTTATTTAGAGTAGGAGTAGAGAGCGAGAAAGGAGAAAAGGGTCGGAGTTAAGAGTTCTTCTCCCACTTCTTTTCTTTCTTTTAGTTTAGTTTTTATTGAAGTACGAAGTACGTGATACCGAGTCATCGGAGTTTGGAGACTTGCTGCGAGGAGTAGTTTAGCGAAGAGTCAAAGTTTCAGAGGAACTTCCTTAGTCTTGTGGAAAGGATTTTCAGATAAGTGTTTACTTTTATTTTGTTTATCAATACTTGCTTTCGTTTATTATTTTTCTTATCATTTTTAATTTCAAATCAATGTGTTTTTATATTTTCCCAATGCATTACGAGTAGTTTACTTTATCTTTTTCTTTCTTAAAATGGAGAAGTAATTAATTTAAAGAGAATTGTTGTGGAAAGTATCAGTGTTTAAAAGTTGGAAGAAGTTATGAAGATTGATTCTGAGAACTTTGTTTACTTCTTAATTTGGCCTGTTAAGTTGTAAAATTTCTTGAGATTATGTAAGATCCAATGTGGTATTATCTCATTAAAGTTAGTAGGAATCACATGGAATTATATGGGTGAGAGTTGTAGTCCATATAAGTGAATGTAATATTAGACGATATTTTTATAGAAGGGAGTAAAATTAGAGGATTTTAGAGTGACAGGCTAAAACCCCCTAATTTGGTTTGAAGTTTTGAGTTTTCTTATGAGAAGTTAGCCCCCAGGTGGTGGGAATCGAGGGAACTCTAGAGTGAGAGACTGGAATCTTCCTTGCCTAACCATGTTCGAAATAATATAAATTTCGAATTAACTTTATGTTCTTTATAGAACCAAGTAAGGGTAAAGAACACATTTACTTCTATCTGTCACAACAAAATTTAAATACTTCCACAACAATACTTTAAGAATTATTACTACTTCATGAAAGGAAAGAAAAAGATATTTTAGTTAATAATTTTTTTACATCCAGTGTTATTAGTTATTGAAACTTTTACTTCCATTGCTTAGCATTTTATTAAGAAAATTTCAAAAGACAAATCAACTTTCTAAAACTTTTTAAAATCAAGACATACTATTTCAAACACAATTAAAGAAAGTAAAAAGATAATTTTCTAAATTCCTTTAAAGATTTTCAAATTTTCCCTGTGGGTTCGATATCTCGGGGCTTAATCAGAAAGTCCTATATTACTTGATAAACGATACGTATACTTGCGTAGTATCCCATATTATAAAATCATAATTTTCATATCTTAAATCATCAACGCACTTATATCCAGCGGAGTCAAGTTTTTGGCAACTGTTGCACTTATATCTATCGGGGATCAGGGGGTAACCAGTATATCCTCCAGAAAATAGTAGTACTTGTGTCCAGCAAGCCTATCTAGCATTTGATCAAGAAAAGGAAGAGGAAAGTACTCTTTTCTGGTGGCGGCATTTAATTTCCTATAGTCAATAGAAATTCATCATCCATTAATTTGTCTTGTGGTTATAATTTCATTACTTTCATTTACTTCAACAGTCACTCCTCCCTTTTTCGGTACACAATGTATTGGACTTACCCAAGCACTATCCGAAATAAGAAAAATAATTCCAGCATCCAGCCCTTTTAAAATCTCTTTCTTAACTACTTCTTTCAATATAGGATTCAATCTCCTTTGCAGATCAAATCTCGGTTTATGTTCTTCATCTAATAAAATTCTGTGCATACAAATTGAAGGACTAACTCCTTTAATATTTGCCAAAGTTCATCAAAAAGCTTTCTTGTATCTTTTAAAGTTTCCAACAGTTTTTATTCTTGATTATCATTTAACTCCGAAGATACTATAACTGGCAAAGTAGAAGATTCTCCTAAAAACATGTACTTTAAATGATTAGGGAGAATTTTCATCTCAAGTTCAGGAGGTTTTATGATAGATGGAATTAAGTATTTATTTCCACCTTCCATAGTGTCTAATATTTCGAATCTCTCCTGAACATACTCCAAATCTTCATTCTTCCTATTATCTGAATTTTCTTCATCTTCACTTTCTTCTTCAAATATTTTTTTATATTCTTCTTCTTTTTCAAATATATTTTTTGAAATGATCATTTCTCAAGTAATCACAGACCTCCATTCTAAAGCATTCATTATCTTTTTTCATTGAGGGATACTTCATAGATTTTAAAATATTAAAAGTCACCTCTTGATCATTAACTCTCATAGTTAATTCTCCTTTTTGAACATCAATTACCGCTCCTCCAGTAGCAAGGAATGGTCTTCCCAAAATGATTGGAATTTCTTTATCTTCCTCCATATCGAGTATAATAAAATCCACAAGAAAGATAAATTTATCCGCTTTCACTAAAACATCTTCCACCACTCCTTTAAGGTAAGTAATGGAATGATCAGCCAACTGAAGAGTCGCAGATGTAGGAGAAATTTCTCCTATTCCCAACCTTTTGAAAGTTGATAAAGGCATAAGATTAATACTCGCTCCCAGATCACATAAAGCCTTTCCGAAAATTTTTTCAAATATATCACACAGAATAGTGAAACTACCAGGATCCTTAAGTTTTTCAGGAAGATTCTTCTGAATTATTGCACTACACTCTCCGCTAAGTGCAACAATTTCATGATTTGTAAACTTTCTTTTTTTCTCAAAATATCCTTCATAAACTTGGCATAGTCAGACATCTGTTCTAATGCTTCAATAAAAGGAATATTTATCGTTAATTTCTTAAGGATTTCCAAAAATTTTTCAAATATGTTATCCCTATTTTGTTTTTTTAATCTTTGAGGAAATGGAGGTGGTAGCTTTTCAATAGTTATCTTCATTGACTCAAGAGGATAAGCCAAGTCTGGATAAATCTTGTTTGAACCTTTTTCAATTTCCACCTCCTTTTCTATTTCAACTTCTTTTTGCATTCTAGTTTCCAATTCTTTTCCACTCCTTAATTGAATAGCCTTATGTTGTTCCTTCTTTTGATCTTTTGGATTGATCTCCACATTGCTTGGAAGTGTTCCAGAAGGTCTATTATTAAGTGCAGTGAAAATATGTCCTAATTGATTTTTAATATTTTTCATAGCAACACCTTGAGCTCGTAATTTATTTCCCATATTCAGAATCATTTCTTCAGTAGACAACTTCTTATCCTTAAATTGTGGGTTACTATTGAATCTAGGGGATAAGATGGTCTAAAATTAGTATTTCATTGATTGTTTGAATTTCCAATTGGATTCATAGAATTGTTAGCCCAGTTCGGGTTAACGTTAGCATTGTTATTATTCCAATTGAAATTTGGATGATTCTTCCAACCAGGATTATAATAATTCAAATAAGGATTGTTAGGTCTATTAATAGCATTTAAAGTTTCATAAGGCGTTTGAGATTCAGTTATCTGTCCAAATGAATTTTCCTCCAACATTTGAGGTAGTTGAGAATAATTCATTTCATATTGATCTATTTTTTTAGAAAGGGCTGCAATTTGAGAAACTACCATAGTCATCATATCTCAATCATGAACACTAGCTACTCTCTTAGGATATACCCATTCAGAGGGCCATTGAAAAATTATTAGTAGCCATTTCTTCAATTAATGTGTATGCTTTATCAAAAGGTTTTGACATTAATGATCCACCAGCAGCAGCATCTATAATAGATCTCAATGATCCCACTAATCCATTATAAAATGTTTGAATTATTAACCAATCTGGTAAAGCATGATGTGGGAACTTCCTAAGAAGATCTTTAAATCTCTCCCAGGCTTCCTTTATTGACTCTCCTTCAAACTGACAAAAAGATGTAATATCATTTCTTAACTTAACAGTCTTTGATGGAGGGAAATATTTTGATAGAAACTTTTGAGATAATTCTCTCCAAGTTCTAATAGATCTAGGTGCTAACGAGTTTAACGACACCTTAGCTTTATCCCTTAACGAGAAAGGAAAAAGTCTAAGTCTGACAGCGTCACTAGACACTCCATCATATTTAAAAGTAACATAGAGTTCTAAAAAACTAGCGAGATGTAAATTTGGATTCTCATTAGGTGTTCCAGCAAATTGATTGTTTTGTACCATTTGGATAATAACAGGTTTATGTTCAAATGAATTAGCAGCAACATCATGATTTTAAATAGTTATATGAATTTCATCTGCTGTTGGGTTAGCATAATCTCTTAAAGGTCTTGACAAATTTCGAATTTCATTTCTTTGATTATCTTGAATATTCGCCATTTCGCAATGATTTTTAATTTGTTTTTGTTATTTTCTAATCTTTTTGATAGTATGCTCTAACTCTGAATTGTAAGGTACTAAACCTGTAGATCC
This sequence comes from Papilionanthe hookeriana x Papilionanthe teres, assembly GCA_022702705.1. NCBI lineage: Eukaryota > Viridiplantae > Streptophyta > Magnoliopsida > Asparagales > Orchidaceae > Papilionanthe > Papilionanthe hookeriana x Papilionanthe teres. Next base: position 68,062,204 of record CM040435.1, on the reverse strand, counting down.
ACTACTACGCATATACAAATTCAAATACTTTTTTTTTTTACTTTTTTTTAACTTTTTTTTTACTTTGACTTCGTTACCTCCCCGACAACGACTCCAAAAACTTGACACACGGGGACTTTAATTTTATATATTTATATGCAAGAATTTGTTACCACTATAAAAAGATTTTAAACTTCAGCAATGACACCAAAAACTTGATCGCGAGGGGCTTATATATATGCAATAATTTATGAACTCAAATTTATATAGTTATAATGATTTTGTAAAGTCCACATACTCAACGCAAGTATACGTATCGTATCAAGTCATACTTGGCTCTAATGTAGTCCTGGTTATCGATCCCACAGGGAGGTTTTAACTTGAAGTAAAGTAAAAGTTTCACAAGTTATAATAAAGCACTGAAATCCTATACTCTAATTACATTTAAAGTTTAACACTTACTTCTACTACTACTATGTAGAAAATAGTAACAACTAACTGAACTACAATTACTTCTAATAACTTAAAAAATAGAAAACAGTAACAACTAACTAAACTACAATTTGAAAGGTTTATGATATATATATATATATATGAGAAAAGTATCTTTCTTCTTACAATGAGAATATGATGTGTGGATTTATATGGATCAGTTATCTAATTTATTTTGCCAAATAGGAGCATAGATGATTCTTTACCTTTAGAAGAGTACCCCCTCCTCTAAATAAGAAAAAACATTGACATATTCTAAGTTTAGTCATTAACTCTGAGGCTAGGCTGGGAGGATACCGACTCTCACTTCGGATCTCCCACTCACGATTCACCCGAAGGCTAGCCTTTGATATTAATTACTAATCCTAGAACCAATTTGGGGATTTTAGCCTGTCATCCTTAAATCTCCACATTGAAGTCCTTCAAAACACATTTCCCTATTTATTTGCACGCAATTCCCATGAACTACGCTATTCATCCATGGAAATTGAATGGATCTTTCATTATTGTTGTAGGACATTAAATCCTTTCAAACTTAATGTTCAACAACATATTTTAACATTTCAATTGGTCAAATCGAAAGTAAATTAAGTTCTAAATGAGAAACCATCAAAATCTCTTTAATACATTAAAAGCACATCAAATCCACATCAAATCATCATCACATCTCTAAGCAAGAAGAAAGACAAAGAAAACTACTCAGATTTCATGGAGAAGCTATAATAAAACATGGATTTAATATATAAAAGAAAAGTCATACAAACCATAAAAGAAAATACAAATTATCTCGTTCTCTTCCCCAATGCAATCCCTTTGAAGTTCCTTTGAATCCTCTTCTCTCTTCTTTACGACACTTGATTCTCTCTTTAGAATGGAAAGGAAGAAGCAATGTCTCACTTTACTTCTTCTCCTTCACTCCTTAGAGAAGAATTCCTCTCAAATTCTCACTTCTACAAACTACTCTACTAAACCCTAACACTTAACACACACTAAAACACTAAGAGAGAGTAATAAAATGCAAGAGAGCCCCATTTCTCTCGTCCAAAATCAGTTATTTAAGAGTTAGGGAAGAAATCCCAAGAGTTTCCGTAGGCATCCCTTCAAAATTTTGCCAAAACTCTCAAATTTTGAATTCCACCAACTTTGGGCGCGAACGGTGCCTGATAGGGCGCCGGCGGCGTTCTATCGTGCAATAAATTCTGGAGTCTCTGGATTTAGGCGCCGGCGGCACCAGAACACTTTTTAATCATTTTTCTCCTTTTTGCCCCTTTTTGCTTCGAATTTGTTCCTTTTTGCATCTTTTCGTTCCAATCATCTAAAATCATCGTACATGCAACAAATCATAAAAAATACCTTTCTTTAAAGTACAATTTCACCAAAAATGGGTAAAATTAGATAGCCAAAACCGTATATATTTTTGGTGCATCAGGGACCACCCCTTATTGCGATCATTTTAAATTGCTTTAGGGGCTGCCCCCTATCGCAATTTTTTTCGTCGCTTTAGGGCCGCCTTCAATCGCAGTCTTCCCCATGAAAGTTCCCTAAATTTCTGTAAATTTTCCACTCGTCACAAAATTCTGAGGATGGTACCTAAATTTTGATCCTGATCTCTTTGAGGACGGTATCCAAATTTCGTTTCTCTCTCTGCACTCATTTAAATTTGAAAATTTGAAAGATCAAATTTTCAAATCAAATCAAACTTGCAAATCACATCTAATTGGAACTCAAAATTCGAAAAATTAAAATTTCAAATTCCAATCAACTTCCAAATCAAATTCCACATCACACTCTAATCAAATTGGATCGGGTCCCTTTCAGAATGGGTAAGCTTGAAATTCATAGCCCCATTTTGAAGGTATCCTACATGCTTTCCCCAGTGAGAGTTCCTAGAATTTGAAGGTTTTTACCAGATAATCCCCAGCGGACACTTTCTCGTTGAATTCTACATCCTCTTTTGAGTGTGCTGACTCTCGGACAGTTGTGTTGGTTTGTTAATCTCATTGGTCAACACCAATACGTGCGGTGCGCTTATCCAGTACACCACACCTATTGGGGTCCCATTTGTTGATCTCACTTTTATTAAGGTCTAGTATTTCTTTAGAAGAGCTTAAGATCAAGCCTTAGCACTTTCCTGGCGACTTTCTTAGAGTACTAATGATGGAACCCTTCCCCCCAAAGAAATTCTAAACACTTCCTTGCTTCACTTGGAGTTCATGTGCTTAAAGTCTAACCCCTAGCACTTATGAGGATGAGAATAAGTATAAGGAAACTCAAGAGGAGTTCCCTATAGGTTAGTCACACCTTAGGGTAAACGCTGGGTAGTTTGGTTTGGAGCTAGGACACACTCACTCACACACACATGAACCGAACATTCACACTACACTTTCTCACACACACTAAATCCTGAGATAACTTGCACTTGATTTGGTCTCTTGAATCCTTTTGGAAAGCTCATATAGGAGGACCCAAACACTTAGCTTTTGGCTAAAAGGGTTAGGAGCAGCATATTGAAGATCCAAGATGAGTCCTCATATGGCTCTCATGGCCCACTTGCCCACTTTAGCCTATACTTGCTCAAAATTATCAAATTGCCCTACAACCCTAATTTTGACAAAAAATCTCAAAATTACTCAAATTCTCAAATTTCCTCCAAATATCATTTCAAAATGTTCGTTACCATCAAAATTGACCAAGACACCCTAATTTTACCAAAATTCCCAAAATGCTCCCAAAACCCCCAAAATTACCAAATGCCCTTGACAATCCAAAAATTTCCACAAATTCCAGAATCACTCCAAATGTCCCTAAAACCCATTTAAACCACTCTAATAAGCCCAAATTGCCCAAATTGACCCATTTTGACCAAAAGCCCTGAATTGCCCTTAAAGGCCCAATTCCCTAAATTACCCCAAATTTCAACTAAATTGACATCAATTCTACCCAATTTCAGTTCCAAACCCAAATTCATCATGCTTAATTGCATTTGAAACCAAATCTAATTCAATTTGACCCAATTTCAAAATCAATTTCAACCCAACTCAAAATCCTCAATTTTGACCATATCCCTAAATTCTATCAAATTGAATCCTATAACGAAACCAATTCCCCTAATTTTGAATTCTAAACCCTTTATAACATTTTCCTACACCAAATCTAACCTTCAATTAAGTCAAATTTTAATTCAAGTCCAACCTAAACTCAAGCCAAAATTAATTCTCAATTTTAAAAGTCCAAGGCTTAATTCATTCTAAATGGCCCAAAATTCATTATAAAGACCACATGAAAAATTTTCTCTCACCAATCATTTAACTAAATCAAACTATACCCCAGGATGGGGTAATTTCATCATTTGATCATTCCAAACAAAGCCTCATGGCAAGACCACCAAAAATACCCAAAATCCCAAGATCCCTTTTCATGCAAGTTGACCAAGCCAAAGTGAGCCATGAAACTTTGTTCCAAGCCAAGGACATGTTAACTTTTTCCATGTCACAATGCCATTTGTGGCAAAAGGAGGAGCCACTTTCAGGCCCCCACAAAAAATGTTTTAGCCATTCTAATGACACACTCTAATCATTACTCAGCCAAATCTAATGGATGGGGACTTCTGCACACCATTTCAGTTGGTCCATCTGACCTTGGTCAGCCATGGGGAGTCACCCAAGCCCATTTCGATGGGGTTAAAACCATGGTTGATCCAAACTATCCTAAATACCACCCCATTTCAATCCATCACCTTTACACATGGCCAACCCAATTGGCTTCACATTTGCCCACCACTGATCATCCTCAATGGGATGGTGACATGAGCTTGGCCTGCAAGCCACCTTGGCTGCCAGAAAACACCAAACTCGAGAGCACCACTGTGAGGAAAACTCACAATTCCACTCATCTGAGCTTCCCCAGTCCAATTGGACACTTTCCCTCTTCTTCCCTCCACCTTGGTAGCACCCCTGCCACCTCAGCTGGCCATGGCAGCCACCATGGCCTCTCCTATTCATACTCCACCCCTCACGGCTAAGAGATGAGAAGTTTAAATTCCTTGGGGAAACTTTGTCAAATTGTTTCCAGAGCTTCTCTAAGACCTCATGAGCCCAACCCAGCCATTTTATAGCCCTCGCTCCCACTGTCCAGAGCCAATTTCTCCACTCAAAAAATTTCCCCGAAATAGGACAATTCATCGCAGTCTACCAAACTCCAAATTGACCTGCTCCTCACCACCCCAGACCAAGAGAGGGAGGTCCCTCACAAAAGCCCCATGACAGAGAGCCCCTAGCCTAGACTTTGATCAACCCCCAAATCGGGTTTGATTAAGTTCATACCTGGACCCAAGGAGAGCTCGAATTGCTGCTTGCTAGAGCTTCACGAGGTCACCATGAAGGTGTATAACCATTCTGATTGAGGCTACCCCTCTCAGACAAATGTATTGAGCTCTCGCCTCCTCTTGAGCCTATTTTTATTCCTCATGCATGTATATTGTATTGCATACCGTATAAACCATATATAGTTTTATCTCACTTAGATTAAGCTCTAGGAACTAACCACACTCGATTTAGTTGAGTCCAGCTTGAGATCTAAGGGTTAGAAGATGGACATTTGACGAGTATATGGAATTAGGAAAGTTGACCAGAGGCCGTCTGATCGCGCTTGTATCAGATGGACAATTCAGATCACGCCGGACGGAGAGATGGAGTAGAACCGTGGAGCCCAGTCAGCGTTGAGTCAGATGACGGCGTCCGATCCACTTAAAAAGTACCTATTTTATGCCTTATTTATGACCCAATTTTTAAGGATATTATGCTTTAATGAAAGGTATTTTTATGTTTTTGGATATAGGTGATGAAAAAAAGAGTTCAAGAAGCAAAAAGGAGCAAAAATAGAGCTAAAAAGCAAATTTGCCAAAATTATGGGTCTGGCGCCTAGGCGCCAGTTCGATACTAATTTAGTTAAGATTTTGACAACTTTGAGCAGTTATTTTGATGGTGTTAAGTGATTATCAGACCTTCTAGAAGACTGGATGTTACTCCTGATAGATATGCCATGTGATAAAATGCATCTGGACACAGGAAAATAGTTTTAATTGCGAAGAGGTGCGATCCAAAGTGAATGGGTGTGAAGATGTGGTCACGGAGTCCGGCGCCTAGGCGCCAGATCCCGGCGCCTAGGAACCACAGTTACTTTCTAGAAGATTCATTAAATTTGGACGAATTTTGAAGAGGTGCCTTAAATAACCCCTGGTCATTTTTGAAGCTCTATAAATAGGAGACATTTCTATAGAAAATGGAGCTCTCCCGCGCCCGGAAATAGTTCTAGAGAGCCACCAAATACTTTTCTTAAGTATTTAGTGAGTTTATTTTAGTTTATTTTAGTTACTTTGAGTGTTACTACTCAATTCCTTGAGTAGTAAGTGAGAGTTTGTAAGAGTTGGTGCTGTTGAAGTCTTATACTTTGCATTGGAGTCAGTAGGAGGCAAAGGATCACTTGAAGGAACATTTCAGATAAGTATTTGTAACTTGGTTCAAAATTTTATAAATATGTTTTGTTGTGTCAATTCAATGTGATCTGAGTAGTTACTTTTCTTTCTCCTTTCAACCATGAAAATATAATAAAGATAATTTGATTTCGTTAGAGAACTTAAACTTAATTTCAAAAAATTATTGTGATGATATTCAAACCTGATCTTAATTTACTTTTTAGACTAGCCATTTGAATTGTTAAAATCTGTTAAAGAATTCTGAGACCTATGTGAAGATGAGTTCTTAACTAGTAGATATCAGATGAATCCTTGGGTATTCGAAGGCCATGTGAGGTTTATTCAAGGTAAAGTGTAAATAAATAGGAAAATATTATTTATTGGGCGTAGAATTAATTAGTTTTTAGAGTGACAGACTAAATTCTATTAATTTGGTTTATAGAAAGGAACGGGTCAC